>CM041782.1:62633513-63233513 GCA_023374045.1 Limonium bicolor | reverse complement strand
CGTTCAGAAAAAAAGCCCTCCAGCAAAACTAGTTTGGTATTTGCCGATTATACCCAGATTCAAACGGTTGTTTGCGAATCCGAAAGATGCAAAGAACTTACGATGGCATGCGGAGGGTAGAAAGAGTGATGAGAAACTAAGACATCCAGCAGATGGGCCTCAGTGGAGAAACATCAATAGACGGTACAAAGAACATTTCGGACATGAAGATAGGAATCTGAGGCTTGGGTTATGTACTGATGGAATGAACCCGTACGGCACATTGAGTAGTCAACACAGTACATGGTCTGTTCTGTGATCTACAATTTGCCCTCATGGTTGTGTATGAAACGAAAGTACATCATGTTATCTCTCCTGATATCTGGTCCCAAGCAGCCAGGTAATAGCAGATGTGTACCTTGCCCCTCTGATCGACGATCTGAAGCTATTGTGGAATGAGGGGACCGTGGTATATGATGCTTATGCAAGAGAGAATTTCACGCTCAAGGCTTTGTTGTTCTGTACCGTCAATGACTTCCCTGCGTATGGGAACTTGTCCGGTTACACGGTTAAAGAAACATTTACATGTCCCATATGCGAGGAAGACACTTGTTCGGACCGTTTAAAACATTGTGGGAAGAATGTTTATATGTGTCATCGACGTCTTCTCCCCGAAGATCACCCTTATCGAGTAACGAAGAGAAAGTTGTTCAATGGTCAAGCCGAAACTCGTGTGGCCCGTCTACCTCTGAGCTCTGAGGAAGTGTACGAAAAGGTTAAGGACATTGCAAATGTATTTGGAAACACATCAAAACCGGCAAAAAACATTTGGAAAAAGTGTTCTATCTTTTGGGAACTACCTTATTGGCGTCATCTTTCTATGAGACACTGCTTAGAAATCATGCACATTGTGAAGAACGTTGGTGAGGCAGTGAGTGGGACTTTACTCAATATACCCGGCAAAACAAAAGACGGATTGAAAATCAGAAAGGACATGCAAACCATGGGTATACGAAAGGAGTTACACCCACAAGAGAACGGGAAACGAATCTACCTACCTCCTGCATGCTACACGCTCTCAAAGGCTGAAAATATTAGTTTCTGCAAATGTCTGCACTCGGTAAAAGTACCGTCTGGGTACTCTTCAAACTGGAAGAACATTGTATCGATGAAGGATTTAAAACTTTTAGGCATGAAATCTCACGATTATCATGTACTGATGTTACATCTTCTTCCGGTCGCAATTGAGGGATATTGCCATCTGATGTTAGAAATGCTTTAACTCGGTTATGTTTCTTTTTCAACGCTGTTTGCTCCAAGGCAATTGACGTAACCTCTCTAGATGATCTACAACGTGAAATTGTTATCACATTATGTCAACTTGAGATGTATTTCCCACCATCTTTCTTTGATATAATGGTGCATCTAATTGTGCACATCGTTCGAGAGATACAGTTCTGTGGTCCGGTATACTTACGGTACATGTACCCTTTTGAACGGTACATGGGTATTCTGAAAAGTAGAATGAAGAATAGGTATCGACCAGAGGGGAGCATTGTTGAAGCAACAGTGACTGAGGAAGTCACGGAATTTGTGACCGATTATTTGAGTGAGGCAGAGTCTATTGGCATCCCAAAACCACGACACTATGGCAGGTTTAAGGGCAAAGGTGTTATTGGTAGAAAGATCGTGCAAGTTTCGCGTCTACTTATTCATCAAGCACATTTGTTTGTCTTACAACATCTTAAGTTGTTGAACCTTATTTGGAAACCCATATGGTTGAGTTAAGGCATCAAAATCCTTTGAAAAGCCACATTTGGCTGACAAAGGAACAAAACCGAGTTTTTATCCAATGGTTCAAAGATCATGTGTTGACATTAGCATCATCAGATCCAGAAGCTGTAAGCGAAGAGATCAGATGTTTGGCAATCGGACCTGAAACTAATATTACATCATTTGAGGGGTATGATATTAGTGGGTATACATACTACACTGCACGCCAAGATGCCAAATCGATAAACCAGAATAGTGGGGTAAAAATTGAAGCTGCTGCCACTGAGTACCACAGCGGTAACCGATCTCAACCAGTTAGTAACTATAGTTGGTATTATGGTGTCATCGAGGACATCTGGGAACTAGACTATGACATTGATTCCTTTCTGTTGTTCCGGTGCAAGTGGGTGGACAACCGACGCGGGTACCAAAATGATGGAGGGCTTACCTTGGTTGATCTTTCACGGTTACACGGTTATAATGATGATCAATTTGTTCTGGGAAAGGATTGCGAACAAGTGTGGTATGTTGAGGATCCGAAAGACTGCAGATGGTCTGTTGTTCTTCTAGGAAGAAGGCCGGTTGTAATCGAAAATGAAAAGAGGATAACGATGAAAATGGGACTGTAGAGGAAACATCCTTGTTTCCTACTGGATTACCGGATTCGATTGATGATACCGAAAACGATTTGCTCTACGCACGATCAGACCATGATGAGGGTGTTTGGGTAGAAAATATGAAATGATTTATGTTTTGTATGTGTCAGGTAATGTTGTTAGTAGAATGTAGACTGTAATGTCATCTTAACTGTTATTGTTATGCATCATAGTATTTATGTTATGAGTTTATCTGATGAAAATGCTTTATTATTTTTTTGCAGTGGATGATCACCCTATGGATGACCCCATTGGACGGCTTTCTTGACTGGAGAACCTGAGCCACAGCAGAATAGACCAAGTAAGCGGGTCACAAGAGGAGGAAAGAAGAAGAAGGACCAGTTAGCAGTACACGAGACTGAGGCTGGCCCTTCATAGCAGACCGAAGAGGAGTCAGTTGTCCCACCAGAGGCGAAGAAGCAAAAGAAGAGAGGTGCAACACGTGGGCTGAAGGCTAACAAGGGCCCTCCTACAAAACCGGTGGACTTCAATCAGTTCAACCAACCCCATGGAAATTGGAAGAATGACTTCACCGCTTACGGTAGCCATTTGGTGAAGTCATATTGCAACATAAACCACAACTGGAAGCAAGTGCCTCAATCATTGAAGGATACTATGTTTCAGCATCTTCAGGTAAATCTCTACATTATTACTATGATCTTTTGTGAAATAATAGAACATTTATGTTTACTTTACTAACTGAATGATCATGTACGTAGTCTCGTTTCTCCGTGGATCCCGCACTTAAAAAGGATATGCTATCAGCGATGTCGAAACAGTTCCGGGACCACAAGAATAAGTTGGCTGACAAGTTCATCTACAAGATGCCTGCTCCAGAAGATCCAGATGATCCAGATCATGGTGGAGACGGTGAGAGACCACCATGGGAGGTTTACGAGGGCATAACAGAAGAGCAATGGGTACAATTTGTTGAGAGGCGTCACACACCGGATTCCAGGTGCACTTTATTGTCATACATACATAAATTAATCTAATTTCTTATGTTTTTTGTGTTCAATTTCACTAAACATGATCCCATTAATTTATGCAAGCTCTCCGTGCGCAATAACAAGCAAATGCTAAGAAGAATCTGTACCCTCACCACTTAGGGGAAAAAGTATTGCTCAAAGGGTACCAGAATGGGAGCAAAAGGGATATCTGCCCATGGATGCTCATTGGATGCCAGTGGCAGAAGAATGAAAGTGTGGGAGTTAAGCCACATTCCGAAGAACTCTACTCCCAAAATCCTCAATACGATGAGCCACGAGAGCAGTTATTGCTCAAATGGTAAGTGATATCATTTCATTTTTAGTCAAACTATTCATTTCATTTGTATATGAACTTATGTTAAACTAATAACTGTATTTTGTGTTGTATTAGGGTGAATTAAGCTCTCAGCTCACCCAGGGCACCTGGACCTCACAGAGGAATGATGATCCTCTTACACACGCTCTTGGTAAGAAGGATCATCCAGGTCGTGCCATTGGGTTTGGTGGGCACGTTGGTATCCGTCAGGCATTTGGCGTACCCGGGTCCAGAAGTGCACAGGGAAAGACGATTAGCTATGAAGAGCACCTGAGAGCGTTGGCTGAGATGGAGCAGAGGATTACTCAGAGCGTCGATGAGAGGATCGCTCACGCTATGTCAAGGCTTCAGCCCAGCAGCATGACAGCCAAGAGGTTTCTCGACCACCATTTGAGTCACCCATTCAGCAGCAGAGTGCACCGGTAGTGAGAAGTAGTGTCCACTCGGCTGATCCGTTTCCCTATGCATCTCTAAAGGTTAGACTAACATTTCAATTGAGTACATGACGATTAAGATTTTTCACTTGATCACTAATATCATCATAGAGGAATTCTCAATTTTTATCTAAACAAGTTCCACATAACACTCAGGCACCCACTGAGTGCCATCTGTTTTTACAATTGGAGTAGAAGAGGCCATGGTGGCATGGGGAAACTTTTCCCCTCTCTTCCAAGCGATATTGTTGCACGGTGAACCACTTCGACATTCCATGTCACGTGCTTCTGGATGAATTTGTTGCAGAGCATGCTGACGTCGGTTTACCGGTGCCGATCAAACAAAGACCTACCTTGCGTTCCGCACAAACTTTGACAGTGTAGTGGCCTATACGATTGGTCAGACTCCCTGGGCAGGTATTTACTCTTAACCGTTGCTATAACTATTGGTGTACCACCTTGCATCCATATACTTAATTAGACTAATATCATAGGATATGAGCCGACCGAAGACTGATAAGGGCAAAGGAAAAAGAATTGCTGCACCTGTGCAATCAAAGGCATCCACAAATTTCGTGCTTAGACCTGCTTTGGTGGAGAAAAGAATATTGGCCGGCTTGTCGACTAATATGCAGATTCTGCATTCATCATTGTTACTGCTACCACCTGATTGTGATTCCCTCACTGTGGAAGATCCCGAGCGGATATTTCACTATATAGTTCAAGGAGAAGATATACATCGATTTGGGATGTATATGTCCGACTTCGAGGAGTGCTTCAGGAGGGATTGGTTGAATGTGTCGATTCTCAAGTCAGCCGCCATGTGAGTGACTTCTACCTTTATATTTTGAATTCATTGATTGGTGATGAATTAGATGTTTGAATAAAAAGTTATGACTAATGATATTGCCTCATAGGTGGGTGCATAATAAGGTGATCAATGTCTATGAAGATCACAGATTCGGATTCCTATGTCCTGCTATGTGCAGTGAAGTCCAGATGACAAGTGATATGGAAGGCCTTATGGCAATATATGATGAATGCCCTCTTTGAATGTTCTAACAAGTCATTTATTATGCTGCCATATCATTCAGGGTATGATATTTGACTATTTCTCTTAGTATTATCTAAAACATATAGTTTTGTGTTAGTTGCTTAATGATTTCAACACATTGTGTAATTTGTGGACAGTCGACATTGGTCATTGCTTGTGCTGGTGATGTTGAAGCACCCACGAATCTTGCAATTTGACTCACTTGGTACGAATGCCAAGAGACCGAAGATCTCCACCGCAATACTGGGGTAATTAGTTTGTTATCGTAAACAACAATTATTATTACTTAACATTAACTGTTTCATAACTTGCTACTGATGCTTAAAACTATATATATTGCTGATGTATATAGTTCCATGAGAGCTGCATTATCTCTCCAGAATAAAACAATGAAGAGTAACATCCCTTGGAACACTGTCAAGGTACTCTATTATTGATAAATTTGTGTTATAATGTTTAAACTTGTTTATAATTGTCAATATGTGTGTTTGTATAGTGTCCGGTGCAGCCTGGGGTTCAGAATGTGGATACTTTGTCATGAGATTCATGAGTGACATAGTAGAGCGTCGAACCTTTTACCAGAGCACTCGTTAGACAAGGTAACATTCTTTGAAAGTTTCAGTTATGCTCTTTACATGTTGTTAGACTTGTACGTTTTAGATTAATGTTCATTTTTTTCAAGGCTTACGAAGAAGTGTTCAAAGGTGGTCAGTATGATGATGCTCAATTGTTGAGATGCTTGAGGAATGGTCGGAGTTCGTCTGCACAAGTTTAATGAATTGATGATCATGAAGATGTTTTGTGAACTTTTGGAGTATGTAATTGTAACTCTGTACAGTTGTGGATGGTGTAATGGTAGATTTGAATTGTAATGTTGTTTTTTATTTGTAATGAAAGTGTGTAATTAAGTGTAATTGCATTGGTTTTGTTAACTCTCAAATTGTGGTGTGTCGTTGGTATTAATTGGGACCTTTTATAACTTTTTAATGTGTGCTGGAGCTCCCTGTATGGATGAAGCTTTATTACAGGTCTCATTGAACCAAATGCGGTGAATATATATATATATAAGCTGGGATGGAAAAAAAATATTCCTATCTCGGCGGTTCTTAGAGCACAACTGCCGAGATAGACCCATGGGATTGACCGATGCTGAGTTTGACCATGAGCCTATCTCGGCGGTTGTTCTCTAAGAACCGCCGAGATAGACTCATGGTCAAACTCAGCATCGGTCAATCCCATGGGTCTATCTCGGCGATTGTTCTCTAAGAACCGCCGAGATAGGTACACCTATTTCGCGGTGCTTCATTTCGGCGGTTGTGAACCGCCGAAATAGGCCCATTGGAACCGCCGAAATAGGCCTTTTTTCTACTAGTGTGTCTTCGCTTTCATGAATAAAATGTACGTAATTATAAATAAAACTCATTTAACGTGTTGTTAAAAGTGAGATGGCCGTGTTGGTGAAAAATATTAAATTTATTTTAGGTAATGTCCCAAAAAAACTTTGAACATGTTTTCATTGAGTCAGACAAGTCACATGCATGAGAGTTTTAAAGAAAAACTTGGATTTGGTATAGATCTGAAAAATAACACTTCAACATCGTTTACGTAAAGTTTCGTCAACTACGGACAATGTTTAAGCATCTCTTAAATTGAACGGAAATTTTAGAATGCCAACTTGGATGATAGGTGCCGGAAATAAAAGAAGAAACCATATATAGATGAAGCAATTTAATTAATCAAACCATGTGGATATAAGATGTATTTTGGCGAAGATCATGGGTGAAGATGTAATTCCCTATGTCTTGTAACTCTTATCTCACATTCTATCTCATACTTTGTTAAAGCAACCAGGTACATATATGATTTTTAGCTAAGAAACTATTTATAACCCTCTCGGGTCAAACTCATTTTTTTCATCTTTAAGGCGGCATTAAAAATATACTATTTTACAAATCACACCCTACTTTTAGTTATCCAATTTCTTAGTCAGAACCCTAACCCCGCCATAATCCACATAGTTAGGGTGTCAAAATTGGGTTAAGCGGAAGTCAAAAACCCGATCCAAAAATAGTTTAGGTCAACCTGAATTCCATCCGAATCTTGGATGGGTTATATTTCTTTAATTCAAACCTGACCCTTTTTTATAAAATTGGATTATTTATAATATTTAAATTAATTATTATATACTACATTTAGTCATAAATACTGATTTAATTTAGTTATAAATTAATCACTAAACATCAAATTAAGTCATTAAGTATATTTAATTTTTTATATTTAATTTTGTTTGTCTTGGGTTGACGGGTTCAACCCGAACTTGAAGCGGTGATCCAATCTGAACCTGATCCAAAATCTAACTTTTTACAGGACGTTGATCGGGTTCCGGGTTGGGTCAAAATTGACACATCCCTCCCTGCCTACACATAGCCACGAGGGAAGAGAAGTGAAGTGAGATGAATGTTTAAGGCAGGAAGAATGATGAAAATTTGTTGAATGTAAAGTTCAATTAAGACAGACAGACAATTGATTAATAGAGGCTGCTGCGGTGCTGCTGCTGCCTCCATTTCGTTTAAAAAACAGTTTTATCCTAATTAATTAATCACTGATGGGGTTGGCTTTTCAACTTCACAGACATGGATTATTGAGTTACAATGATGATGAAAGACGATTAAGTGTTTTTCGAAACTTTCAGAAAAGCCATTATTATCATCATCAATATATAGAGCCGATTACTATCCAACCAATTCCACGCACGCATAACATCTCTCTTGTGCTATTGATCTCACGCCTGGCACTTACTCCTGTGTGTGTGTGTGTTTTTTTTTTCTTTTACTTAACCCATTTTTAAGTACTCTATGTCGCTTAAATTATAGTAGTAGTAATTGAAAAGTCACCAGGTGCGTTGTGGATATAATAACATTGGGGACTGTGCTTGGATATATCATTAGTTTACATTACTATTTACTTAATCACGTGCGGTTTGAGATCATCTCTCATTATCTTTATGTTTTATGATCATCTCATCTGTATTTATAATAAAGATAGTACTAATACAATTAATTAATGTTGTATATAGAAGAAAGATGTATAGAGTATAGAGTATGCATGCAGGAAGCAGGATAAGTAAATAAATGTGGCCGGGAGTCTCAATATCAAAAATGATTTGAAAAGGAACAGCAGTGCAGTAGTACTAAAAAGCAGAGCCCTCAGTTAGGCAAGACAATTCCAAATATATCCTGGTGCTTCTATATACGTAGTATACACTGTCTGGGTTAACAGAAGATAACAAAACCATTAGACTTGTAATTACTCTTCACCAATCAGAATAGAGTACAGTAAAAAGTGGGTTATGCAATTCCCAAAGCCTAGGCTTTACTCTTAGTAGTAGTAGTAGTAGTATAGTTTACCGACCAATCGGCTCGTTATCGCTAGCCACTCTGTCTCACTACTCTTCTTCTCTACTTCTTCCTTCCCCATGTCACTCTCTCCGAGTCAGTGACAATTGGAGTTGAGGTAAAGTAGTCAGTGACAATTATACCCCTATTACTATCACACTGTACGTACGTATATAGTGTCTGTCTCTGCGACTGCGCTCCTATCTATCCTACTACTACTACTACAACTACAGAAGATAAAAAATAAAAAGCGAAGTTGAACAAATCAAGAAGGAAGTCGTTCTCTGCTGTTTCATCATTGATTCATTCATTCCCAAGAAGAGAAGAGTGAGAAGAAACGACCTCCACGCTGCAGTATTAGTTCAATTTCAAGTCACGCCTCTCACACACACACACACAGAGAAGCAAAGCAGCCACCACCATGTTTTCAGAGATGTCCAACACCAAAAACAATACGCATGTCATGAATTAATCCTGCCTACCTTTTCATCTCTCTCTCGTCTCCTCGTGCCTCTTCCTTGACCTCTCTTTTTCACTCTCTACAGACTATAATCCATCCAACCACTTCTCTATAAAAACCATGCACACCAACAGTTTTGTTATATTTACTCCAGAAAACAAACAGTCACTTCTTCTTCCCATTCACAAAGACGCTTCAACTTCATTCACTTCTATTACTACTACTACTCAATCAATCAATCAATCTAATTATGGAACCCGTTTTCGTTGATAAATCATCCAACTCAACTTCTCCACAACAAAGTACACATCTTCGAACCGGAAGCAGCAGCAGCAACAACAGCAATCCTACTACAACAACTTCTACTAATCTGAGATGGGTTCCACAAAAGAACAGAAAGAGATACTTGAAGAACTCTACTCCAATGGCTTACGCACACCTTCTGCTCAACAGATTGAAGATATCACTCGAAAGTTAAAAGCATACGGTCATATTGAAGGCAAAAATGTTTTTTACTGGTTTCAGAATCATAAAGCTAGATTACGACTCAAACAGAAACAACAACAACAACAACAACTCATGTCTATTCATCCTGCTGCTGCTGCCTCTGGGTTTAATCTTCATAAGGGAAATAACAGTATTACTAGTCCATATCATCATCATCATCATCACGACTCTTCCTGTTCATCAATCCATGCCGCCACCACCACCACCTCATCTTGTTCATCCAAGTAATCATATAACTACACTTCTTTTAATATTCATCATCATTTTCCTTTGTTTCATATGATTGATATGTAGTAATAGTAATTAATTACATATATGTATGTATACAGAAATCTATACCCCAAACGGATATTACATGGGTCACACACCAGCTGCCATACCACAACATGATCATCATCAACAACAACATCAAAATGGGTAGATCCTACTACAACATCCATCATCATCAGCAGCACCAGCAATCTCCATTTCTTTACAATACTCATACCTACTACACAGCTGGTCTATCAACAACCGATGTCAACAGTAGTACTAAGATAACACACCTTAGAAAGAAGAGGAATCATAATAATAATAAACCTCAATATAGAAAACAAGACACTAGATTTATTCCCATTACACCCAACTGCTGAAGGTAGATGTGGTGCTGGTGGTAACTCCATTACCCCCACCACTACCACTTCATCTGACTCTGATCATCATCATCATCAAGTTAATTGTTATGATCAAAGGTTTCTTTGATGATTTCTTATCACTACTAAAACAGCTAGCTGTATCAGCAACTATAGTCCTAGTCGATTTTCTGTGCAATCACATTACCTACTGACTGACATTTTTATTCAGCGCGCAACTTTTAGTTTTCTTTTCTTTTCGATCCAATTAATCTGTTTGTTTGTGTTCGTGTTGTTTAAATGATTCCTACCTAGCTCTATTTTTTTGGGTATAAATCATCTGGAACAATATTCTCAAAAAAAAATCGAACAGCAGGTCTGAATTGCTTCCATACACAACAATGTTATATTACCGGCTGTTTACCCTAACATGCTTCATATCCATATTGTTAGAGTACCATATGTGCTCTAGATGTTTACCCTAACTTCAATCTCTTTAAGCACCGTCAACAAATCCAAACATGAAAAATGCAGCAATTTCAGGAAAATGGATATGACATATTAAGTCAATTCAAAAAGCTAATTCATTGATTGAAAATGGATATGACATATTGTGTTCTACTTTATGTGCAAAAACACAAGAGCTTCCTTGATTTACACAAGTGATGCTTAAAAAGGAGTACATGCATGCTCATGTATCATAACTAGAAAGTAGGTATGACACTTTCAATAACTGAAGTTTTTTAAATGAATATGAGAATCCAAAATTTCTGATCACCAATATGAAAATTTTAGTGTGGTCTACATTTTATGAATGTTATATAACACTATATATGATCAATAAAATATATCAAACTTTCAATAAGTACGGCAGAGTGCTATTCTGTTCCGGTATGACATCCAAGTCATGACCAATTAAAAAGTATTACTACCTCCATCTCACTTATTTTTACATCATGTTTTGTCCACTTTAATTTCACATAAAATAATTTTTGAAAACAAATTTCTACAATATATATAGTTTTTCATATAAAGATTCCATTACAAAACTTAGATTTGTAAAACTATGTTATGTTACATCGTTCATGGAATGAAAGGTAAACATAATGATTAAATAGCAAAACCGTAACTTAAAGTGAAATTGGTGCTCGAAAATTTAGATTACTACCGATTTAATTAACACCTATAAAATTTGTGGGCTTTTGATATCTCCACAGCCTGGTGGAGAATAAGACTCCAATAAATCTATTTGAGCCCATTACCATTAATGCAGCACGAGCGAGCTCACGGGACTGAAAACCCCGACTGAATTTGAACTGTTACTCTGTGATATATTTCAACATAGCCCAAACTAAAGTCATGGATCCAAAATCGGCCAATAAAAGTTTTAAATTTAATAAAAGCTTAAAGGTATAGTGCGTAAGTTCATTAAATAGTTTCTCTCACCTTATATACATGGAATTATATACCTCACCTCATAAACGTTTAATGAAATTACACATTCCATCTACGAGGTTTCAAAAATTATTTTTCCACGTTTTACATCCAGTAACTTTTCTAATTTTTGTTCAATTTAGAAAATGCTTAAATGTTGTTCGAAATTGATTAAAATATACATGGATGATGCTAAAGTGTTATATTTTGATCTTATGTCAAATTTGAAGTTTTTTAAGCTCATATGGGACCCGTGAGTCCCAAATGAAACATGTGACATATGAGCACATTTTCATTGGGTCCCACATGTCACATTTGAGCTTAAAAACTTAAGATTTATCATTGAACCAAAATATACCACTTTAGCATTGTCCATTTAAAATTTCATCAATTTTAGACAATGTTTAAGCATCTTTTATATTGAACAAAATTAGAAATATTGCCTACAAAATTATATTTCTATAAGATATAAAATTATCAATTTACTGAGTGTAAATTTCACTATATTTTTGGCTAATTCATGAAATGTAACTAAAAAAAGAAAGTCACGAAATATCATTATATTTTTGTAAAAGTTCATGAAATGTCATTATGTCATTGACTAGAAGCAAAAAAGACAAAAATACCCCTAATAGTTAACACAATACTTTTAAAGTTCATGATATGCCCATAAATATTAAAAATTCACTATAATTCATAAAAAACAAAAAATACAAAAATATAATAACAATAATAAATATTATAAAAAAATTAAAATAAATTTAAATGTCATAAGACAATGAAAAACGTTAATACTTCATAGATTTTTTTAATTATTTAGTACCATAAAAAAGAATATAAAGTTTTAAACACATAATTTAGATAAACTTTTTTACAAATTTAGACCAATATAGTACCATAAATTATACCAATTAATTACTATAACTTTTACTATATATTTTTAAATTATTTTTTTCTACCTATTCAAATTATTAATTCAAAAAATTATTTAAATTTTAAATTAATATTTGAAACTTTATTTTTTATATTTTATATTCTATTTTACTGATGAGTTTATGATATAATATATTTTATTTGGAAAAAATAATTAAATTGATAAAAAATAGATAATTTGAAATGTATGATATGTAATTAATTGGTACTAGTTACGGTAGTTAATTGGTAGAAAATTGGTACTAGTCCAAATTTTTAACATAATTTATATTAATTTTTTCTACTAATTAAGCATCATAACTAGTACCAATTAATTATCATAATTTGTACCATACATTTTTTTAAAAAAAATTATCGATTTAAATTATTTATTTGAAATATATTATATTGTGTCATAAAATCATCTGTAAAATAGAATAAATTAATAAAATAATAATTTTCTAAATATTAATTAAAATATTAAAATATTTTTTTGAATATATAATATAATTGGTAGAAAAAAATTAAAATGTATGATAAAATTATGGTAATTTAATTGTTATAAGTTATAGTAACTAGTTGGTATATATTTATGATACTATATTGGTTTAATTTATAGATAATTTGTATAAATGATGTTTAAAACTATATATTTTTTTTTATGTTACTAAATAATTTTGAAAAATCTAACAAATTTTACTTGTTTTTAATGTTTTATGATACATGAATATTTTTTGTTTATTTATATATTTTTGATATTGTTTTAAAAATTTTATATATAGTTATCTGTATTTTTGTAGATTATGAATATTTTGTGTAATTTTTTAACACTTGGGGGGCATATTGTGAACTTTTAATGTATTTTGTAAACTATTAGGGACATTTTTGTCTTTTTTATTTCTGGTCAATAATAATGACATTTCATGAACTCTTACAAAAATATAGTGATATTTCGTGATTTTCTTTACTTTTTAGTAACATTTCATAAAATAACAAAAAAAATATATGATATTTCATGAAATTTTCCAATATTTATTTGTTAAATAGAATATATTTCCATTATTTATAGGTAAGTATCTTATATTCTACTCGGCGTCTCCTTATTTTGCATAGAAATACTTCAAAGGCAAAAAAAAAAATACCTATTTACTCTAATGAAAAATGAAGTTTTGTTTCATCATGTAATTTATGAAGAATGTATTGTAGAAATAAATACTTGTTAAATTAAGAATTTATATACTAATACATATATATATCTACTAGTTATATAAATAATGTAATTTGTTTTTGATAATGGCTGGCCTTGAATGGAAGAAAATAAGTATTATTATTTTTTAAGTATACGATTTCAAATCTTCTCAAATACAAATCCATTATCATACAATCGGTTGTACGAGTAGAATTTGCCATGCACATAATATGCTATGAGGACGCTCTCCATTTGATCTTTCGGTCGATGCAAGAGTAATATTAGGGGCGTTTGTACATATGCAATGGGAAGACGTATTCAAAAGAGTAGTCATAAAACAACCGCTATTATTCGGAGAAAACAGGTGAACCGGCCAGCTCGGCGGCCGAAGGATCACGTTGAGCTGCACAGAATCGCATCTAACATAGCGGGGTAAGTCGATCATTTCCCGGTAGTGATATTCCTTGAAAACCACTTCTAAGTAATCCCACGATCTCTTTAGTAATAGAATATTGGCTTGGAAGAGTCCTAATGAAAGAAAGAAACCAAATATCATTCGTGAGATATGCTGGCCTAGTCCTACTACACAACACAACTAGAGCTTGATTTTTGTAGCTGCCGAGTGAAAATAAATGGAGGATTGAGGGACAAAACAGTAAAATGAACATATGCTGTCTCACTTTCAATCATTATAGCTAGATTTAGGGCCCCTCATGGTTATTGGGTAAGAGGATTTTTCATAGTTAATTTATTGTTATTAACCTGTCGGTGTGGATCTACCCTCATCAAGATAATGCTCCTCATCAGTGTGTAGCTATAGTGGAAGAAATATATGTTGAGACTAGTGATTAAAGCTTTATGCTCTGTTGTCTGCTCCATTTCTTTATTTGTTTTTGTATTTAACACAATTGATAGGTGGTCAATAATATAGTGTTATATATGTTTCAAATAAAGTAACCACCAAGAAATACTGAGGTGAATAAAGCTTTAGTCTTCCACATTCCCACATAAGACGTGTAAGAGATACAATCAGCCTAACATGTCGACAACTTTTTGTAAAAAGAATTTTTAAAATGAGCTTCACACCGCATATTTATATCGAAAATGGATCATACGCTCATATGTTCTTGTCATATATCAGTTAGAACCAAACAGTTACAAATGTATTAGATTTAACATTTTATATGACAAGAAAAGCTTTTGAAAAAGGGTCGAGATTTATTCAGGCTGGTAGACATAATAATGTACTTGCAACGTAAATAAATACTATTCTTTATAATAAAGTTCATTGATTAAGCCCAAGGCAGCATCATTAGTGTTTTAAAAACCAAATTAGTAGGAATTTATCGAGTGTCTATAGTTAATAACAATACTAATATCAACTTATTTGATACACACAAGATCTCTTTGTAAAGTGTATTCTGTTAGTTGATCTCCCCACATGACATTCCCTGAACATGGCCCCAATCTTTTGCACATCCTTCAGCTGGTTTATACTATCAGCTGGATTAATCATCTCAGTTCATTCTTTTACAATCAGTTATCAGTCAATATCAGCTAATACCCAGCTATCAGCTAGTAGCTATTTAAACTCAAATTGTCTCTCATATTCAATCTCATATTCACTGTTTAATATGTTTGACTGGGTTGACCAGTTCAACACATTCTTTTACAATCAACCATCAGTCAATATCAGCTAGTATAAACTGTCAGCTAGATGTAAAAGAATAGGGCCTATAGTCTTATACAAGTTTTCCGGGTTTATTATAATACACTTTTTTAGAGCCACCATTATAAAAAGTACGTTCAAATAAGTTATCAATGATATTCTAACATCTAGATCAACATACAATCCCTTGGGTTTAATGTTTCTCCCAGTGCCGATCGATATTGAGGTCACGATTTTTAATTTAGGAACATTTACCCCTTCGTCGTGTATGAGAAGTCATTAGTTGGTTAGTGTGTTGTTGGTGGGAGATCGCCAAAAGACGTGCGTGCGAGTTGGGAAATTTTGAGTTTAATGGGTCAAGTGACACATCATACATAATTAATACTATGTAACAAGCTACATAATCAGGCATTGTTTTCAATTAATTCTTAATTTTTCATTGAAAGTTACCTAATTTTAAATTTATTTCCATTTCATGAGTTAATAAGTGTATTTCTTTTAAATAGTATAAATTACTAGCTCACGCGTATTCATAGATGTTAAGGGACAATATCACACTTTAAAAAAGTATTAGGAGAACTCCTAAAGCTTCTAATTACCGTATCAATTACTTTTTTATATTTATTAAATAATCTCATACACTACTTTTTAGTATGTTCCAAATTATAATAATTCAACTAGATATCTAAATATATGAAATATATACTTACATTAATCTATAAAGCTGTCAATTTCATGGTGGTTTACTTGTCCAGGCAATCAAGGAATCTTAATCTCGTTAGTTAATGTCACTTATAAGGTCGCGGCAATCACAAGATTGCGTATATTTTACTAGATGCTATTATGCTAAGACATGAATATATTCTTATACTTAGTGAATAAAATCTGTACACTTTATACTATAAACCTATAGTATTTTTTGTTGTTGTCTTTTTGAACCAAAGCGATAAACTCACATAAATGTTAAATCTGGCTTACATTAATTCACAAGACAATTAGAAAACTCTAGGGCTTACACCCTTAGCTCAATAAGACCCCCGCACCATCACCCCACCCACCAGAAACCATTCGTTTCATGCACCGCATCAATGTTGACCTTATCCCATCCCTTAGGAGGCGGACACCACACTCGTGACTCATCCTCCACTGCACTCCTACTCCTCACAAGCTCGTGGCATTGATGCACATATATACTCGAGTGTCAACCAAACATAGTTGAACTGTTAGTGTAACACACATCATTTCTAGCCCATCAGATAGCCTAGCAACGGACAACAAAGTCGACCAAAGCACAGTTGTACATCTAATAAACCAACCCATCCAAAGAGTCCATAGCAAATTTGACCCCTACATCCCAATACCGCAAAGAAAACCAATGCGAATCTCAAGACCAAGTCACACCTATTGTCAGTGGCGGATCCAGAAGTCAAGTCTTATGGGGTCCATTTTTTTTGACATTAACGTATATTAAATTTGAAGCAAATATATAAATATGGGATCATAATTTTTTTCCACATTAATATTTACATATTAAATGTTAAGCTAATAATTAAATTTTTAAATAAGTACGTAGTATTTGTAAATTAGACTCGCTTCTTAAATAGTTAAACATGGGGTTAGACTTTAACATGAGATCAAATGAGTAATTTTGTTTCATAACATTATTGAAATACCCCTAACATTTAAATAATTAAATAATGGTAAATAAATATTATTTGGGGATTATGAAACCCTAAGAGAGCATATAAACACTTAGGCGTTAAAAACCACCTAAACTCCTTAAGGTCAAAAATGAGCGTTAAGCCGGACCTTAAGTTCATCTAAGTTAAATAAGCTATAAACTCATACCGAGTCAACCAAGGATCATTATATGACCTTTACAACACAGGACCTCATCTAAAACTGAGTAAAAATGCAGAATGCCCGGGAGTTCCCTTAAGGCCCGAAAGTCCCAAAAACCCCCGGAAATACCTTATAGGACGAAGTAAAGCATTAAACTTCATTCCAAATGCACCATAACACTTTATTAAACATTTAAGATGAAGTCCTCACACTAAATTTTCAATTAAATGCAAAGCGCTCGGAGGTTCCCGATGGGGCCCCCATAAACCCCTGGAATGCCTCGGAGAAGTGCCGAAGCGGCACGAACTCCTATAAAATTCATTCTTAGAGTTCCTAACATCATTATTCATCATTCTAAGAGAACCCTCGAGCTAATTTTTCAAAATTCAACAAAGTGCTCGGGGGAATTTCTTAACGCTCTGTTTTGCCCCGGGAGTGTCCTGGTAGCCCGGAAATTGTGTCATGAGTTGATATAACCTCATATAACTCAATGTAACACCTAAATATATCATTATTGATCATAACTAATTTTTATAAACAGTTGGAACTCGTTGGAACAACTTATTTACCAAAATATCCTTAAAACACAAAAGCGCACTTTCGGGTGCCACAAAAACGCGTTCTACGCTATTACCTTGAAGTTTTTGAGGAGCCACGAGTTGAGAATCTTAAATGGGGAGGAATTGACCATCTAAATCAATTAAATCCAGTTCTAAACTCATAGCACAAGTGGGGCCGAAATTGTGATCTAAACAATGTACTATAAAATCAGCATTTACCTTAGAAAACTTCCATCTTCTACCTTGGTATAAATGTACCAATTAAATGTTGTGACTTATAACATGTTACAATATGATATTAATACAATATAGAGTGACAGGAATAAAATAAAAAATCAGTTCCATACAGGCACATAAGTGGCCGATTTTTAGCATGTTTTTGACTAGATTTTTGCCTTTAAATTGTCAATTGACATGGTGACTCACCTTCCATATACCATATGATATTATATCATGAGAATATCAGTCAAATGAGGCCTCACATTACCGTAAGCCTGCACAAGTAAGACAGGAGATTAGTTTTTATAAAGTAAAGGAATTTAATACAACTAAACACTACAAAAAATGTCATTTAGTGACACACTAAAAGTGTCATTAAAACCTTAAAAAGTGTCAGTATATGACCAATTGGGATTTACGACACACATAAAAAGTGTCAGTAGCACCGTAGTTACTAAAGGGTTTTACTATCACAAAACGGAAAAGTCGGTGAAAGGTTTTTGTCTATATTGACACTTTATTTTATGTCAGTGCGTATGGTTGTGTCAGTGAATTCTATTGTGGCATATGATGGTCATTTAGTTGGTCTTTAGTGACACTCTTTGTGTGTTATTGTAAAGCTTTAGTAACTCATAGTTATAATTTAGTTGACATTTTTTTATGTCAGTAGAAAGTTATTTTGAATTTTTATTGTGACTAATAAGTGTCAATGAAAATCATACTAATGTGTCAATATACATTGTGTATATAATCTTCTTTATTTTGAAGAAATAGCTATTAACATTTATATCGCACTAAATCAAGAGCATATTCATAGAATACTTCAATGAAAAAACATGTTCAACTTCTTCACTACAATTAAACTTATGAAAAAAAAGCAACATCTTTCAAAAAAACCTTCAATAAATGATGTGCTTAATATTAACTTTGATGTTTAAAGTATACAGAAAATTCATTCTACTCTAACTAGATTAAAATACAAAAGTACTACACATTATAGAATATCTAGCATAATCCGGAAACTAAAACTAATTGATGAAATCAATTTTGGATGTTTTCCAGCCACACTTCATCTGATCACCCCAATAGTTCATGTTCATGAAGAACCTGCAATATTGTTTGCAAACATTTAACAAATGAGTGTATAGTTATGCGCTCAAAACAATTACATACTAATCAGCAGCAATAAGCAACATAAGCAGCTTGTAAGTCAAGGGTGCAGTAGCAACTGCATACTAAACATCAGCAACAACTCTTTCAAATAGTATCAGTGTTGTAGCAACAACTATTTCCCAATGGTATAAGTGCAACAACTCTTTCAAAGACCCTACATTTTTCAAAAATTAGAGCACCATACGTAGCAGCAAGAAAAGAAGTAGCAAAACAAACTCACCAAACACCAACAATTACATAATAAGTGCAACAACAACATCTCTTTCTCAATGGTATAAGAACAACAACTACATACTAAGTTTTTTTTAGATAGTTGTATCAAGCAAATACCACTAAAAACAAAACTGTGTCGAACAAATAGATATCCACCAACGCATCACAGAACATCGATGCTAAGAAGATTGTCAAAGCTTCCTCCAATATCTATTTTCTCACGAAACCATGGCATACGGCATTACCCACACCCTTTCTTAGAATTTCTGAACTACAAAGATTGAACTAGTGGGTTACATCTTCTTTCATAATTAAATTACTAACGTAAACTAGTCATGACTATTGAGAATCAATCATAGAGTCTCAGCAAAAATGAACATTTTTTTTCTCTTAGTGTTTTCTTCTTCAATTCACTAAAAAGAAAATGAGCTTACAAGAACTCTTTCAAAGCCCTTGTACTCTATAAAAATTAGAGCAGCATACGCACATCTGCTTTTAAGGAGGGGAAATCATCAATCAAATCCCAAAAAGAGCAGCAGACCATACACCAGCAAAAAATCAAGTAGCTGACATGTACTAGACAATGAAGCAGCAGCAGCAGTTGCAAGAAAATAAGTAGCAGCACAAAACACACCAAACACCAGTAATTACATTTTAAGTACAACAACGACAAGAAATAAGTAACATCCCTAATTATAGCTAGTTTTGGATCATGTGCTTATGCATGGTGTTACAACTGAAATCTGGTAAGAAAAATTCGTAAGGTATAGCTACCTACTATCCTGCAAGTTCAAACAAATCTACTCAATAGAAAGAACAACGTTACACTGTAGTAGAGGATCATAAACCTCTTTGCATAACTCAAGCTATAACCTCTCAGATCAAGGAAACAACCATATCATGAAAAATATAATGAATAGAAATATAAATGAAAAGGAGATGATGGCAATTAAAATGTGGAGCGAATTTCACATTATTACCATTGTTGACAATGGTTCCACTGGGAGAGTTATCAACCTTTGATTTAAAGAAATGTAGTTGCCAATAAACCTTAACTTAATCCAGCACCCACTTGCTTCTGCAACATCTTTTTCGTCGTTGTTAACTGTGTCATCAACTTCCAATATAGTAAAAAACATATGCTACCAGAAGTAGCAATATGATACTCTTACAATTTCCATAATAAACAAATAAAGCTTTCCAAAATCTCTAATCAATTATAATATTCAATACCTAAGCTACGTGTGAAGATTAATTGAAACAATGTCTAAATTGAAAAATAAATAAGATTCATAATATACCTTATTTTCTAAAACATAAATATATTCATAATATAGTTTGACAAACACCCATTGTCGAGGGTCTCAGTACAGCTTGCGAGATTTTGGTTTCTTCTAGGTCTATATAGGAGCGTGAGTATTCTATACAATATAAACCCAAGTAAAGCAGATTTGATATCCTGAATTCATCAATACTCACCACTCTCTGCTCTGCTTTAATCAGCCATAGTCATCATAATCCTCTCCAAATTGGAGTAATCACTATGGGGAAAATTCAGTACACATCCTAGTACCGAAGATGCATAATTATTGAAAGCCAACCAATAACATCTAATTGAAGAATATGTCTTATAAAATCCACAATAACGAAGCAATATACAAGTGCATAGCATAATCCCTAATCTTAAAATTGGGAGAAATTTTAGATTTCTAGAAATTGGATACCGGTTAAGCCGACACCTTGAATTTGGTTTTTGTTTAGAAGCCACTCGCCATGAAAAAATCGTTTGGGTTAGAACGTCAAGAACGAACGCCAAGAACTTGTAGACTCTCACAGTTTGAGTGAAACGCCATGAACGAACTATGGGGAGATGACGGTTTGAGTAGAACGCCAAGAGGAAAAGAGAACCAGAGAAGAACTATGGGAGAAGATGATGGCCGAATTTTTTGTGGAGGAAGAGAGAACCAAGACGACTTGTGAGAGAGGATGACGCGAATTAGCTGTGGAGGAAGAGAGGAAGACTTATCGTGAATCAAAATCGCGCAGAAGTTCTAGAGTGGTGCCGCCAATTACATAAGTTGGAATTTGGGTTCCGCAATTTCTCCGCGGGATGTTTTAATAGGTTTTAGTGACATATTTTAGGTATTTTTAATATAGTTAAGTTATTTGTACTGACTAAATTTTGTAAGAGTTAGTAAAAGATTAGATATTGTAAATAAGTAATTGTATTATGTCAGTATATGTTAGGAATATATTGACACTTAATAAAAAGTCAGTATAAACCGTTAGATTTTTAGTGACATGTAGTATGTGCGAGTAAAGCATATTTTCAGTGACACACAACTAAGTGTTACAAAAAGTGTGAGTCAGTAAATGTACATTTCTTGTAGTGAAAGCTAGATCTAGAATTATATTATGTAAAGGTTGTAACTAAATAAATCAAACAACCCAAGTTCTAGCCTAAAGATGCCGATAATATGCAAGAGAAAGGGGATTGATTGCTGCTTAATTAGTCAAGGGAGACACCTACCTAACTATGCATAATCCTTGTCTAATATAAACAAATTCAAGAGGTCTCCTACAACACTCCTATTGCCGCAAGCCTACAAGAAAGAAGACAAGGTTAGTATTGATAATTAAGCTTAGAAAATACTAAAGAATTACCTTGCCTAACTTCCTAATATCCTAGACTAGTAATCACCCATTGATTTTCCTTCACATAGCCGAAAGCATGGACTGATTGAAAGACTTTGGAGTCAGATTTTGAAGTCAAAGAATAAAAAACAAAGACATAAAATAATGCCATGAGACATAGCAATTATTTCCCACTCATTTCCTTGCCTTGCCTTCTCTTAATACCATACGTAAGCTTAGTCATTTCCTTTGCCCATCCTTAACCGAATTGGTAAGTTCCTCACTTCCCTCTCTTTCTTCTTCCTTTCATTTACCCCTTTATAACTTCAAAGGTTCATTAATGGTGTATTAAGTTCTAACACCATTTCTATGTAATTTTCCTAGTTAATTCTACTAAGTCTTGAAGCAAGAATCATCCTAGCAACCTAGCAAGATTTCGCCAAGCTTAAGTGTACCAAGGAGTTGTCTTGATTCAACACAACGCAAGGAACAACAAGATCAAGTTAAGGTATATTTTCATGTTGAAAATCCTAGTAAAATACCTTAAGTCATTTCCGAAAATTTGAAGCTTCTAAACCTATACTCTCTTCATCATTTCATGAAGGAAACTTGGATCTACATCATCCCAAGGTGTACCGAAAATTCTTTGAAAAATACCTAAGGTAAACTCTTGTAAAACTACTCCAAATCTTACTTATAAATCCTTGTTAGAAGTCTAACACATGGATCTCCTAAATCTACATATGGAAGCCGAATACTCTTCATCAAAATAGCATTTGAAGAGCTTGGAATTCAAGGAGAAATCAAGTACAAGAATCATCTTGATTTAAGGAGTAAGTTTCTATAATTAAATCTAGTAAGTTTAAGTTTGATTTAAGCTTCAAACTTTGGTGTAAAATTTATGTATAACTCTTAGTAATATTAAGGCCGAAATACTATAGGTTATAATACCAAGAAAATAATTTATAACATACAAGGTAAGATTATTATCTTAAGGTATAAATTGTGTCACAAAATTAATTTATGATACATGTATAATTAAGCCGAACATCCTAGGAGTTAAATGTTCTATTTTGAGCTTATAATCATTCTAAGTCATTAGCATAATTTTTAGAAGTGTTATATGGCTTATATACATTTATATATACTTATTATAAGATAAAAATCAAGTTTTAAAACTATATGGTAAATATATGTTAAGGCCGAGAACGAGAACAAAGAGGATTACTTGATGATTTTTGAAGTATATAAGTATATTAGCTTATATTATAATTTTGGGAATATTAAAAATAGCAACAAGTATTTAAATGGCTAGTTTGATAAGTTATGTGGCTAAAATGTAAATTTTGAAAAGTTTGGAGTACTAAATATAATTTCCAAAAGCTTAAGGGTTTATTTGGCATAGTTATGATATAATATAAGGTAGGAATTAATATTATGAATTTTGGTTAAATTAAATAAGTGTTTAAGTGTTAAAATAACATTTTATGAAGTTTTGGGGCTATTTTGTAATTAATGGAAAATATGGAGTATAACCGAGATTACATATGAATTTCTAGGTATATTAAAGTATTAATTATGAAATTAAGTCTTGGTCAAAGTGTTGACAAAAACTTTGGGTTAAAATGATTTATGACATAAATATTAAGTTTATAAAAGTTTTAGGTGAATATGTAATTTAAGAAAGTTTATTTGTAAAACCGATTATAATATGGGGCAAATACATGATTTATAAAAGTATATGGGTCATTTCGGTATTTTTAGGAAATTAAATATTAAAACTATAGTTTATGAGTTAATATGTAACTTATATAAAGTTTCGGGGTTAAAATGTAAATATAGAAAACTATATGTTGAAACCGAAAGTTTATAGGATTAATTTGTAATTATAAAAAGTTAGTATATTAAGTTTGTAAAGACCGAAAATATATGTGGTCATTTGGTAATTTACAAAAGTTAATGTGTTCATTATGTAATTACTGAATTTATAAGGTTGATTTTGTAATTAAATAAAGAAAGAATTAAAACTAAGTAATATGGTATATTATGGAGTATAATATGAAGTTTATAAAATAACTATGGTTATAATAAAAATAACCAAATGATATCAACATATGGACTAAGTGAAATAATTATGAGCATATAATTAATGAGATGAAGATATACCATAAAATGGAAATTCATTATCACATGTGATTACTACATAAAATAACGAACTGTTAAACTACCTCGAACCACTGTTAAATAACAAGGAGAAATAAAGAACATAAGGGGTTAGTATACTACGAGTAATAGGCTCTGTAGTGACAGTACGGTAATGCTTAGAGAATAGTTGTATTAACGTTACCCGGTATTGCATGTAAATATAACAGCGTACGGGGAGAAACTACTAAAGCGCGAATTGTCAAGCTAGCAGTTATCACGGTGAACGGTATGTTAATTGTGTGGTCTGAATGTCCTAAGGATTATCCTGAGGTCCAGACGTTGTGTGGTTAATTGTTAAGAGCGATATCTGTGATTTATGTATATGATATTGTATACTGTATTGCTCGACACCACTGCGTTTTATTTTTACGCGAACGTCTTATGACTGGAAGTTTATACATTTAAACTCAAACAAGACTAGGTGACCGTTAGGTATTACATGAACCTAACTGTTGGTCAACTGTTATACTCTTATTCAAGGATTGTATATTGTATCACTGACTAAAGGGCTAACTTATAAAGAGAGGAATCCAGACTGTTTCGACTTTCTGGTTGCGCATCGTGATCACTACGAGGGACTATACCAAGAGTCACTCAAGGGAATCCATTATCCACATTCGATGATGGCAGAGGGCACTACTGTTGGTGCACAGGTTTTGACCGGACGGTCGCCTTTCAGGCTTTTAATTATCCAGGGCCATAAGGTCAGCTGGCAACGGTTCCTTGGAACCAGGGGACTACTGTCCATTATTAAGTTATTAAGGGTTGTCCTAACATGACGCCCGAGGTGGAATTTAATTGGAAAGTTAAGTGGTTGGTTTAAAGGATAAGGGCCATGTGGCCAACTAACAAGTACAGTTAATATTACGCGTATCTTGTTTGGTTATTGTTATTGATTATTGGTTATCGATGGTGTGATGATATTGTTGTGAACTGTTATGTGTTGTTTAACATTTACAGTTATTATTATCATCATTATATTATTGTTGTAAACCGGTATAACATGTAATGAATCTAATATCAAGATTGGCTAAACGACTTAAGGAATCCAAATATTTAAGACTACATTTAGCATACCAGCATATCGTTTGCTGAGCCCTTTAATGGGCAAAACATTTCAGGTTACTGATTGAAGATACAAGCCGGAGTGCGGGATACAGGGTAGCTGATGTGTTTCAATAAACACCTTTTAAGTTTATTTGTGTACTGTATTTTGGAGGTTGTTGTATTTGGTTTAGTTGCTCAGCTTGGATTTGGTTTGTAAGTTTAAGTATGCTCAGTATCTGTTCATCACAACGGTGAGGAGTTGAAGTTGATGGATGAAGTAAGGTTGTCTTGTTACTCACATGGGTGAGTAACGGCGTGTAACACCAACGTTAGATAGTTTTATTTTCCGCTGCGAATTATATTTTATTATGCTACGACTGCGCTTATATAACAGGTTTAGGATTAGGGGTGTTACATTATAAAACCCAAGTTAGGTCGACAATAATTAAACTTACAACCTCACATATAGGAATATGTCTCTACCACTAAGTTATTATCAACTTTAATATTTTACTCAATTTTATTTTCTTAAAACTATACTTTAAAAATATCTTTTTATTATAGTAAAGCTATGAGGTCCGGGACCCCACCTTGGTTTCCCTGGGGCATGAGATAAAAAGCATGATCATACCAATCCTCCTAACCACCACAAGGAAAAAAACCTTATCACCTAATCCAAGATGAGCCAGATTCACCCATAACAAGAGCCCATGCTAGAGCCTCCATAACACCAAAAAATCATGAGGGTTAAAATACTGAGTTGAAGTCGGCTTCAAAGGGTGGGTTGGCGGGCAAATCTAGCAAGGAGAACGACGGATCAAAAAGGAATGTGGCCAAACACTTGGTGTGAAGTGTGAAACTCCACTGATCGTTCATCAGGTGGAAAGTGTGTGAGGTGGGTGATCCTTGTAGTACGAGGATCAAACGTGGTGGAGCTCCTCTTCAATTCAAGGATGTAAACAATCCTTATCTTCAGTGAGCGGTGCAGGGAGAAACTCCGGAGTGGACTTTGTCTTCAATCTTGGTCCCGGATCAAATGGGAAGGTGGCCTCCACACTTAGAGGGTGTACGTTAAGCTTCCACCCAACTTCATTAGTGCACGGGTGGGGCCTTGATCCTTCAAATGAAGATCAAAGTTAATGGGCTCCTCCTCCTCAAATTCAAGGACGTAGAAATCCTCGACCTCGGGGTGAGGCTCATAGAAGAGCCGAGGTGGACATCAACTTCAGAGGGGGATGGCTCCTTGAAGTCGGTGGTGGTACTCTCCTCTGAGGAGTCAGAGGGAGATAGTGTCTCCTCCTTCTCAAATTTGAGGATGTGAGCATCCTCGTGATCTTGATGGAGCACGGAGAAGGGGGGGAGGAAATATGGGTAGCTGACTTCAGAGGAGAAAGCTCCTTGAAGTCAGAGTGGAGACTCTCTTCTGATGAAGTGTCTTCATAGTCAAGCTGGGGGTGGAGTGGTGCTGGGCTTTCAGATTCGCACAGGGGAGGAGTTGGAGAGTAGCTCAAGTCCTCAGCAGGCTGTTCCACATCATGAACTGTTTCGCTCTCAAGTCGTTGCGCAATCTGATCGATCTGAGCTTGAACATTCATGTAGAAGGTATTTTGCTTCATGGTAAAAGTATCTTGCATAGTCGAGTTAGGCTTGCAAGAAGAGATAAGATCAGACATGAGCTCCTCCAAACTCGGGTGAATCAACCTCTATGTGATCACAGGACAGTGAGCGAGCTACTCGTGCTCTCCTCCATACTCTTGGCACACAAGCCTCCGATAGACATATGAGTTGAGGTCCTCCATAAGAGCTCTCAATTCTGGCATTGTTGTTGGAATTGGGGGCTCTCATGGTACTCTCCGCACCTTTGGCATACACTCCAATAATCGGTGTTTTGCTCGGTGGTAGTCTTCATGCCAACCTTATGCTGGGGGAGTGACAGAAGGTTCGAAGTTTTCCATAAGAGCTCTCAATTCTGCCATTGTTGTTGGACATTGGGGGCTCTCATGATATTCTCCGCACCTCTGACATACATCCCATTGATTGTAGTTCTCTGCGCCATAGGAGTAACCGTACCAACCTCCGCTTGATCGTAGTGACCATCCATCAGAATTAAGTACCTAAAAAGAGAAACAAAAATTTATACACAAAATGGGCAAATAAATGAAATGAAAATCTGCACAAAAAACTAAACAGATAATAAACCAGATAGTTGGACCGAAGTCCCCGACAAACGGCGCCAAAAACTTGTTGGGCAAAACAGTGGTGAAACTAGATTGCTAACTATGGGCAGTGAATCCAATCATTGTAGTACAACAAGGTCGTATCACAGGGACTTCGTAACTGTCTAGCTATTATAAGCTTAGTAAATGTGCAAGAGGATATATACAAAAGTGCATAAATGTAAATTAGGGGTTTGGGGTTTTGGGTTGTAATTGGAGAAATAAAAAAAAGCAATAAACACTAAACTAACTATCTAGGATAGGTGTAGCCCGGGATGGATATTTGCACCCGTCCTCCTCTTACTACCGATTGTCGAACCTTGAACTCATAGCTAAACCATGGAACGCTTAATTAATTAGCAACCTAATCTAGGCCTACTAATCCTAACCAATTTAATCGAGACTCTCATTCTGCTAAGCCCGGGTCAAGATAGCACTAAGCTCAAGTTCCACTAAGGTTGCAATGCAGTCTAATCTCAAAAATCATCGAAATCAGAGTACACCGTTTAGTCTCTACCAGTTTAGGTTTCTATCTCTGAATAACATTTGATAGAATCCCACAATAATGCTAAACTAATCGGTAGGCCAAACCAACCAATTTAACACATAGAAGACAAATTGAGCAAAACCTTAACAAATCCCCAATCATGAGCAACAAGTTTAGAAGTCATAAACACACTCAATAATCATCTTCATTAAGCTCAAAGACTAAAATAAGCACAAACACAAGCTCAAGATTCAACAATAGAGTTTTAGGGGATTTGGGACAAAATCCCCAATCCCTAGCTACACAATGATTCTACACAGCCATAGGAGAGAAATAAAAGAGCAAGGGATAAAAGTAGCCATTAATGGAGCTTGGAAGGAGGTGAGCTTTCTCTCTCTTCTCCTCCCTTCTCTTCTCTTCTTCTTCTTCTTCTCTTCTCCTCTTCTTTTCTCCCTTAGAATGCCCCTTCCTCTCTGTTTTTGGGGCGGAACTCGACTGAATGAAGAATGGGGAAGTTTTCCCCAAAATTCCCCGTTTTAAAACGCAGATCTTGGCTAATTTTCGACCCGACCGACCTTGCGACCGGACTTGCAAGGTCGGTCGGAGTCAGTAGCGATTTTCGGGCGCGTTTTAAGTTCGACCGAACTTGCAAGGTCGGTCCTAAGGTCGGTCGATTCCAGTAGCTTGCAAAAAACGCAAATCTGGGCAAAATTTCGACCCGACCGACCTTGCGACCGGACTTGCAAGGTCGGTCGGAGTCAGTATAACTTCAAAACGATGTATCTTCTTCGTTTTAACTCCGATTTGGATCCGTTTGTGCCCACGCGTTCCTCTCTTCGTCTACTTTACTCCTAGCTATGTTACTCCTCCTGTTTAAACAATAAATGTGTAAAACACCAATGAAACCAAAACTAGAGGAAAACAAGCTAGAGTGGAGAAATGAGCATGAAAAGTGTTGATTAAACAGATGAAATACACCCCTAAAACATGCTCATTTGGACACTCATCACTTCTTAAATAGTTAAACATGGGGTTAGACTTAACATGAGATCAAATGAGTAATTTTGTTTCATAACATTATTGAAATACCCCTAACATTTAAATAATTATAATGGTAAATAAAATTATTTGGGGGATTATGAAACCCTAAGAGAGCATATAAACACTTAGGCGTTAAAAACCACCTAAACTCCTTAAGGTCAAAAACGAGCGTTAAGCCGGACCTTAAGTTAATCTAAGTTAAATAAGCTATAAACTCATACCGAGTCAACCAAGGATCATTATATGACCTTTACAACACAGGTCCTCATCTAAAACTGAGTTAAAAATGCAAAATGCCTGGGAGTTCCCTTAAGGCCGAAAAGTCCCAAAAACCCGGAAATACCTTATAGGATGAAGTAAAGCATTAAACTTCATTCCAAATGCACCATAACACTTTATTAAACATTTAAGATGAAGTCCTCACGCTAAATTTTCAATTAAACGCAAAGCGCTCGGAGGTTTCCGATGGGCCCCCATAAACCCCCGGGAATGCCTCGGAGAAGTGCCGAAGCGGCACGAACTCCTATAAAATCATTCTTAGAGTTCCTAACATCATTATTCATAATTCTAAAGAGAACCCTCGAGCTAATTTTTCAAAATTCAACAAAGTGCTCGGGGGAATTTCTTAACGCTCTGTTTTGCCCCGGGAGTGGTCCTGGTAGCCCGGAAATTGTGTCATGAGTTGATATAACCTCATAAACTCAATGTAACACCTAAATATATCATTATTGATCATAACTAATTTTTTATAAACAGTTGGAACTCGTTGGAACAACTTATTTACCCAAATATCCTTAAAACACAAAAGCGCACTTTCGGGTGCCACAAAACGCGTTCTACGCTATTACCTTGAAGTTTTTGAGGAGCCACGAGTTGAGAATCTTAAATGGGGAGGAATTGACCATCTAAATCAATTAAATCCAGTTCTAAACTCATAGCACAAGTGGGGCCGAAATTGTGATCTAAATGTACTATAAAATCAGCATTTTACCTTAGAAACTTCCATCTTCTACCTTGGTATAAATGTACCAATTAAATGTTGTGACTTATAACATGTTACAATATGATATTAATACAATATAGAGTGACAGGAATAAAATTAAAAATCAGTTCCATACAGGCACATAAGTGGCCGATTTTTAGCATGTTTTTGACTAGATTTTTGCCTTTAAATTGTCAATTGACATGGTGACTCACCTTCCATATACCATATGATATTATATCATGAGAATATCAGTCAAATGAGGCCTCACATTACCGTAAGCCTGCACAAGTAAGACAGGAGATTAGTTTTTATAAAGTAAAGGAATTTAATACAACTAAACACTACCAAAAAATGTCATTTAGTGACACACTAAAAGTGTCATTAAAACCTTAAAAAGTGTCAGTATATGACCAATGGGATTTACTGACACACATAAAAAGTGTCAGTAGCACCGTAGTTACTAAAGGGTTTTACTATCACAAAACGGAAAAGTCGGTGAAAGGTTTTGTCTATATTGACACTTTATTTTATGTCAGTGCTTATTGTTGTGTCAGTGAATTCTATTGTGGCATATGATGGTCATTTAGTTGGGTCTTTAGTGACACTCTTTGTGTGTTATTGTAAAGCTTTAGTAACTCATAGTTATAATTTAGTTGACATTTTTTTATGTCAGTAGAAAGTTATTTTGAATTTTTATTGTGACTAATAAGTGTCAATGAAAATCATACTAATGTGTCAATATACATTGTGTATATAATCTTCTTTATTTTGAAGAAACTAGCTATTAACATTTATATCGCACTAAATCAAGAGCATATTCATAGAATACTTCAATGAAAAAACATGTTCAACTTCTTCACTACAATTAAACTTATGAAAAAAAAGCAACATCTTTCAAAAAACCTTCAATAAATGATGTGCTTAATATTAACTTTGATGTTTAAAGTATACAGAAAATTCATTCTACTCTAACTAGATTAAAATACAAAAGTACTACACATTATAGAATATCTAGCATAATCCGGAAACTAAAACTAATTGATGAAATCAATTTTGGATGTTTTCCAGCCACACTTCATCTGATCACCCCAATAGTTCATGTTCATGAAGAACCTGCAATATTGTTTGCAAACATTTAACAAATGAGTGATAGTTATGCGCTCAAAACAATTACATACTAATCAGCAGCAATAAGCAACATAAGCAGCTTGTAAGTCAAGGGTGCAGTAGCAACTGCATACTAAACATCAGCAACAACTCTTTCAATAGTATCAGTGTTGTAGCAACAACTATTTCCCAATGGTATAAGTGCAACAACTCTTTCAAAGACCCTACATTTTTCAAAAATTAGAGCACCATACGTAGCAGCAAGAAAAGAAGTAGCAAAACAAACTCACCAAACACCAACAATTACATAATAAGTGCAACAACAACATCTCTTTCTCAATGGTATAAGAACAACAACTACATACTAAGTTTTTTTTAGATAGTTGTATCAAGCAAATACCACTAAAAACAAAACTGTGTCGAACAAATAGATATCCACCAACGCATCACAGAACATCGATGCTAAGAAGATTGTCAAAGCTTCCTCCAATATCTATTTTCTCACGAAACCATGGCATACGCTGCATTACCCACACCCTTTCTTTAGATTTCTGAACTACAAAGATTGAACTAGTGGGTTACATCTTTTTCATAATTAAATTACTAACGTAAACTAGTCATGACTATTGAGAATCAATCATAGAGTCTCAGCAAAAATGAACATTTTTTTTCTCTTAGTGTTTTCTTCTTCAATTCACTAAAATCAGAAAATGAGCTTACAAGAACTCTTTCAAAGCCCTTGTACTCTATAAAAAATTAGAGCAGCATACGCACATCTGCTTTTAAGGAGGGGAAATCATCAATCAAATCCCAAAAAGAGCAGCAGACCATACACCAGCAAAAAATCAAAGTAGCTGACATGTACTAGACAATGAAGCAGCAGCAGTTGCAAGAAAATAAGTAGCAGCACAAACACACCAAACACCAGTAATTACATTTTAAGTACAACAACGACAAGAAAATAAGTAACATCCCTAATTATAGCTAGTTTTGGATCATGTGCTTATGCATGGTGTTACAACTGAAATCTGGTAAGAAAAATTCGTAAGGTATAGCTACCTACTATCCTGCAAGTTCAAACAAATCTACTCAATAGAAAGAACAACGTTACACTGTAGATAGGATCATAAACCTCTTTGCATAACTCAAGCTATAACCTCTCAGATCAAGGAAACAACCATATCATGAAAAATATAATGAATAGAAATATAAATGAAAAGGAGATGATGGCAATTAAAATGTGGGAGCGAATTTCACATTATTACCATTGTTGACAATGGTTCCACTGGGAGAGTTATCAACCTTTGATTTTAAAGAAATGTAGTTGCCAATAAACCTTAACTTAATCCAGCACCCACTTGCTTCTGCAACATCTTTTTCGTCGTTGTTAACTGTGTCATCAACTTCCAATATAGTAAAAACATATGCTACCAGAAGCAGCAATATGATACTCTTACAAATTTCCATAATAAACAAATAAAGCTTTCCAAAATCTCTAATCAATTATAATATTCAATACCTAAGCTACGTGTGAAGATTAATTGAACAATGTCTAAATTGAAAAATAAATAAGATTCATAATATACCTTATTTTCTAAAACATAAATATATTCATAATATAGTTTGACAAACACCCATTGTCGAGGGTCTCAGTACAGCTTGCGAGATTTTGGTTCTTCTAGGTCTATATAGGAGCGTGAGTATTCTATACAATATAAACCCAGTAAAGTAGATTTGATATCCTGAATTCATCAATACTCACCACTCTCTGCTCTGCTTTAATCAGCCATAGTCATCATAATCCTCTCCAAATTGGAGTAATCACTATGGGGAAAATTCAGTACACATCCTAGTACCGAAGATGCATAATTTATTGAAAGCCAACCAAATAACATCTAATTGAAGAATATGTCTTATAAAATCCACAATAACGAAGCAATACAAGTGCATAGCATAATCCCTAATCTTAAAATGGGGAGAAATTTTAGATTTCTAGAAATTGGATACCGGTTAAGCCGACACCTTGATTTGGTTTTTGTTTAGAAGCCACTCGCCATGAAAAAATCGTTTGGGTAGAACGTCAAGAACGAACGCCAAGAACTTGTAGACTCTCACAGTTTGAGTGAAACGCCATGAACGAACTATGGGGAGATGACGGTTTGAGTAGAACGCCAAGAGGAAAAGAGAACCAGAGAAGAACTATGGGAGAAGATGATGGCCGAATTTTTTTGTGGAGGAAGAGAGAACCAAGACGACTTGTGAGAGAGGATGACGCGAATTAGCTGTGGAGGAAGAGAGGAAGACTTATCGTGAATCAAAATCGCGCAGAAGTTCTAGAGTGGTGCCGCCAATTACATAAGTTGGAATTTGGGTTCCGCATTTCTCCGCGGGATGTTTTTAATAGGTTTTAGTGACATATTTTAGGCATTTTAATATAGTTAAGTTATTTGTACTGACTAAATTTTGTAAGAGTTAGTAAAAGATTAGATATTGTAAATAAGTAATTGTATTATGTCAGTATATGTTAGGAATATATTGACACTTTAATAAAAAGTCAGTATAAACCGTTAGATTTTAGTGACATGTAGTATGTGCGAGTAAAGCATATTTTCAGTGACACACAACTAAGTGTTACAAAAAGTGTGAGTCAGTAAATGTACATTTTCTTGTAGTGAAAGCTAGATCTAGAATTATATTATGTAAAGGTTGTAACTAAATAAATCAAACAACCCAAGTTCTAGCCTAAAGATGCCGATAATATGCAAGAGAAAGGGGAGTTTGATTGCTGCTTAATTAGTCAAGGGAGACACCTACCTAACTATGCATAATCCTTGTCTAATATAAACAAATTCAAGAGGTCTCCTACAACACTCCTATTGCCGCAAGCCTAAGAAAGAAGACAAGGTTAGTATTGATAATTAAGCTTAGAAAATACTAAAGAATTACCTTGCCTAACTTCCTAATATCCTAGACTAGTAATCACCCATTGATTTTCCTTCACCTAGCCGAAAGCATGGACTGATTGAAAGACTTTGGAGTCAGATTTTGAAGTCAAAGAATAAAAAACAAAGACATAAAATAATGCCATGAGACATAGCAATTATTTCCCACTCATTTCCTTGCCTTGCCTTCTCTTAATACCATACGTAAGCTTAGTCATTTCCTTTGCCCATCCTTAACCAAATTGGTAAGTTCCTCACTTCCCTCTCTTTTCTTCTTCCTTTCATTTACCCCTTTATAACTTCAAAGGTTCATTAATGGTGTATTAAGTTCTAACACCATTTCTATGTAATTTTCCTAGTTAATTCTACTAAGTCTTGAAGCAAGAATCATCCTAGCAACCTAGCAAGATTTCGCCAAGCTTAAGTGTACCAAGGAGTTGTCTTGATTCAACAACAAACGCAAGGAACAACAAGATCAAGTTAAGGTATATTTTCATGTTGAAAATCCTAGTAAAATACCTTAAGTCATTTCCGAAATTTGAAGCTTCTAAACCTATACTCTCTTCATCATTTCATGAAAGAAACTTGGATCTACAATCATCCCAAGGTGTACCGAAAATTCTTTGAAAAATACCTAAGGTAAACTCTTGTAAAACTACTCCAAATCTTACTTATAAATCCTTGTTAGAAGTCTAACACATGGATCTCCTAAATCTACATATGGAAGCCGAATACTCTTCATCAAAATAGCATTTGAAGAGCTTGGAATTCAAGGAGAAATCAAGTACAAGAATCATCTTGATTTAAGGAGTAAGTTTCTATAATTAAATCTAGTAAGTTTAAGTTTGATTTAAGCTTCAAACTTTGGTGTAAAATTTATGTATAACTCTTAGTAATATTAAGGCCGAAATACTATAGGTTATAATACCAAGAAAATAATTTATAACATACAAGGTAAGATTATTATCTTAAGGTATAAATTTGTGTCACAAAATTAATTTATGATACATGTATAATTAAGCCGAACATCCTAGGAGTTAAATGTTCTATTTTGAGCTTATAATCATTCTAAGTCATTAGCATAATTTTTAGAAGTGTTATATGGCTTATATACATTTATATATACTTATTATAAGATAAATAAAAATCAAGTTTAAAACTATATGGTAAATATATGTTAAGGCCGAGAACAAAGAGGATTACTTGATGATTTTTGAAGTATATAAGTATATTAGCTTATATATAAATTTTGGGAATATTAAAAATAGCAACAAGTATTTAAATGGCTAGTTTGATAAGTTATGTGGCTAAAATGTAAATTTTGAAAAGTTTGGAGTACTAAATATAATTTCCAAAAGCTTAAGGGTTTATTTGGCATAGTTATGATATAATATAAGGTAGGAATTAATATTATGAATTTTGGTTAAATTAAATAAGTGTTTAAGTGTTAAAATAACTATGAAGTTTTGGGCTATTTTGTAATTAATGGAAAATATGGAGTATACCGAGATTACATATGAATTTCTAGGTATATTAAAGTATTAATTATGAAATTAAGTCTTGGTCAAAGTGTTGACCAAAAACTTTGGGTTAAAATGATTTATGACATAAAATATTAAGTTTATAAAAGTTTTAGGGGTGAATATGTAATTTAAGAAAGTTTATTTGTAAAACCGATTTATATGGGGCGAATACATGATTTATAAAAGTATATGGGTCATTTCGGTATTTTTAGGAAATTAAATATTAAAACTATAGTTTATGAGTTAATATGTAACTTATATAAAGTTTCGGGGTTAAAATGTAAATATAGAAAACTATATGTTGAAACCGAAAGTTTATAGGATTAATTTGTAATTTATAAAAGTTAGTATATTAAGTTTGTAAAGACCGAAATATATGTGGTCATTTGGTAATTTACAAAGTTAATGTGTTCATTATGTAATTACTGAATTTAAGGTTGATTTTGTAATTAAATAAAGAAAAGAATTAAAACTAAGTAATATGGTATTATGGAGTATAATATGAAGTTTATAAAATAACTATGGTTATAATAAAAATAACCAAATGATATCAACATATGGACTAAGTGAAAATAATTATGAGCATATAATTAATGAGATGAAGATATACCATAAAATGGAATTCATTATCACATGTGATTACTACATAAAATAACGAACTGTTAAACTACCTCGAACCACTGTTAAATAACAAGGAGAAATAAAGAACATAAGGGGTTAGTATACTACGAGTAATAGCTCTGTAGTGACAGTACGGTAATGCTTAGAGAATAGTTGTATTAACGTTACCCGGTATTGCATGTAAATATAACAGCGTACGGGGAGAAACTACTAAAGCGCGAATTGTCAAGCTAGCAGTTATCACGGTGAACGGTATGTTAATTGTGTGGTCTGAATGTCCTAAGGATTATCCTGAGGTCCAGACGTTGTGTGTTTAATTGTTAAGAGCGATATCTGTGATTTATGTATATGATATTGTATACTGTATTGCTCGACCACTGCGTTTTATTTTTACGCGAACGTCTTATGACTGGAAGTTTATACATTTAAACTCAAACAAGACTAGGTGACCGTTAGGTATTACATGAACCTAACTGTTGGTCAACTGTTATACTCTTAATTCAAGGATTGTATATTGTATCACTGACTAAAGGGCTAACTTATAAAGAGAGGAATCCAGACTGTTTCGACTTTCTGGTTGCGCATCGTGATCACTACGAGGGACTATACCAAGAGTCACTCAAGGGAATCCATTATCCACATTCGATGATGGCAGAGGGCACTACTGTGGTGCACAGGTTTTGACCGGATCGGTCCCTTTCAGGCTATTAATTATCCAGGGTCATAAGGTCAGCTGGCAACGGTTCCTTTGGAACCCAGGGGACTAGTCCATTATTAAGTTATTAAGGTTGTCCTAACTGACGCCCGAGGTGGAATTTAATTGGAAGTTTAAGTGGTTGGTTTAAAGGATAAGGGCCATGTGGCCAACTAACAAGTACAGTTAATTATTACGCGTATCTTGTTTGGTTATTGTTATTGATTATTGGTTATCGATGGTGTGTGTGATGTATTGTTGTGAACTGTTATGTGTTTGTTTAACATTTACAGTTATTATTATCATCATTATTATTATTGTTGTAAACCGGTATACATGTAATGAATCTAATATCAAGATTGGCTAAACGACTTAAGGAATCCAAATATTTAAGACTACATTTAGCATACCAGCATATCGTTTGCTGAGCCCTTTAATGGGCAAAACATTTCAGGTTACTGATTGAAGATACAAGCCGGAGTGCGGGATACAGGGTAGCTGATGTGTTTCAATAAACACCTTTAAGTTTATTTGTGTACTGTATTTTGGAGGTTGTTGTATTTGGTTTAGTTGCTCAGTTTGGATTTGGTTTGTAAGTTTAAGTATGCTCAGTATCTGTTCATCACAACGGTGAGGAGTTGAAGTTGATGGATGAAGTAAGGTTGTCTTGTTACTCACATGGGTGAGTAACGGCGTGTAACACCAACGTTAGATAGTTTTATTTCCGCTGCGAATTATATTTTATTATGCTACGACTTGCGCTTATATAACAGGTTTAGGATTAGGGGTGTTACAATTATAAACCCAAAGTTAGGTCGACAATAATTAAACTTACACCTCACATATAGGAATATGTCTCTACCACTAAGTTATTATCAACTTTAATATTTTACTCAATTTTATTTTCTTAAAACTATACTTTAAAAAATATCTTTTTATTATTAGTAAAGCTATGAGGTCCGGGACCCCACCTTGGTTTCCCTGGGGCATGAGATATAAAAGCATGATCATACCAATCCTCCTAACCACCACAAAGGAATAAAACCTTATCACCTAATCCAAGATGAGCCAGATTCACCCATAACAAGAGCCATGCTAGAGCCTCCATCTAAACACCAAAAAATGAGAGGGTTAAAACACTAGAGTCCCAACCATACTTAAAGGAAGAAGGGTCTGCATCGTCCCAAAGCGAAAGAGCGAGATAGTACATCGAGTAGACGGGCCTGGCTATGAAAATGCCAACACAACTTATCCTTCTTGCATAGCACAAGAGAAGCTCGCCCTAGAATCAACTTAGCATCTACATGCAAAAACACCGAGTGAACAAGATCCGCATCCCACTAGCTAACCCTCAAAGTGATTGGACGAATGGTGGGGTCGCATCACCCAAGGATCACACTAGAAATGAATAGAAGAACCGTCACCACAATCCAACAACAGCCTTCCCTGACCAACTTCAATTCTCACAATGACTGTCATACTCCCTCTACGCTTAGGTCCAATAGACAACAAAGAGAAAGACGGGTAATAAGGACCTTCAAAATCTACCCCTCAAAGGAGTCAAACTATGAGAGAAGAAACCAAACCACCCTTTTTCTACTCAAAAAATTGCTCGACAAACCTAATAAATAAGCTTCTCCCAGACGTACCATTCCACCAGAGCTAGAACACAAGAGATTTTATCTTAGTTTATAGAACCTTAGGAAATATGTACAATCCTTTTCTCTATTAGTAGTGTCTTTTGTATATCGGTAACATATATTTTATATATTGAATATGCAAAAACATACCACAGCTAACTACGTACGTTATGTATTCCAATACAGTGGGGGATCCAGGAGTTTTGTCTCGGGGGAGGGGGCAATTTTTTTTAACACTGTCACTCTTTAAAATATATGTTATTTTGTACTCTTTCAAAAATTTATAAGAATATTTGACAAATTTTAAAAGTTTCGAGGGGCCGGTGCCCCGGCCCTCCCTTTGGAACCACCACTATTCCAATATCGTTTAGGTTCACCCTAGAACTACGATGACAAAAAGGACAACAACAAAATTGTTAAATTTGTATTTTATTAAATAAATATTCTCTTTATTTTATTATGATTTTTATTTATCTTGACAAGATTAATGTTACTTAACTATTTACTTATTCTAAAATTATCATAATCTTAGAAAATTTTAGAACTAAAATAAATAAGAAAGTGCGTAATAATGGATCACCGACTTACCGTAGGTTTAGGCCCCGTTCTCACACCAGCTTGTTCAACTAGATGAAAGTTGATTGACTCTTGATTTATTTGCAAGCCCCTCTGTAGATTAAACATGGAACTCTGATCCCACTAGCTTCTCCAGAATAATCTACCCAATAATCTACGTCGTGAACGGGGCCTTAAAAGGATTACCCCCCCCCATCAGATTGTATGAAATAATTATAAATATATAAAAAATAAAAGTTACTTGATATATGGATAAATATTACAAATAATAAAATATTTAAATATATCAAATTATAAAGTTATAAATATTCTTTGGTATTTTGTACTTTAATTTAAATATATTAGAATTGCAATCTTATGGTTATAAAATTTTCAATCTATAATCGGGGAGGAGGTGGGGGAATGTGATGATTTTAATGAAAGGAAAGATAAAAAAGTCTAATGATCCCAATGTCATAACTATTTTAATATATATTTTAAATGAAACTCACTAGTTCTAAATAACATATTATAATTTTCTTGGGAAAATTCACATATATCATAATTCACAATATATCATTTTTTGAAACCTTATCACAAGATACTCCTAATATCTTTTGAAATTCACAAAATGTCCCTTTTTCGTAATGTTTGTCAACTCCGTCATTAACCCCATCTGGAAAATGATATTTTGTCCCTGCCTTTTCTTTTAAATTCACAATATACCTCTAAAAAATTTCGCAATTTACAGTATACCCCTTTTAAAAATACATTCACAAAATACCCTTAAAAAGTTTTAAAATTCACAAAATACCCCTAATCCGTGAAATGACTTTGAATAATGACTATTGTACCCTTTATATTGCAGGTCATGTTTCAAGTTCACAACATGCATTGTTTATTTTGGAAATTTTATGAAATTTAACAAAATAAAATATTTAAAATACTATAAAAATATAAGTAATAATAAAAAATATTTTTAAAAATTAATAATTCTTAAAAATTAAACATACACAAAAATTAAATATATTATTTTCTTCTCATTTTTTTACCTTCCATGACTACTTATCCATCTTCTTTTGCATTAAAATATTATAATTATAGTTAAATAATGATTAAATTTATATAATAAGCATACATATGCTGATTTATAAACAAAACTAATCCAATATAAGATGAAAGTAACTAAAACTATATACAGTTACTTCATATTATATTGGATTTAATTTGTTAAGAAGTTGACATATATATGCTTAATTTAATATGTAAACATTATCTAGCCATAACTCCAATATTTTAATGACGAAGAAAAACTGAAAATAGTCAAGAAAGGTTAAGAACAATGAGAAGAAAAAATAATAATAATAATTTGTTTGAAGTTTTGTGTATGTTTGATGTTTAATAATTATTAATCTTACTTCACTTTTTTAATACATTTTTTTATAATTTTATAAATTTTTAAAAATTATTTGTAATTATTTATATTTTGTAGTGTTTTAAATATTTTTTGTAAACTTGCCCTAAACAAAAAAAAAGGCATGTTGTGAACTTGAAACATGACCTGTAATGTAGGGGTACAATAGTCATTATTCAAGGTTATTTCACGATTAGGGGTATATTGTGAATTTATTTTTTAAAAAGGGGTATATATGAATTATGAAAGTTTGTAGGTGTATATCGTGAATTTAAAAGAAAGGTGGGACAAAAATGTCATTTTCTAGGTGGGGTAAATGTCGAAGTCGACGAACGTTACAAAAAATGGGCATTTTATTCGAAAGATTGTAGGGGTATCTTGTGACATGGTTTCAAAAAAGAGGTATATTGTGAATTACAAAAGATTTTAACGGTATATTGTGAATTTTTCCTAATTTCTAATAAAGTTGTATAAAATATATTTATAATTGTTTATACATATTACAATTTATTACCAAATATATAAACTAATTGAATTTCTTTACTTTTATATAAATTTTAGTAACGTGTGATATGTTTTACGAATTAAAAATGTTTTATAGAAAAATGTAAATTAATTACTACTTGTATCTATTAATAAAATAGTATTTTTATTTTTTTACATGTCTACTATTAAGAACTTTGTAATATCTACCATTTGGTAGGTTTTTCATGACATCAGAAAATATTTGTAAATTATCTTATTCATAACTGACATTCAATAATTTTTCACTCTTTTTTTAATTAATGTTAACTAGACATAATCTTTTGTATCAAAAAAAGAACCATACTTTAATAGTACTAAACAAAACACCAATTGGACCAGGGGATCTTGGCTCTGTTCGGTATGACTGTTTGACAGCATATTTGGTAGCAGATTTGCGCTAGTATATTTGTAGTATATTTGTTGGCAGGTTGGCGTTGACATATTTGTAGCTGTTTTGAAAACTACTGTTTGACAGTGCGACATATATGTAGCATATTTGGTTAAATTAGTTATATGTAGTGTGTTTACCGTTTCTGAATTACAATTACAATTTATTTTACTACACTACGTAACTTTATTTTGTTAGTAAAAATAAATAGAAAAATTCACAAACAATATATTACTTATTTAATTTACAATAAAAAAACCTGAGAAACCAAAGAAAATAAAAAATTTATATAACCAATAAAATTTTAATTTTTATTATTTAAGAAAAAAATTTAACTTCTAAACAATATATTGTTTTTTCTTAATTTTATAATTCTTACAAATATAAAAGCGTAAAAAAAAGAGAATAAGCGTTTCAAATTTTCTGATAATGTTGTGTGAATTTATTTAGTGAAATTGTAACTTTTAATGTTAATAAATTTATATATATTCATATTTCTATATACTTTTTAATACTTTAATTCATATATCAACAAGTGTGTATATTTATTGGTCTTTTTTTAATTTTATTAATCTATCTGGTATTACAAATAATAAATTATAAATTAGTATTATTGATGTGGTTTTTTTAGTTTGGCTAAAGAAATAGTACTATTTTTTATAATTATTTGAAGCATTGTGTAATTGGTAACAAATAAAGTAACTTGTAAAAAAATGTCATAAGATAAGTAGTTTTTTTTAATCAATTGTCACAATAATTGCATTATGAAGGGAGAAAAGAAGTGGAAGTGAAAGCGCGAAAATGAAAAAGTACATTTGCTACGGTCTAACATCTATGCTCTTTTAACCAAACATCAAAACAAATAATTGTGGCTAAAGTAGTATATGCCATAACAACATGCTGTTCATTATGCTGTTCGGTTTAAGCAGCATATTGAATTGTGTTATGAAGGGAGAAAAGAAATGAAAGTGAAAGCGCGAAAATGAAAAAATAGCATTTGCTGCGATCATTTATGCCGACATTTTATACTGACATTTATGCTCTTTTAACCAAACATCAAAATAAATAAATGTGGCTAAAGTAGTATATGACGTAACAAATATGCTGTCCATTTATGTTGTTCGGTTAAAGCATCATATTGGACCGTGTGCGGCTAGAGCTGTCAAAATTTGACCCAACCCGAAAACCCGTCCGTTTTATCCGAACCCGAAACCCGACTAAAACTCGAAATTATTTAAATACTACTAAACCAAAACCCGATTGGGCAAAACCCAAATGACCTGAACCCGAAATGACCCGAAAAATTTATAACCTGAAACTAAGGATGTCAATCTTGACCCAAACCTGAAACCTGACCAAAACCGACCCGTAAAAAGCCGGGTTCGGGTTGAGATTTTTGACCCGAAATGATTTTCGGGTCGGGTTCGGGTTGGGCCATTGAAACCCGCTTCAGGTTCGGGTTGAACCCGCTAACCTGTAACCTGAAAAAAAAATTATTAAAAATAGAAAATATGTTATATTTAATGACTTAATTAGTATTTAATGATTAATTTATGACTAAAATAAACATTAACCGATAACATATGATTATATATGAAATACCCCTGAACATTAAACGCATAAAATCATAACGCGTTCTATAATTCGGACATGAAATAGCGTACGAACGGTTAAATCTAGTATATATATATATGTGTGTGTGTACGAATACGAAAATACACGTACGTAACGTTACGATATTGTAACGTTGTAGATAAGTAATAATAACGTCGCAAAATATCGTAACAAAAATAACACGATATAATATATAGTCTTACATATATATAAGTAAGCATGTATATAGTTATACAAAAAAAAGGAGAAAAGGAGCAAAGGCGCTCCCGCTGAGGTTCGAACCCGAGACCTCCCGTACCTTCCTTGAACACTTTAACTGGTTGAGCTATGCTTGAATTCAGCAACTTATGCCAACGAATTAAAACTAGTACTCTGTCAATTAAGATAACTACAAAAAGGAGAATCAACCTCCCTGTAGCGTGGTTCTTCTTCTTCTTCCTCGTTTCAGAACCCGCTCAAACAACAAAAAAAAAGACAGAAACAGGAACCATGCCATTCAAGCTCACGACAGAAGCGTTTGTTTATTCAAATGCCCATGATTCCTTGTAACTTGAGATCACTCAGCCCTATTTCCCTCCTGAACCTCGCGCCTCTCAGTTCCCCTGTAATACGCCTGAATAAAAAAAAAGAGGACGACAACAACATCTACTCTACAGAGATTGTCTCTCACGCCAATCCTTGCAACTAAAACTAACATCTCATTATCTACTATTTATTCCCACTCTCTACTCCTATACTCAGTAGCATGTGGTTTCAGTCGACAGACAAAAGCTATTTCTTTCTGTTTCAGAGCCTTATGCACTAGAGCCATTACAAACTTCCATGCATCGACTTGTCTGATTCAAACTATCACAAATTCCCATTGGAACTCTTACATTGTCCCTGTGCTTTGTGCCATCTATTTCATAAAACCCATAGACCATTCTTTCACTCTCCTGCCTTGCATTGTTCTGCATGGGCAGGAACAACCTTCACCCTCTCTGATTCCTGATGCACAAGGTAAGTGCTTTTTGTAACACCCCAACTCAATCCAAATGTGGTCTCGCAACTTAACAGTATATATATAAACATATCTCAGCGGAATTCTTTACAAATCCAGGACCTTGCCACGGTCTGACTACAGAATATACCGAACATTAGTGCAATAACCTTAAACATTTACATATCCTTCTTACAACCCCCTCACATCCTATACATCTTACTAACTCATATTGCATACGAGTGTACATGCACAACTCGTAGGCCACTCTTAACCCTTAACACTTGTATCCTCTTCTTACCCTCGCGACGGCCGCTTCCTGTTGTACCTGTGTAGTAAAAACAGCCCCCAAAGGGGGTCAGCACGAATGCTGGTACGATCCCCTCATGGCCCCCAAGCTAACGTGGCTACGACGACTAATTGTCGATAGCATGGAGGTTGATTAGATGCACAATATAATAGTAAGTGCAGTAAACAACAACTCAGATATGAACAATCAAGTTCACACACAATGAACGACTTAAATGCGTTCCCTTAATTAGAGAGTTAATTATTTAACTCCTTAAGTAATGTTCCCTCCTAATCTTAGTCCATCCTTATCTCACCTCACTCTTAGTCTTATCTTAATCTTAGAAACAACCATCCTTTAATAAGGAGTGGATGTAACTTACCTTAATCTGAATAATACAAACCATCCTTTAAAAAGGAATGGTTGCAACTTATCTTAACCTCACCTTAATCTTATCTTAACTTAATCTTATTCTTAACGATACAAATCATCCTAAAAAAAAGAATGATTGTAACTTATCTTAATCTTAACTTATCTTAATCTTAATAATACAAATCATCCTTTAGAAAGGAATGATTGTAACTCATCTTAACCTTAACTTATTCTCAGAATACGAACCGTTCCTGGAGGGGAATGGTTGTAGCCTAAGTCCAACCTGGGATTTAGGTGATCCCACCGCACCATCTTAATGCCACCTACCCTGGACGGGAATCCAACGTAGCTGAGCCGGCAACCGGCCCTAGGCTACAAGTCCGAAGACAAGTCCTTAAGCGGAGGGCGGATCTGATTCAGATACCGTCCCCCTTTTTCCTTAGCATGCATGACCGGAGATCGGTCCCGGGTTTCCTCACTCAAGTTCCAGTTAGTAGTAATCTCAACCCTGTTTGTCGGTTAACCTCTTTCGGTTCATATCGTCCCTTATTAGGGGCGTTCCATAGTCTCACTCAATTCCTTACTAAACATTGGTTAGTAAGTTCTCACGGTATGTTGTGTTAGTTTTCAAACATCACACAACAATACAATATATATATATAATGTTCCGGTTGCATGCTTTATCTTGTTTAGTGAGCACACATAACAAATAGCACACAAGCCGAGGGACACTCGTTAGCAAGCAGGTCACAAGAGAACTGTACCGTTCACTGTTGGTCGTTCGGCTGCTTACTCTCTTCCGGAGTCCAAACTCCCAAGTCCTAAAAATCCATCAGTTTTAGGTTGTTAATCACTTAACTTAATATGACTTACTTAACTTGTTTAACTTACTTAATTCCTTAATGATCCCCACCTAACACCTCTTAGGTCTTACACTTAATCTTACAAACTTAATCTTAAACTTTCAAGTTTATACTTAACTTAACTTAATCTCTTAAGTTCTTAGGGTCTCAATCATTACTACCCTACCAAAGGCATACCTTATTACCCATTGCCATTCTTAGAATTCAAAATTTCTCTTTTTTTTTTGTTTAGGCTCGACCGGCTACCGACCGGACTTGCCAAGTCGGTCCATTCCAGTACCCTTTACCGTTTGAAAATTCTACCCCGACCGGACTTACAAGTCCGGTCCTATGTCCGGTCGATTCCAGAGACTTATTACCGTACAAAATTCAAGCCCGACGGACTTGGCAAGTCCGGTCCCATGTCCGGTCTATTCCAGAAACATTTCCGGTATTGTAACAGAGCCCGACCGACCTTGCAAGTCCGGTCCTAAGGTCGGTCGGCTCTAGAAAATTGTTTCTAAATTCTCTTTCAACTCAAACTTCTCCTCATATATTCTAATATGTTATAACCTCATTTGGGCACCTCAAATACACCTTAAGCCCTCCTTTAAATACCTTAAATCATCCACCAAGATCCACCTTAGTCATTATGCATTTTCCTTGTAATAATGCTAACACTTGTAATGCTTCCTCTCGGTTTCTAGGTGGTGTTCATACCTAGTGTAACCACTATGCCAAATGTTCTCTTCACCACTATAACATCATCTCCAAGCATCTCTCACCATCTAAACTCTTTTTATGCCTTTACTTAAAGTTCCTTCCTAAGCTTAAGCTTCCATCCTCCAACACCTTATTTCTTCCTAGTGGTTACCAACATTTGCCTAAGTCCTACATGCTCAATTACATTCTCTTGATTCTTAATCCTCCAAGGTAATGCCTAAGTCATTATAACTCATTACCACACTTTATCTCACCCTTTTTCATCAAGACCACCTCTAAAACTTCCTAGTACTTCCTTAGTCATTAATTCCCTTAAACATATTCAAATCACCTTAAGCATTATACCTTCTCCTTAAATTATGCACAAGTCTTACATTCCTCATCTCATGATTTTAGTGTGTTCAAAAACACTCACCAATCCTCTAATTCCTCCTAGGATTCTCTAGGTCATTCTAAACCTCAAGAACTCCTTAATTAACTAATCTCCACTCAAATTCCTTATAATGATTCCTAGTAAATCCTAGGTCATATTAGTTCACCACCATCGCCTAAACACTTATTTTCTACTCAAATTTTGCCATAGCAACCTCTAGCATCATAGCATGCCCAAACACATTATTTTCCTCATTTAACCATCTCACACACCTCAAGTTCCTCTCATCATATCTCATCACCCAAACCAACTCATTCATAACAAACTCATATATTGCAATAATCTTAAATTGCATAGCACTAAGGCTCTAATGACATGGCTCTTAGGCCCTTAAATGACTTAAACTTAAACACTGAATTTCCCACATATATAGCTTTCAACCTGCAAGTACACTCATCAATCTCATAGTAGTTATAATGCTCTTAAAATCCACCTTAAAACTTATATTACTAACTCATTTCATTAGCTCCTTAATCACAAGTTCATAAGCTTGTATAAGTTCTTTTCTTAGGTTATATAACCCAATACACAATGTAAGCTCTAAGCTACATTGGTACTTATCCAAAACTCATTCCTTAATCTTAAACCACCATTAGGTAGGCATTTACCTTGTTTTCTCAAGCTTATCTTAACTTCCTCCTTAGACCTTCTTCTTGCATGAATCTCGGCCACCACTTAAGTTCCCCGCCAATGTTCTAATCAACATTTAATGACTCATATGAGTACTAAGCAATATACTAACCTCAAGGAATGAAAACCTAGGTTAGAAATGTGTTCTAAAGATATAAAAGTGGATGATTACCTTTGAAGTCTCAAAGTAGACTTGGCATTGAATGAAATAGGACCTCCACTAGTCCTTGGTGAATAAATTAAGCTAGAACAAGGCATAAAAACATAGCCCCATGAGAAAGAATTTTCGGCCATGTATAAGAAATGATGGAAACATGGTTTTTCTTACATTTTCTTTACCTTAAGAGAATGGAGAAGCTAATGAGCTCTTCAAACTTGATTTTCCTCCATCAATGGAGTTTTCTCATGGCACCAAAAAGGAGCTTTGAAAGATTTGAAAAGATAGAAAGATAGGTCTTGACCTAACTAAGAATAATATGTGTTAGTTTTTGATTTGGAGCAATATTGTGTATTGGTCAGTGATTGAAGATGGAGAACCATGGGGAAGCAACACTCTCCGGTTTTGGAACAGAGAGAAGAAGAAGAAGAAACCGTGGGTGAAGGAGAGAAATGGAGAATAAGGGAGAAGTGAGCTATATAAGATATTTTGCTTTAATAAAGCAAATAGTAACTTCTTTACTTATCTCTTCTTTCTTCCTTATTTGACTACTTATGGTGACTCACCCTCCTTAGAAAAACCGGCCCCCTACCTTAAATGAGGCTAGTCATGGTCTTTGTTGACCAACTAATTAGCTTAAGTTGATTAAAACTTAAACTAGTCACTATTTGGCACTATTCACTAATCAGTGCACATATTTCTGAAATTTTTGATTTCCCATTGATTTAGACCTCCTAATGTGATACTAATAGTACACATGTGATTAAAGAGTAATGATGGACATTTAGCCACTCAAAACTCAATTCTAAGACAATTTCTCAAAAATGTGCTTTAAGACTTCTTAAAGCACATTTGGTTTTTAACTTGTTTTCAAAGTTGGTTTTCTTTGCTAATTGATTTAAAATGACCATTAGAATATTACTAAGGTCTTATCATGATATTTGGGTACTCACCAAGTCTCTCCAAGCTTAGAGCACATTTTTGCCCTAATTGCCCTTAGGCATTTCCTTGTGTTTTCCTTGGTTTAAATTATCTACCAATCTTTCTAAGGCATATTTTAGCCTTATACATCATGATTTGATGTTACTTAGCATACTTAGGTTGGGGTATTTCAATCTACCCCCCTTAAAAGAAATTTGTCCCCAAAGTTCCCATGCATCTTTCTTATTAGAATGCATGTCTTACCTCATTCCTTAGATCATATAGATCATACTTATGTATACTTAATCTCATTGGATCATTGGATCCACCATATTCTCATACTAAATATCACACAAACTGTAAGCATGTGCAGCACTCAAAATTCCTTTTGTTCCTTTTGATGATTAAAACATTCACATAACTTCCAACGTATTCTCCCATGTTCACCGGTCCGTAGACAATGGCTCATTCGTCCTCGTCCCATGGGCCAGAATACAAAACACGCTGCTCTCCCCATGTCACCGGTCCAAAGACAAAGGCTCGTGCGTCCTCGACTTCATGGGCGAGACTCAGTAAAAAGGTAATCCTTTTACGAGGTCATGTGAGGAATAATTCCTCTAATTAAAAATACAAGCAACTCCAATTTCATTTTTATCCCAAGGTCTCTACCCTTAGTGTGATTTAATTGTGACCACTGGTAGGGTTTCAGGAATCATCCAACCCTGATGTGATCAGCATTAGTGTAGAACTATCCTTCCACCCCAATTTGTGTTCGGTTTCCCTTGATCCCTAGAAAATCAAGTTCCACCTCCCACGTCATTTTCAAACATCCCAATAATTCACTCATGTCCAATTTTCTATCTTTTTAGTTCTTCTAATCATAATCAATACATCTCCAAAGTGTGGACTCATTCCATCAACATCCCAATTCATCTCTTAGTAATTACCTCAAGACTTAAATTCCTACTAAATTCTATATCGTCCTCATACCAACTTCCACTGTCTCATACCACATAGCATTACTATATCCTAACTCATGCTCATATCAAATAATATCTCATAGTGTTATCTTATTCTTATCTCAAACATAGTCTCATATCGACTCATACCTCATATATTCTTATTTCTTAAGTCTCCTTAATCCTCTTCCTTAATTCTCTTAACTTGTACTCACACCGGAGTTAACAAGATAGTACTTAATATGTATGGTATTCACATCTTCTGTGTGCAATAACCATGATTTACCTCAAAATGGTTATGTAAAACATATTCTCAAATTATTTTGTGCTATGCACACCGTAGTTTATGTATCTCAGTACACAAACATACGCTAAGCGGTTTTCGCTCTACCCCCTTAAAATGGATTACGCCACGTAATAAGCGTACATCATCTTTGAACATAAGTTCAAGATGTCTAATTCTCACCAAGCATTCTAGCTTCCACGTCATCTATCTTACTTATAATTCGATCAGAAATGACTTAGTCTCTGTATCGAGGATTTAACGTACTTATACCGTTTCCTTAACTTGTTGGGTCTAATCTCAAAGGTAGTGATCTGCTAGCTTCCTTCCTGCACCACTCTGATAATCTTAGGCCTAATTGTCTCACGGGCACGTGTTATCTTTATATATACACGGCCTTAATGAGTTGTAACTCGTCTATCCTTCTTCTTGAAGACTTACGCTCCTACTCTTAGTATTTTCTCGAATGTCTAAATTGTTCTCCCCAACTGACCTTTGGTCTGAGGATGATTCTTAGTCTGAAACTATGTTTAGTGCGTAATGCGCTTTACAGTCTTAATCCCTTACATCTTAAGGCATGTTCAATGTCTGTACTTAACAATCCGTGCTCTTCGCACTTCATAGTCCTTAATTATTTGTTCTCTGGTTCTTCTGTGTTGTGGTTCAACTGAGCTCTTCTCTTCGACTGTTTGTGGTAGTAGCTGCTCTTGTCTGGTCTTGCGTCGTTGTCGGTGGTACGGAGTCGACTACTTCCCGTGTCCTTACACCACTCGTTCACATGCATGGGTGTACCTTACTGGTAATTACTACTTACCCAACTAACTCATAAATGAGCGTGTCAGGCCTGCAAGCCCTGTGGGGTGCAGTCGTCCCACGTCTCGTTTTAGTAAACTCATAGTGTCCGTCACACGTTTAGCTATCGCTAATTATGAAGTATTCTGTTGTCGATCTCCTCTTTCATCGTTCCAAAATAACATTTATTGTCTTCTTGAAGTCAATCAAGGGAAGTCCATTTACTGTGTTCTTGGGTATGGTATGCTCTAGCTCCTTCCTGTATTCCGTATTGATTCGGTCACTTAATATCTGAGGTCTCTTTCCGTAGAGCCCTTTATCTTGTTTCTCATATTTATGCTACTAGGAATGCACTTCTAGTTCCTTAAGGAATGGATGGTGTGCTTCCTGTGAAATCTTACCTAACCAGGTCCAGGCTACTGGCATCAATGCTCAGTTCGTCTACCATCTTATTTTCTTACTTATGCTGGTCTTAACATAAATCTAATTGCCTCAGTGTCAATATTTGACGGCTCATACATAATGGTCGCCTTACCGCGCACCATGACTTAATCCACTTATCTAACTATTATACTCACGACCATTTCTACCGTGGTAGTTGCCTTTACCATGTTACCCATAATGGTGCAACCACTCTTACTCACTTATTCTAATGTCTTACCTTATACTCAATCCCTTCTTGGTGTAAATAACTGGGAGTTCTCTCATTCCGTATTGGCGGTGTCGTACCGTGTTGTAAGATAGTTGACTCTTGATATGAAGGTGTTCTATTCCAATCTCAGATTCGTAAGTAGGCTAATTTCTCTCGCTTTCTTTCATCCTTAACGATGTTATCTACCATGTAGTTTGACTGGTTACTGAAGAAGTCATCCGCTGATTCACAAGCTCCTCTGAGCATTGATTAATTGACGTGCCATAATGTGCAGTCACAATGTTTATCTCTGCCCATACTAATTCTTACATCCTGGGTGTTGGATATGGGGTCTATCTGTGCAACCTTCCTTATTACTCAAGTGTATCTGGTATGTTCTAAGGTAATCTCAAGGTTCATAGTTCCCATCTTCTAAATAAAGTGTATTTTTCTCTAATATGTGAAAACCCTTTTGAGGGGTTCATTCCCACTCATGGCCTCACAACAAGGAGGGGTATCCCCACCCTAAAAAGGCATGGTTCGTTCTCCGCTCCTGTCCTTAGCATTATCTCAATATTCTCATTGGTACCCTTTTTTTGGCTTATACAAGCTCTCTTATAACTTATTGCGCCTCGGGCTCTGATGTGGTTAACATCCTTGGCTCGTAGGCTCTTAGTGCTTAATGTCTCAGTTCATTATTTGTACTCTTACTCATCTGTAGGTTATCCTCATAAACTTCTGGTCCCTTGGAACACCATCAATCATTAGGTTACATACCAAATGTAGTATCGGGTTTCATGGTAAATTGTTACATCCTGCTTTCTGCTATGGAAGTTGTTCAGGTGATCTGAGGTTACTTAATGTCTTTGACAATACTGTCATTTTACTAGACTTATGTCTTTTGGCAATTAAGGATAAGTTCGTATTAGGCGTTTGCCTTACGGTGTCCAAGTTGGATATCATCCTGGCATCTTATACTTCTATCTCAACGCTTCGTTCAACTTCCGTTGACTACGCCCCCCGTTGATGATCAATCATACTTGGGTATTAATGAGTTAGACGAACAGTACTAGCTGTCATTCATCAGTTTGTTCGGCTCGACTATGCCCGCTCTGTGGGGGTAGTCCTCTGAGCTTTCCTTTTCCAGGGTTGTACGACTTTAATTCTTAGTAGGTTATAGCTTATGTTTATTTCTTTTATCCTTGATTTCCGGGTTTTCCAACATCTTCATTGAAGAATGTTGTTATTGGTGTCCTTAATGGTCACTCTGAGAGTCTTATCCCGTTTTCGTTGTAAGTCGATGCTTCAACAGTCTCAATAGTATCTTATAATACATCCCTTGTATATCATTGCTTATATAGTGTTTTTGCTCGCAATACCGAGCAATCTCTTAGGTTTTCCCCTTGGAGTTTGAGATTGGTGTTCTTACCATACTGTCGGTTGTTGTTGTAGTGGGTTATACCGTTGCTAGTATTTATATGGTTTAGTATTTCATCTAAGCTCAGCTCCCTGCTGGCTGATGTGTCGGTTCATCTCATCATGGTCAGGCCGTCAGGCCCTTCCAAGGTCCTATTTTTTTTCCTGTTCTTATGGATTTGCATTCCGATGTTAACGCGTACTACGACTGTAGCGTTCGGTTACCTCGCCATGATGGCTTTCCGTGTAGCTTAACCGTGGTAGCACTTGCTATGGCAAGTGCGCCATGCAGGATGGGTTATTGGTACAAGGCACATTGGAAGTGAAACTTCCTTCTAATTTCCATGTAATTGGTAGTCCTCGGGACTCCCTCAATGATCTCTTATTTTGGATAATCGACCATCCGGCAGTTTCCTTGTAGTTTGACAGTACTGTCATTTATCAGGGCGTTCCTCTTTCTGAGAGAACCCCTTAATATTTTGTTATGTCTTAATGCTCGCTCCTGTCTCCACACATTTTGTTGTGGTTACTCAGTAATGATTCTCCTTTAGGCACTACACGGTAGTCCTATTTTGGTACACAATTTATATGTGTTTCCACCGTTATCCGTGTTATGTCTAGCAGGTTTGCAACCTTTTTCATTGTACGGGGTTTGGAGTTCCCGGTTCTTAACTGGACTTTCCAGTAATCTCAATCCTCATGCTCTGTATTATCATACTGTTATGCTCCTTCGGACCACTGTCCGGTACTCATGTCGTTTCCCTTTTTCCTTTCTATTGCACCCGTAGTGCTTTCCTTATCATTGGTATGGCGGGTTATTTCGACTGCGTAGCATGTCGACCCATGTTGCCGGTAATTACCGTTCCTTTATTGATAGTATTCCATAGGTAGCGCCTGTTTCTCTGTTGATGCGCTCCATTTAAAATCTCCCAGTTCTCCATAACTGTTGTACGACAAGTTGTTTCTCGTATTGCTTACTGTTAGCTAACTGCCAGATCGGGTTTCCCGAGTAAGAGAAGGCTTTCTTCTCTCTGGCGTTTGTTCCACATATTTAGGGTTAGGGATGTGGAGGGCGGGCCTAGGCACTATGGATATCCGGTAAACACCGGGGAGTCCTGGCTAACGCACCTCACACTCTATCTCTCAACCCTTAACCCATAACTCAATCTCAACCTCATCATTCTCCTAAGTTCGGTATTTCTTGTCTTCAGAGCGTAACTACGCTCTGATACCACTTTTTGTAACACCCCAACTCAATCCAAATGTGGTCTCGCAACTTAACAGTATATATATAAACATATCGCAGCGGAATTCTTTACAAATCCAGGACCTTGCCACGGTCTGACTACAGAATATACCGAACATTAGTGCAACAACCTTAAACATTTACATATCCTTCTTACAACCCCCTCACATCCTATACATCTTACTAACTCATATTGCCATACGAGTGTACATGCACAACTCGTAGGCCACTCTTAACCCTTAACACTTGTATCCTCTTCTTACCCTCGCGACGGCCGCTTCCTGTTGTACCTGTGTAGTAAAAACAGCCCCCAAAGGGGGTCAGCACGAATGCTGGTACGATCCCCTCATGGCCCCCAAGCTAACGTGGCTACGACGACTAATTGTCGATAGCATGGAGGTTGATTAGATGCACAATATAATAGTAAGTGCAGTAAACAACAACTCAGATATGAACAATCAAGTTCACACACAATGAACGACTTAAATGCGTTCCCTTAATTAGAGAGTTAATTATTTAACTCCTTAAGTAATGTTCCCTCCTAATCTTAGTCCATCCTTATCTCACCTCACTCTTAGTCTTATCTTAATCTTAGAAACAACCATCCTTTAATAAGGAGTGGATGTAACTTACCTTAATCTGAATAATACAAACCATCCTTTAAAAAGGAATGGTTGCAACTTATCTTAACCTCACCTTAATCTTAATCTTAACTTAATCTTAATCTTAACGATACAAATCATCCTTTAAAAAGGAATGATTGTAACTTATCTTAATCTTAACTTATCTTAATCTTAATAATACAAATCATCCTTTAGAAAGGAATGATTGTAACTCATCTTAACCTTAACTTATTCTCAGAATACGAACCGTTCCTGGAGGGGAATGGTTGTAGCCTAAGTCCAAACCTGGGATTTAGGTGATCCCACCGCACCATCTTAATGCCACCTACCCTGGACGGGAATCCAGCGTAGCTGAGCCGGCAACCGGCCCTAGGCTACAAGTCCGAAGACAAGTCCTTAAGCGGAGGGCGGATCTGATTCAGATACCGTCCCCCTTTTTCCTTAGCATGCATGACCGGAGATCGGTCCCGGGTTTCCTCACTCAAGTTCCAGTTAGTAGTAATCTCAAACCCTGTTTGTCGGTTAACCTCTTTCGGTTCATATCGTCCCTTATTAGGGGCGTTCCATAGTCTCACTCAATTCCTTACTAAACATTGGTTAGTAAGTTCTCACGGTATGTTGTGTTAGTTTTCAAACATCACACAACAATACAATATATATATATAATGTTCCGGTTGCTGCTTTATCTTGTTTAGTGAGCACACCAAACAAATAGCACACAAGCCGAGGGACACCTCGTTAGCAAGCAGGTCACAAGAGAACTGTACCGTTCACCGTTGGTCGTTCGGCTGCTTACTCTCTTCCGGAGTCCAAACTCCCAAGTCCTAACAATCCATTCAGTTTTAGGTTGTTAATCACTTAACTTAATATGACTTACTTAACTTGTTTAACTTACTTAATTCCTTAATGATCCCCACCTAACCTCTTAGGTCTTACACTTAATCTTACAAACTTAATCTTAACTTTCAAGTTTATACTTAACTTACTTAATCTCTTAAGTTCTTAGGGTCTCAATCATTACTACCCTACCAAAGGCATACCTTATTACCCATTGCCATTCTTAGAATTCAAAATTTCTCTTTTTTTTTTGTTTTTTAGGCTCGACCGGACTTACCGACCGGACTTGCCAAGTCCGGTCCGTTCCAGTACCCTTTACCGTTTGAAAATTCTACCCCGACCGGACTTACAAGTCCGGTCCTATGTCCGGTCGATTCCAGACTTATTACCGTACAAAATTCAAGCCCGACCGGACTTGACAAGTCCGGTCCCATGTCCGGTCTATTCCAAAACATTTTCCGGTATTGTAACAGAGCCGACCGACCTTGCAAGTCCGGTCCTAAGGTCGGTCGGCTCTAGAAACTTGTTTCTAAATTCTCTTTCAACTCCAAACTTCTCCTAATATATTCTAATATGTTATAACCTCATTTGGGCACCTCAAATACACCTTAAGCCCTCCTTTAAATACCTTAAATCATCCACCAAGATCCACCTTAGTCATTATGCATTTTCCTTGTAATAATGCTAACACTTGTAATGCTTCCTCTCGGTTTCTAGGTGGTGGTTCATACCTAGTGTAACCACTATGCCAAATGTTCTCTTCACCACTATAACATCATCTCCCAAGCATCTCTCACTATCTAAAACTCTTTTTATGCCTTTACTTAAAGTTCCTTCCTAAGCTTAAGCTTCCATCCTCCAACACCTTATTTCCTTCCTAGTTGGTTACCAACATTTGCCTAAGTCCTACATGCTCAATTACATTCTCTTGATTCTTAAATCCTCCAAGGTAATGCCTAAGTCATTATAACTCATTACCACACATCTCACCCCTTTTTCATCAAGACCACCTCTAAAACTTCCTAGTACTTCCTTAGTCATTAATTCCCCTTAGAACATATTCAAATCACCTTAAGCATTATACCTTCTCCTTAAACTTATGCACAAGTCTTACATTCCTCATCTCATGATTTTAGTGTGTTCAAAAACACTCACCAATCCTCTAATTCCTCCTAGACATCTCTAGGTCATTCTAAACCTCAAGAACTCCTTAATTAACTAATCTCCACTCAAATTCCTTATAATGATTCCTAGTAAATCCTAGGTCATATTAGTTCACCACCATCGCCTAAACACTTATTTTCTACTCAAATTTTGCCATAGCACCTCTAGCATCATAGCATGCCCAAACACATTATTTCCTCATTTAACCATCTCACACACCTCAAGTTCCTCATCATATCTCATCACCCAAACCAACTCATTCATAACAAACTCAATATATTGCAATAATCTTAAATTGCATAGCACTAAGGCTCTTAAATGACATGGCTCTTAGGCCCTTAAATGACTTAAACTTAAACACTGAATTTCCCACATATATAAGCTTTCAACCTGCAAGTACACTCATCAATCTCATAGTAGTTATAATGCTCTTAAAATCCACCTTAAACTTATATTACTAACTCATTCTCATTAGCTCCTTAATCACAAGTTCATAAGCTTGTATAAGTTCTTTTTCTTAGGTTATATAACCCAATACACAATGTAAGCTCTAAGCTACATTGGTACTTATCCAAAACTCATTCCTTAATCTTAAACCACCATTAGGTAGGCATTTTACCTTGTTTTCTCAAGCTTATCTTAACTTCCTCCTTAGACCTTCTTCTTGCATGAATCTCGGCCACCACTTAAGTTCCCCTTGCCAATGTTCTAATCAACATTTAATGACTCATATGAGTACTAAGCAATATACTAACCTCAAGGAATGAAAACCTAGGTTAGAAATGTGTTCTAAAGCATAAAAGTGGATGATTACCTTTGAAGTCTCAAAGTAGACTTGGGCATTGAATGAAATAGGACCTCCACTAGTCCTTGGTGAATAAATTAAGCTAGAACAAGGCATAAAAACATAGCCCCATGAGAAAGAATTTTCGGCCATGTATAAGAAATGATGGAAACATGGTTTTTCTTACATTTTCTTTACCTTAAGAGAATGGAGAAGCTAATGAGCTCTTCAAACTTGATTTTCCTCCATCAATGGAGTTTTCTCATGGCACCAAAATGGAGCTTTGAAAGATTTGAAAAGATAGAAAGATAGGTCTTGACCTAACTAAGAATAATATGTGTTTAGTTTTTGATTTTGAGCAATATTGTGTATTTGGTAAGTGATTGAAGATGGAGAACCATGGGGAAGCAACACTCTCGGTTTTGGAACAGAGAGAAGAAGAAGAAGAAACCGTGGGTGAAGGAGAGAAATGGAGAATAAAGGAGAGAAGTGAGCTAATATAAGATATTTTGCTTTAATAAAGCAAATAGTAACTTCTTTACTTATCTCTTCTTTTCTTCCTTATTTGACTACTTATGGTGACTCACCCTCCTTAGAAAAACCGGCCCCTACCTTAAATGAGGCTAGTCATGGTCTTTGTTGACCAACTAATTAGCTTAAGTTGATTAAAACTTAAACTAGTCACTATTTGGCACTATTCACTAATCAGTGCACATATTTCTGAAATTTTTGATTTCCCATTGATTTAGACCTCCTAATGTGATACTAATTAGTACACATGTTGATTAAAGAGTAATGATGGACATTTAGCCACTCAAAACTCAATTCTAAGACAATTTCTCAAAAATGTGCTTTAAGACTTCTTAAAGCACATTTTGTGTTTTAACTTGTTTTCAAGTTGGTTTTCTTTGCTAATTGATTTAAAATGACCATTAGAATATACTAAGGTCTTATCATGATATTGGGTACTCACCCAAGTCTCTCCAAGCTTGAGCCATTTTTGCCCTAATTGCCCTTAAGGCATTTCCTTGTGTTTTCCTTGGTTTAAATTATTACCAATCTTTCTAAGCATTTTAGCCTTAATACATCATGATTGATGTTTACTTAGCATACTTAGGTTTGGGGTATTTCACTCTGGGTACATTTCCTCTCGGTTTCCCTTGTCCGAGAATCCATGCTGCCTAACTTCTTCTTTCTCGATTGTTCATGCATGGTTAGAGGGTAACCAGAGAAGCAGAACCAAAAGAACAAGTAGCTAAGGTCACCTGCTGTATCCTCCATTCGAGTACCAACCCAGGTAGTGTTTTAGAAATGCCTATTACATGTCCATTGCTTCTGTGGTGTTGATATTGTCTAAAGGTCTACACTCAACACTCTTGCTTCTTTTTCATGCTCGACTCCCCCATGCCGTCCTCATAAGCTGTGATAAAAAAGATCCCTGAGGTGGAGCTGCGAAACCCTCCTTGAAACTTAAACTAGAAGGTGAGGTTCCTGAAACAATTCTCCTCTTGCTTCTGTTAAACCTTTCTCTGATTAATAAAGCCTGACTTCTAGGAGATTTTTCCTCAGCTGTGCTAATAACCAAGGTGCAAGGAGCCTGATAACGTGCCTGGACCAACGAGAAAACAAAGGAAAACAACTAAGATATCACTGGTGAGCTACACTAAACTGATTGTATAAAAAGAACAAAACAACACCAACCGGTTAAGTCCAGTTGCCAGTGTGTCGATTTCTGTAACATTATGTATATGTATACCTTGTGCTTTAGTTTATAGGGTAGGGGTGAGAGTGGTACTTGCTTAGTAGCCAACACACTCATTTAACCAGTAACCTAAACAAGGTTGAGGCAAAAGAAAATTAAAGACAGATCTTGTAATAAAAGAAACACAGAAAGAGAGTAGCAGTTTTCAGGTTTAGTAAAGATGAGTTTCTGTAACCTTAACAACACTTGCCCTGGGTCTGTTTGGAAATTTATGTCGAGATAAACCACCTAACTGAGGAGGAAAACAACTTGGGAAGAATTGGAGACCAGAGGGTAAACAAAGAACCGAAATCAGATGAGAGGAGTTTATCAGTTTCTGTTTCAGCTTCTTCTACATTCTATCAGTTCTGATTTCCTAGGATTTTAGCTTGTGTAAGAAGTCTGTGATTTTAGCTTACTACCTGGGGTTGTCTTAAAAATGAAACAGTAGTAAAACACACGCCTAAGTGGTAGAACAAACTGGAGAAAACAGAAAGAAAACGATAATAGGAAATGAACTTCAGTTGGGCTTCAGTTCTGCAATGTTAGCATTTTCTGTAACTTGGTTTCTGTGAAAAACAAATTTCAGATGGGATGTAAGTGTTGGGTTGGTTTAACAATAATCCCAGTCAGTGTTAATATGTGGCCTAAGCTGATATATCCATTTGAGAGATTTAAAGACAGTCTAACAGACCAAAAAAAATGGAAGGAAGAGGGATTACATAGGTTTTCTTTTCTGTTTTTTTTTCAAAGTTCAGTCTCTTCCTTCGGTATAGATTGTGTCGTGGGTTTACTTTTGTGTTTAGCATCTTGACCAAAACCTTAACTAACAAAGCCAGAAAATTGGGATAGTTAAAGGACAGTGAGTGAACTAACAGAAGGAAATTAAAGCAAGGACATCAAAATGTGAAAGTTTCAGTTTAAGGTTTCTGAAAGCTTGCTTCTGTATAACTGGTACAAAGAGTTTTAAAGGGATTATGTTGGGAGTGCTGGAAGCTTAAGGTTTTACTAAATCACTTGACTAGATGTGATAACAGTTTGAGGAAATAGGAAGTCCAAACTCGAGAGTTAAGAAAAATAAAATTAAGGGAAGTGAAAGTTATCAGGTTATCAGTTTGCAGATTCTGGTTCTGAAATTTTGTTTTGGGTTTCTGTTACAGATAGGATAAGAGTGTTGTAGTGGTTATATCATGAACTGGAAACCTAACTATAACACTTAACTGCGTAAGTAAATACCTTGGGGCAAAATGGAAAGACATATTTGTGAGTATACTGAGAGAAGTAAAAGGGAAGTTATCAGTTCTGATTTTTCTTGATCTTCAGTTTTTCTTCTTTTCCCGGTTTCCTGTTTTCTGTTTAAAGAACCTTCAGGGTTGCTTTAAGTTTAAACTTTTGCTAGAACATCTAACCAAGTAGGTAAGGAATCTAGGGAAAACCTCGAAATCAAATCACCAACCAGAAAAGAAAGATAGGAGAAAGAAAATATATGCAGCAGTCTCATAAATTCAGTTTTCAGTTCCCACTTCCTTCAATTCTGTGTAACCTTGCACAGAAAGGTTTTTAAGGCGTCATATGGAGTTGCCTTCAAGTTGGAACTATACTAGAACACCTCACTAATTAACTAAAGCAAATTGAGGAGAATTGAAGGTCAATCTCATGAACGAAACAAAAAGGGAAAAGAAAGAAATATAAACCCACATTCAGTTTTCTGCAACATGCAAGGTCTGTGTGAAGAGTTTTCAGGAGTTTGCTCATGGTTGTTGTGGATCTGTTGTGAAGTGAAAACCAAGATAAAACACACAACTAACTGAGTCAACAGTTTGGGGAGAAGGGAAACTGAAAGATCAGATTAATACACAACAAAAAAGAATATAACAGTAGGAGAATGTAATAACCTGATTTTCTGTTTCAATTCACTTCAGTTTTATAGCTTTCGTTGATGATGCTCCTGTATAACTGTCACAATAGATATGGGTGTGATAAGTGCAAAACATATAGACTTTTTAAGGTTTAATCACCTTATTAATTGCAGCATTTTTAGTAATGTTTCGCACTTATCTAGGTTTTTCCTATAATTATGTTGTTATATTAACTGATGTATTATATGTGTTAAATTGTAGGAAAAATACCTAAAACATATATATGTTTATAAGGGGTTAAAGAAGGTCACGTGGAGAGGACATGCATGCGCATGATTTGCATGCAACCGCCTCATTATGGGGCGGACGACACTAGAAAGGAAGAAAATAGAGGCAACCGCCTCATTAGGGGGCGGACAAACTTATTGCAACCGCCCCATTAACAGGAGGACGTGGAGGCGGACAAGAGAGGATGCATGAGTTAGGCGGACACAATTCTTACCGCCCATGCAACCGCCTCATTTGAGGAGGCGGACGTGACTAAAAATACAGATCTGAAACGGGTTATCTTCTTCGCCGACTCGCTCTGCAACTTGATTCAGACGGCGCCTACCAGAAATCACGCCCGCGTTTCAACCTTGTCCCCTGCGCAATCAATAGCTGCAATCAATGGGGAGCTGCAATCATCGAGCTCAATCAGTGAGCTAATGAGCTGCTGCTCTGTTCTTCTTCCTCTATAAATACGAGCTTCATTCCTCCTTATTCAGTGTCCTTCCGGAGGCTCCTTCCGTGGTTCCTCTGGAGTTCCAATTCACACACCATCTCATTTCTCTCCTTCCGCCTTCTCCATTTTATTTATTTTACATTTCACCCAATCCACCTCTAGCCTACGTATACAAAATAGCAGAGTGAGCCGGAGTGATTACGGATGATTTCTATTACTCTTGTCTCTGTCTATCTATTTAATATGTTAGGCTAGTTTACGTACGCTTTGGGAATAATTATTATGTTCTGTATTAATTATGCAATGTTTTTACTGGTTTTAATTTAATGAAGTTTGTTACGCTTAAAGCTCATCTCTCGCCTTTTTAATAAATGTCATGAGTTTATTAAATTGCTTGCTAAGTCTATTTTGATCAGACCAGGTGATAAATAGATAGGTTGATTAAGCCGTAAATCTGGAGAAAGCTCTATTATGATTTAATGAGTTAGTATTTTCAGATGCAATTATATTTCCTGGAATTAATTCCGTACAGACATAGAGTGCTCGAACCTTGATTAGACCGAGCATTTCTGGTAAACGAGTTCTTATGAGGCTATGACTTAGTCCTTAGGATAATTTAAGGAATTTTGCCAAACAATTATAATTAAACCAGTAGGAATAGCATGAAGGAGCAGATAATATTAATCTGAACCAGAGTCCCGTTTAGTTAATCTGCTTACTCAGTTAATTTTGTTAACTGTTTTATTTATATTTAACAAGTCAATAATCCCCCCTCTTTGTGACACGCTTAGGTACTATAATATGTACATTAGTCCCGTGGTTCGATATCCGGTCGCTTACATTTCACTATACTACTGCGACCGGGATTTGTTTGCAGCCCGACGTTTATTTTGGGTTTTAATTTCTTTTCTTAATTTTAATTACACCACTTAAACCACTCACAATATAACGTCTGCAAAATGGCGCCGTTGCCGGGGACTAGATTTATTCTAGTTCCTAAGCCCCGGATTATTCACCTGTTTAATTATAAATATTTTGTTCTCTTAAATATGTTAATAATATTTCTATATTATTTTCGTTATTGTTAATATTAAATATCTTCTATATTTTGTTAATATTAATTATCTAATAATCTGTTAATATTAATTGGACATATGACTTTGGACACCTGACTTTGACCATCTGACTACGGACATCTGACATCTAACTTCTAACTCTTATTAACATTTAATTTCCATTGTCTCTAACATTTAATTTCCATTGTCTCTAACATTTTATTTCCATTGTCCTTAACATTTAATTTTATGTAATTAACCACTAACTTATAATTTATGTAATCTAACTACTAATTATTATTTTTTGTGTACTAATGTTTAATCTGTCTATTTCTTATTCTTTATTGTTACATTAAAAAAAAACAAAAAACAAAACAGGGGGCTGTCCGCTTGGACAACCGCCCCGTCTCCAGGCGGTCATCTAAGCCACGTCCGCCCCATTTCGACGCGGTCGTCCACGCAGACGCAACTGAATACCGTGGCCCTTGTCCGCCTGAAAACCGAGCGGACGTCCAGGCGGACGTCCCTCTATACTGGAAAAAAAAGAGAGCTTCAAACGCCGCGTTTTGCAATCTGTTCTTCCCCAAATTAGAGAGCTCAAACCGGTACAGAGGAGAACGAACAAGCCGCGCAACTCCCCTCCTCTTCAATTCAACACAACTTCCTCAATTCTCCACCAAATTACGCAAGGTTAGTACCGAAATCTTTGTTTTTCAATTCTTAACGTTTCTATAGTTTCAAATCCACAAATAATGAACTACACTAGGAGAAATTAAGGACTGAACTTTCGAACCCTAGGTCGACCCGTTCGAAAATTCGAGCTTAATATGCGATTTTTGTCTCAGATTCCTCTTCTATAAATCATAATATACATACACAAGGTTAAATCTACACTGATTATACTTAAATTTGTCGTTTTGGATGAATTTCAAATTTAGGTATATGTAGATACGAGACTTGCTATGTTAAAATAGCATTCTCCAATTGTATTATGCCTTGTTTTATTAAACGAATGAATTTATGATTATAGGTTGTTATATGTGGATTTATGCTGATAACGGTATTAAATTACCTTGCGTTTGACTGAATTAATTGGGGAGAATCGTAGATTTTTAGGGGAGGTTCTGTCGACTTTTCGGCAGAATTTATGTTGTATAATTATTCTGTTTATATTTCATATTATTTGTTCTTCTTGTTTTCTGTTTTTGTTATTATTACTAAAATGTTTATGTCAAATATTAATGCTTTGTTAATAATATTAATTTTTATGTTGTTTTTAATATTAATATTTATGTTGCTATTAATATTAGTTTTTATGTCGCTTTTTGTTTATTAATATTTGTTAACTCTTAATGTTTTTATTTTATAGTACTATTATGTTGTGTACTAACATTTTGTAGACTTATACTGTTTAAACCTTATCAAACTGCAGGAAGGTAACAGTTCGGTTTGCTAAATGTTTTTATTTTATGTAGTACTGTATTATTTTTGCTTAAAGTTATTTATGCCTAATTATTTATGTTTTTCATTTTATTATTTTCTTTTGGTGCCACTTGAGTTCTGCTGGCTATATATGATTTTCTTTTCAGAATAAATTCTTTATCCAACATATAGCTGAACTCGCCTATGGGAGCGACCTCAGTTGCTCTAGGAAATTCAGTACCTTTGGTTGAACACTTGCGCAAACTTAAGTGTGAGGAACGTCTCACCCCTACCAAAGCTTAAGTGTGAGGAAGGATACCTTCCTCAATCTTCGATACAAGGGGAGTTTCAATTCCTCATTTATTATATTAATGTTCAACCTTTATTTAATCCTTTATGAGTCTGTCATAATTTGAAAGGTCATTTTCTTGATTTTAATTCTGAACAATGAGGACATTGCTCCTCTTAAGTGTGAGGAAGGAGAGACCTTTCCCTGAAATTATGACAGTAGTTCGATAATGCCACACTCACTTTTTGCTACTCTAAACTGCCTAAATTTTTAAAAAAATTTGCAAAAATGAGATAAAATAATTGTAGAAGTGTCTGAAATTATGTCAAGTGACAATTGAAAGATGGTTCTATTTTTAGGAGTTTGTATAAAATTATTTTCCATCAAAATACTCTATTTTTCACTCAAATATGATAGATCTGCTAGTTGTAAAAATCAATTTAGTTTAGCTTGGGATTATGAAAATATGTGGAAAGTCAAGGAAAGAAAAGGATGAAGACAAGGTACTCCACTGTTTATGAATTTTTCTAAACCAAAAACAGGCCTCGTCTATCTGGTTATTAAGTTCTTTGGGGTGCTTTAACACCTATCTACCTAAGGTCTCGTGACCTGGGATAGAAGACCCAACACCGCTACAAGGGTAGAGAGAAAAGTCTGGGGTACAGAAAAAAATAATGCAATTCAAAAAATATATATATAAAAATAATATGTGCTTTGTATATACAATTTGCACATTCAAAAAAATTGTAAATATAAATTGCAATTTATATTTATAAACATGAGTATGTGGTGTTGAAAGGTATTGCGGAATAAGGCATTACTTCACACCCCTTGTCATCCCGGGTTAGTGAATGAAATTGGTTGGAAATCCCAGGTTAATCTAACTTGTTTTCTGCAGTTAGTCTTTCTGTGCTTTTATTAAATAGTCCTACTTCACTGTTTATAAAAACCTACTTCTAAGAGTAGAATTATTCTTTCGATTGTCACTTTGTCTAAATTCCCTTCTACATTTATTTAATCTTGTTTTATTATTAAGGCTTAGAGATAATTATATTCCTTATTTACTTGAGGACAAGCAAAAGTCAAGTGTGAGGAAGTTTGATAAGTGCAAAACATATAGACTTTTTAAGGTTTAATCACCTTATTAATTGCAGCATTTTTAGTAATGTTTCGCACTTATCTAGGTTTTTCCTATAATTATGTTGTTATATTAACTGATGTATTATATGTGTTAAATTGTAGGAAAAATACCTAAAACATATATATGTTTATAAGGGGTTAAAGAAGGTCACGTGGAGAGGACATGCATGCGCATGATTTGCATGCAACCGCCTCATTATGGGGCGGACGACACTAGAAAGGAAGAAAATAGAGGCAACCGCCTCATTAGGGGGCGGACAAACTTATTGCAACCGCCCCATTAACAGGAGGACGAGGAGGCGGACAAGAGAGGATGCATGAGTTAGGCGGACACAATTCTTACCGCCCATGCAACCGCCTCATTTGAGGAGGCGGACGTGACTAAAAATACAGATCTGAAACGGGTTATCTTCTTCGCCGACTCGCTCTGCAACTTGATTCAGACGGCGCCTACCAGAAATCACGCCCGCGTTTCAACCTTGTCCCCTGCGCAATCAATAGCTGCAATCAATGGGGAGCTGCAATCATCGAGCTCAATCAGTGAGCTAATGAGCTGCTGCTCTGTTCTTCTTCCTCTATAAATACGAGCTTCATTCCTCCTTATTCAGTGTCCTTCCGGAGGCTCCTTCCGTGGTTCCTCTGGAGTTCCAATTCACCACCATCTCATTTCTCTCCTTCCGCCTTCTCCATTTTATTTATTTTACATTTCACCCAATCCACCTCTAGCCTACGTATACAAAATAGCAGAGTGAGCCGGAGTGATTACGGATGATTTCTATTACTCTTGTCTCTGTCTATCTATTTAATATGTTAGGCTAGTTTACGTACGCTTTGGGAATAATTATTATGTTCTGTATTAATTATGCAATGTTTTTACTGGTTTTAATTTAATGAAGTTTGTTACGCTTAAAGCTCATCTCTCGCCTTTTTAATAAATGTCATGAGTTTATTAAATTGCTTGCTAAGTCTATTTTGATCAGACCAGGTGATAAATAGATAGGTTGATTAAGCCGTAAATCTGGAGAAAGCTCTATTATGATTTAATGAGTTAGTATTTTCAGATGCAATTATATTTCCTGGAATTTAATGTCCGTTTACATAAGAGTGCTCGAACCTTGATTAGACCGAGCATTTCTGGTAAACGAGTTCTTATGAGGCTATGACTTAGTCCTTAGGATAATTTAAGGAATTTTGCCAAACAATTATAATTAAACCAGTAGGAATAGCATGAAGGAGCAGATAATATTAATCTGAACCAGAGTCCCGTTTAGTTAATCTGCTTACTCAGTTAATTTTGTTAACTGTTTTTATTTATATTTAACAAGTCAATTAATCCCCCCTCTTTGTGACACGCTTAGGTACTATAATATGTACATTAGTCCCGTGGTTCGATATCCGGTCGCTTACATTTCACTATACTACTGCGACCGGGATTTGTTTGCAGCCCGACGTTTATTTTGGGTTTTAATTTCTTTTCTTTAATTTTAATTACACCACTTAAACCACTCACAATATAACGTCTGCAGGGTGGCTGGTAGTGGTTGATGATCAATTTAAAGCCTAGCCGATACACTTAAACAAGGTTATAAACAATTAGGACAGGATGGAACTCGAGCTGATCAGAGAAGAAGGGAGAAATCCAGAGGAAGTATTTGGGGTGTGTTTCAGTTTCAATAATATGATAGTTTCTGTATACCGTGTTACAAGGGGTACTGTAAGCGTGATTCCAGTTTAAAAGTGAACACAAATAATAGCTAATCAATATGAGTAGGTTAGTGAAACATGTGGAGAAGGTTAAACGCCAAATTACTACATTAAAAGTAAAGTTAGTTAAGGTATTCCATGGAAATGGTGTTTTAGATTTGGAAGCTTATGGGTTCTGTATAAAGAGGTTTTAGGGGTATTCTATGATCTATATTATCATTATACAAGGGTTAGAATATTAGTCACCTATTTATCTAAGGAGGGAATACACATTAGACAAGTTATATCTATTTTATATAAACTCGTTACATAACTAGCGCTTAAAACGCTTTACAACATTAACTAAGGAAAAAGGACTTAGTTAACGTGTAAACAAAGATATGAATATCCTAGGAGTAAGATAAGCCTAGAATTTATGCATGTGAAGTTCTAAGACTTAATATAAACTAAGCATCTAACAACATACCTAGGGAATAACATACGATATAAAGTGTCATCACATGAAATGATAAACTAACACATTGCTTTAATTAACGCTAGGGCCGTAGCAAACTCCGACCGGGACTTCGAGTGTAAGACAACTCGTGCTTTCGAATAAGGTATGGACATGTGTGGTTCGTATGTTGCCGTGTTACACGGCTTGTGTGCTGTGTGCTCTGTGTGAAAAAGACCTTAAGATTAAAGCATGAAATTGGATTGCTTGCTTATCGTGTTATATGATTTCTATATCCTTGTTGTATATTATTTGCGCGCACACAATAGTTTAGTCCCTTCGCGTTTATGGAATTTGAGTTGAAACATTGGGAATTATGAAAACAAAGAAAAATTCTATAAAGGGGAACTCCTCTCTAACAATGGAGGACGTACCATGACATCCACTATGGTGTCTATTCATGAATAATAATGAAGAGCAAATCTCAATTGGTGGAACATGAGGATAACCCGGGAAGACGACATCTCGGGCCGCGCGGTATGGAATACTCGGGAGTTGGTATCTGCATCAGATTCTTCGCCCTTCTATGTGGAGCACATCCTGGAGTCTAGAGGTGACTCCGCTTTCCCGACCCTGAGAGTCGGGAATGGGGGAGTGACAAATTGGTGGAGCTTATCCTGGAGTCTAGAGGCGACTCCGCTTTCTCGGCGCATGACGTCGGGAATGGGGGACTAGCTATGGAGGAGACGTCCTCCAACGTGCGGTAACAAAAGAACTCACAATTAATCTATAAAGAAGCAAAGATAGATGGGCACCCATACTATCTGGTCACGGGAACCAACCTACATCCCATGCCCGGTGCAAGATGAGAAAGAGAAATACACATGATGGAAACAAGAAAAAGAAATGAAAACACTCCGCGTTGAATGATCCCACTGTGTGGATCATCATTATTCAACTCTTTTGTAAGCTCTACTTGTTTGACATGCTTGAGGTGCTTGATGTTATCTCTATGCCCAACATGTTGAGTGTTGCTATGTTGATGTTGTATACTGTGTGTTACTGTTTTACTATAGCATGCAAATTGAACTTAATCATATTCGACCAAGTAGTCGTGTAGCCCGGTAACATGCGGGCTTCACACGTTCATACTCAGTATAGTTTTGCTGAGTCCTTTATTTTTACAGGTATGAAACTGGAAGTAGGCGGAGAGTAGGCAGGGTGACTACCATAGGGGTAGCCCACCGGGGCAAGACTTTTATGTAGTATGTTTTAATGTATGGGTTGTGACTATGTAACACTAAACCACTGGTTGTATGTTCGGTTTGTGTAATTTTAAGTAAGAACTTATGATGTATACTCTCGGTACTTGGTTTGTATTTCCCGTTTGTACTTGGATTCGGTTATGGTTTTAATTCCAGTCATTCAGACCGCAGCTTAGTATTGATGGTGTTGTTGTGTCAACCACGTGGGTGGTTGGCGTCTGTGACACCCGGTTGGAACTGTGACTCCGCTGTTTAGTCTTGTTGTATCATCGTTTGGCGCATCGTTCGGACTACTGTTTGGTTAATCGGGGGTGTTACAATATATTGTACATAATAATTAATTAATATTATAGTATTATATTTTTTTATTAAATAATCCAAAATTTAAAAATAAAATAAAATTTTGAAAAAATGGGTCAGGTTCGGGTCAACCCGCTCCGAGTTCGGGTTAAAGAAGTACAAACCGCTCCGGGTTCGGGTCGGGTTCGGGTTGACCAAAACTATTTTCAGGTCGGGTTCGGGTTGAGCTCAACCCAACCCGAAACCCGATTTTGACACCCCTACCTGAAATTGACCCGAATCCGAAATGACCTGAAATAATAATACTTAAAAATTATCCATACTCAGATAACATGAAATAATACTGACCTTAAATTGTCCCAAACGTGAATGACCCAAATAATTATGACAAAAAACTTGATTCAAACTTAGTATATCCGAATGAAATTCAGAATAGACATTGTATTGATTTTTCTGTAATCTATATGTAGTATATTCTTATAAAAATTAGATATCTATTTATTTAATATTTTTTTAGAAAAATATTAACCATGACCCGAAGTAACTGAAACCTGTTTCTATCTGACACTATTACAACCCAAACCTGATTTGACCCGAACCCGAATGACCCAAACCTAAAATGACCTGAAAATTTAATGACCTGAACATATAATGCCAAAAAAAGATATAACCAAAAATCCAAACGGATAACCCGTTTGACACGGGCCCTTATAAACAAGTCCAATATGCTGCTGTCCCCAACCTCCTGCTTAGACACGGTCAATCAATCGGTCTTTCTGCCCGGCCGCCGGCCCCGCACATCTTTCTTGTTCCTTTGTGTACGGGCAGCATCTAAAAGCACTTGCAAGCTATACTTTTCTCACATCCCAATTCTCATGCATCCCCCTTTTCTCATTTTTTGTCCTCCATTTCCCCGTACCCCCTGGTACTACTTTAAATGCTGATCTTCCCTACATCCCCGCGCAACTAAACACCATCAGTCCAGTTCCTCCTCACCGATTTGATTTAGCACCATACCCTCATACAGCGGTGACAGTCTCGCCCGACGCTCACTGCCGCTTATGGGTCAGGGAATCAGTTGCTCGTCGTCCTTGGCAGCGGCGGCTGTGGGTAAGGAAAGGAATGGGGTTTCGAAAGCTGTTAGGACCGGGGACTTGGAAACATTAAGGTCTGCTCTTGAGGAAGATCCGGCTCTGTTGAATCGTACATGCAGCAATCCCTACTACGATCGCCATTCATTGCTTCATATTGCCGCGTCCAGTGGCCAAATCGACGTGAGTTTCGTTGCGTTTCTCTTGTATTTCTCTTTTCTGTCTTCCCTTTCCCCCGTACCTACTTCAAGGAATTTGGTTTAAGCTAACACTGAATTGGGTTTCTGATCTTTTTTTTGTATTAATCTCTACTGTATTGCGGTTTTCCAGGTTCTTTCTTGGCTTTTAGACCAATCGATGAATCCTGATCTGCTGAATCGGCGTAAACAGGTTAGACAATGCTGCTGATGGAATTTATTCAGTTCAACGTGTAGATTCCATTTCCTTTTCTTTCAATTCACTTTGAGTTTACTGTATTTGAGGGGCAGTAGAGTCACCGGTGGCCTAATAGTCTTTCTTTTGCGATTGCTCTTCAGACTCCTCTGATGTTGGCTGCTAAGCATGGGAAACTCTCTTGCGTGCAAAAGCTCATCGACGCCGGCGCTAATGTAATTGAGTTATCTATACCTCTTCCTGGTTAATACTCTTCATTTGCTATCAATATCTCTAGAAGATCTCAACCTTTCACCCGTCACAATCGACAAAAAGGAACAAAAGATTGAATCATTCTATGCAGTTTAATTTCTCTTTGATCAATTTCGTTCCATTTGCTTGCTCGGGTTTACTGGAAGAGATTGCATGTGCTGATGAGATTAATTCAATGCTTTAATTGTATCAGATCTTGATGTTCGATTCGAGAAATGGAAGAACTTGTTTGCACTACGCTGCGTATTACGGACATTCACGCTGCCTTGAATCCATCATCTCCGCTGCTCGCTCTTCTGACGTTGCTCTTTCTTGGTACAGACACACACCCTTTTGTGTCTCCTTTCGTTATCTAGTCTGCTGACATTAAAGTTGCTGATCGTATTTTAATTGGTACTTACAGGGGATTCGCTCGATTTGTAAATCTTAAAGATGGTAAAGGGGCGACCCCTCTACACTTGGCAGCTCGTCAAAGACGGCCAGATTGTGTGCATACCTTGCTGGATAATGGAGCCTTGCCCTGTGCTTCCACTGGTTGTTATGGGTAATCTATCTTCCCCATATATATATAGAGAGACATTGTTGGGGGATTATGCACACTGTTGGGATTTCACCTGCTTGTTTCTTCATTGACGGTTCCTTTTTGAATATGTAGTTATCCAGGAAGCAGTCCGCTTCATTTGGCAGCTCGAGCCGGATCTCATGATTGCATCCGTGAATTGCTGGCATGGGGTGCAGATCGCCGGCAAAGGGATTTGTCTGGGTAAGAATTTTTTCATTACCATCAGATTTGTTTCGTTGGTGTAGTTCATGGAAAGTCTCATTCTCAATTAAGCATAAATAAAATCTTGGTTGTGTTGTTGTGTAATGTGCTGCAGGAGAATCCCTTACATGGTTGCTTTAAAGCACAAGCACAATACATGTGCAGCACTGTTGAATCCATCATCAGCTGAGCCACTGGTGTGGCCATCCCCATTAAAATTTATTAGTGAGCTCAACCCTCAAGCCAAGTACCTGTTAGAAAGCGCACTGATGGATGCCAACAGGGAAAGGGAAAAAAAGACCCTAAAGCTGAAGGAAACAACAGCTGCATATGATACTTCTGTTATAGATTCTTCTGATTCCTTGTCAGATGATGATGATAACATCTCTGAGGTAACCCGCCAATTCAACTCTATGATGATCTGCCAAGCTAACTCTTTCGGCTGTGCAGTTGAAATTTGACTTGGTATTTAAATATTGTATGACCCTTATTACTTAGAATGCTGTTAATTGATCTGTTTTACAGATTAGCGAGAGCGAGCTCTGTTGCATCTGCTTTGACCAGGTGTGTACGATTGAAATCCAGGACTGCGGTCACCGTATGTGTGCTCACTGCACGCTAGCTCTGTGCTGCCACAACAAGCCAAACCCAACAACATCTGTTGTAAACCTGCCTCTTTGCCCATTTTGTCGGAGTGGGATTGCTGGCTTGGATGTGGTGGCGAGGACTGCCGAAGTTGACAAGGACATGGATGTCAGGCTTAAGTCGAGACGGTCAAGAAATGCAAGTGAGGGTGGGGGTGGAAGCTGCAGTAACAGCTTCATGGGATTATCTTCGTTTAGTATATTGAGCAACGGCCGAATTGGCTCTGGTGGGATCATTGTTCAGGATGGGGAATTCATTGACAAACTCGAGAGTTGAATCAATGGTAGTAGGTAAGTTTGGTTTGAAAGAGGAGAGGGGGTTTGACGAGGCGAATTGAAGTTATGTTTCTGCCCTCATCTCCCTCCCCACCAAATGGGGTGAAGAAGAATACTCAGAGAAATTACTGTTATGTACACACACAGTGATGCCAATTTAAATCTGCACAATGATAGACAAATTATGCATTGTTTTTTTCATGGAGAAGAAGGCTTGATAGATTTGTATTCTAAATTTTTTGTGCTTTTTCTGGGTTACAATTCTGTATAGTTGCTCCTTGAATTGAGCGAGCTGAGCAACAAATCTTCTCCTGTGGTCATTTGACCAATTGATTCGGACATCAAACTTGTATTATAACACTCTGCAGGATTTGTTCATCATGACTATTGATGGCTATATACATGTTGTAACCGAATTGAATTGTCAGATTGAGTTCAATTTGAAGTCTCGGACAGGTCTTTGTAAACTGTTGGATTGAGTTGATTCTCATCTCTCATTTGCTGTTAGATATTTTTTGAGGAACTTAAGCTGAAGTAAATAGTTTGCTGATGAGGTTTGAGCTTCCACGTGATCAAGTTGCAAGACTTTCTTACCTATATGATCCCAGCCGCAGTGGCAGGGTGCCTGAATCATTTTGTGGGATAGGTACTACTGCATCCTTCCACATGCAAAAAATGGGAAGAAAAAAAAAAAGATGTCCCGAGGTTAAGAAAAGAAGTATGTAGGTTAATGATGAAGAGCAGAAGAGGACAAAACAAAGATTATATACTAGGACTAATACAAACAAGTAATTATGTAGTAAGAAGGGGGTCAATTTTAATTTTATAAGTTGTATATAAACTTGTTCGCCATGGGCGGGCACAGATAATCTGTATCACATCACTGGTTATCATATGGTTGTATATAGTAGTTTTACTCCGACAATTTGTTTAAATACCAGGGAAAAAGATTAACAAAATGTACTGATTGTGACCGTTCAAATAATAGACAAAACAAATAACTACAAGGCCTGTTTGGTATAATAATTGTAAACAGTGCAATAGTTGCAGGTCCTGTAATTTGATACTCCTACAATTGGAAAAGGAAATACATGACATGACAAGAGCAACGTGACACGAGGCTAAACTTACTAGTACCTTGACTCTATGGTGGGCTTGATCTATTTCCAACGCGATGAAAGTGAAACTGGGCAACGAATTGGCCTCTGTTTGGTTCCATTTTTCAATCTCTCAAGTAAACTATAATTGTGGTACGGTGTCAATCCCACCATCGGGTTGTACAATCAGTTGTTTGTCTCCTTGTTCATTCTTACCTCTTGGGTATCTTTTTCCTTTTTCCTTTTTCCTTTTTGGTACTTTTATTCAGTTTAGGAGCCGTGGAATTGCATGTTTTTAGCCCTACTTCAACCATGCAGGTACTCGTCGATTCTGTCTTAAGACTGCTGACTTTTAGGGAGCGTTCGTTGGTGACAATTCGCTGATTTTGCACGATTCATCAAGATTAATCACTCTGCGATGCGCCTGAAAATCATGACTAAAGGTGGGCATTAATCTGTTTTGGGAGCTTAAACCCAACGCAGATAAATCCTGCGTTTGTTTTCTGAAAGCTGCCCCCCAAAGTTTTGTACACCCTGGATTACAATTTTACCCTGTTGGCTCTCAATTTTTGCAACTGCATTTACTGTCTCTTTAATACTGTACGGAAACCCTACACCCAAATCACTGCATTCAATTTTACAATTTCCAATCCTCTGTATTGAATTCCCATGTACCTTGCCCTTACTTTCGTCGGTAAACATCGGATCAACAATTAATTCCCAACCACTTGTACAATCTCAGTTGAGTTGATTCTTGCCCCATAAATACTGTTGCCTGGCTACCCTGAATTGGTGCGGGCTGGGAATTTCTTCCTCCTACTCTGAATTTTTTATGCTTCACTAATCTGTAAGTGCGACTGATTTGAAGAAGAATGAGATGTGTGTGTGATATTGAAGAAGGACGGGATGTGTGCCTGTGCGGTGTGCCCGATGGGATGTGGGTATGATATATATAGGGTAAAATCGAAGGACAAGATAGTATTTTGCTGTTGTGTGAAGCGCTCAATGTCATCGCCTCCAACGAACACTCTAGCTGCAAGGTGAAGATTAACCCTATGATTATTTGGCAGATTAATCTCCGCCTTTACTCCCACCCAATTTTGAAAGCAACCAACGAACGGGCCCTTAGGTAAATTGTTTTCTAAGCAATATGTTAATGTTTGTGATATGGCAAAAGTCTTAGGCCAAAGCTAGTGTGCTTTAGGCGTTTTCCTGTTTGCCGAGTAGATAAGGATCTGTAAGAATTGGAGTTTGAGGTGGTGAAGGCGCTACATGTGATTCTCTAAAGGGCCATGGCTGGGTAATGACTCTCTTTTTGCTTAATTTGTAGCTGGATCCAACTGCGCCAATAAAGCATCATGTGTTTCGGAGGTGCATGCCTTTCTGGGTCCGTGTGTATGATGTCCCGATTATTTTTTGTCTTATAGAATTTGCAAAAAAATTGGGTGCGTAGGTTGGACACTTTACTGGTATGATAGAGGACAATGCTCCCTCTGGGTTTCGAAACATGCGACTCAAAGTGCTCATCAACATTCAGAAACCAGTTATGCGTTGCATCCCTATCTCCTTGGATGGGAAGGATACAGGTGTTTCAGGTCTCTTATGACAATATGCCTATTATTTGCTCAAAATGTGGTTTATTTTTACACATTTCTGGTGTTTGCTCTATTGTTGAAGATGATTGTTCTTATGGTTCATGGTTAAAATTTAATGAATTCCTCACCCGCTCTTTCTTTAGGGGAATTCATGATAGGTTGATGCTTGGGTTATATGTGTGCCTTGACATTGGAAATGCTTGGGGAGGGGAGGTCTAAGGTTGTTGATGAAAGTGAACTCGTATTCGGGAAGGTGGGAGCATGAATGACAGGGATGTGGCTACCTTGGTCAGCACGAGTGGTCCTACTCGGATAGTTTCAGATCCTATGCGGTTTGAATCTCTTAAGACTTCGCTTGGAGGACAAAAACGTTCTTTTGATAGGTTGCTTGCTGATGCTTCTAGAGAGGAATTCTAGGATTTACTCACCCAAAGAAGGGAAAGGTCCTGCTTCCTTTCCTTGCTCATAATCCTCTTATCTTGGAAGCTGGAAGAGATGGTTTGTATAGAAATGATTTAGTGGTGGCTTTGAGGGAAGCTCAAAGTCGCTGACAAAAATGATTAGTTGTGGTAACTGCATAGGTTTAGACATTAATCATACAGGTAGGTGGTTTTGGTTTTTAGTTAGGAGTATAGTGCCAGTTTTTATGTTTCCTTTTCTTTGCATTTGTAGTGCAGGTTTGCGGCAATATTAGGAAGGTAAATTGCTCTAGTTTTTTGAACTTTTTGGATTGGTGAAGGTTAATACCTAGGATGTCTGTCATGTTGGCACTACATTGATGCTAAGGCTGGTTTAGGTTGGGAGTGACACTTACTATTAATGGGGGTTATTAGCTCGCTTGAATTGTTTTTCTTTGCTAGTGGTTCAACGATGGTAATGTTTCCTAGACGGCCATACTCACTCGAAGATTGTTGGGTTATCTTCGGAATGCTATTGCAACTTCCATGTTGGGATTTGTTGTGTACAACAATTGGGGGTAGGGCTATGAGATGATGTTTGGGTCTTATATAACATATTGGTAATTTTCTTCAGTTTGCTCTTATGTATAACTTTCGACTAATGTTCTCTAGAATGTTCTCTTCTTATTTATAAAATGAAGTACTCCCTCATGTTCTAAAATAGATGATTTTCAAGCTGCGGGCACAAGAATTAAAGAGAAAAAACTATACCATTTTACCCTTACTTTTTGCATTGGGCATTGAAGTAATTTGAAAAATAGAGTTGCGAGATGAAAGTTGACGGGTAGAATTGGAAAGTAAATGACAAAATACTACTCCCTCCTGTTCAAAATAAATGTCGTTTTAGGTTTGAGACTAATGTTCAAATTATTTGACGTTTTAGACTTTTTGTATCTTACTTTCTACTTTTGCCCTTTTCACTTTTTTAATTATTAATGTCATTGAACTCTACTTTTTTGTCTTACCAATAAAGTATACTTACTTTTTTATTCTTCTCATACAAAAAGTAAGGACACACTAGTCATTTTAAACTCTTTCTTAAAAAGTGTGAAAATGTCTAAAACAACATTTATTTTGAACAGGAGGGAGTAGAACATCTTATATTTTAAAAAAGAGAGAATAAAAAAAGCATCTATTGAGAACGAGAGGGAGTAGTGTTTTTCTTTTAAATAGTGCTCTCACTTAATTTGAAGGGGGAGACATCAATTATGACTATTTTAAAAACCTTTTTTTGTGTGCCTAATTTGCAATCTGGTTGTTCTCCACAGATATAGATTATATTATGGAACAGGCTTTCTCCCAGAACATTCTGGCCTTGTTGCTGACCATTAGATTAGAAATTATGATAATAAAAGGTCCAGATTATATTAGTTCCAAAATCTTTTATTTAGTCAGTTACCACTCACACTAACAGTTTAGTACGAAAATTTAGTGGATAGTTTCCTTTATCTCGTATTTTTTAACCTGTCCCCTTTATGTGCGAAATAAGTTTATAAAATACCAAAGACCTATATATATATATATATATAGAGAGAGAGAGAGAGAAGTACCACACCGTCGTCAAACTAATACCAACGTAACATCTATAATGTACCAAATAATATCATACATTTTCAAAATCCTTTCGCACCTATAAATTACTTTATTATTTGTTTTACAACATACCAATGTATCATTGTACAAACACCAGCATTATTATAACTTCGAAACCTATTACAAAATACCTACAAGTTGTACCTTTAATACCTTCACGAATGTAAATAAAAACTGATATAAAATTAATTATATGCGAAATAAGTTTATGAAATACCAAAGACAAATATAAACAAGTACCACGCCTTCGTCAATATAATACCGTCGTAATAGCTATAATGTACCAAGTGTAATATCTTACATTTTCAAAATTCATTCGTAACTACAAAATTACTATATAATTTTTTTACAACATACTAATTATCATTGTTCAAACGCCAGCATTTTTTTAACTTCGAACCCTATTACAAAATACCTACAAGTTATATCTTTAATACCTTCACGAATGTAATTTTTTTTTACAAAGTAAAAACAATTATATGTGAAATAAATACCAAAGACATATATATATATATATATATGCAAGTACCACGCCTTTGTCAATATAATACCATCGTAACATCTATAATGTACCAAGTGTAATATCTTACATTTTCAAAATCCATTCGTAACTATAAATTACTATATAATTTTTTTACAACATACTAATGTATCATTGTTCAAACACCAGCATTATTTTAACTTCGAACCCTATTACAAAATACCTACAAGTTATATCTTTAATACCTTCACGAATGTAAAAATAATTATATGTGAACTAAATTTATGATATACTAAAGACATATATATATACAAGTATCACATCATTGTCAAACTAATGCCTGCCGAATGTCTATAATGTACCAAGGGTAATATTTTACATTTTCAAAATCCTTTCATAACTATTAATATTATAATTAGTTTTACAACATATTAACATAATAATAGAAGATTTAATAAATAATTATACTATCCAAATAAAGTTACAGAGAAGTTACCATCTATTTATCCTGAATATATTCTAAAAATAATTAAGAAGAAATTACCACACCATACACTATTTCAAAAAATACCAAAAAAAGAAAACACTATCCGGGATGTTCAGGGATTACCTAAACATCCAGGTCCGAATCCACTCCCGTTCTCTGCCCACTCACTATTTGGAATTCTTTTTTTTTTTCGATTTTCTTGTGGACTTATAGCTCAAGATCTGCAAACAACGTCTTCCCTTAAATTGCCATTAATATTTCCCTTTCCAGCCTAAGCTAGTTGCTAGTTGATCATCTCTTTTAATTGTCACTGGTCACTAGGCTAGGTCAGGTTGGTTAGGGACCACTCGGGACTGAACTCAATCAAAGACCAATCCAGCACTGTTGACTGGAGACTGGTACCGGCTCTAAACCGCATCGTAAGAAATAGCGGATCGGTCTAGTTTCACCCTCTGAGAGACCAGACCGCATCGGGATGTCCCGAAATCACTAAGTTAGAGTCTGTTTTAGGGTCGGTTTGAGACCGATAGAAAATTAATACTCTAAATAGCTCATTTTTTACTTTTTGACTCTTTATTTCAATTTATAAACCAAACTTCTCAATATGTAAGTCCAACAAATAAATAATTATTTCCATTATAATGTATAAAATACTTTTGTTTATGTAAAATTACGTAATATAATCGATAAATTACGTACATAAAACTCGAGACTGATTGTGATCCCTCAAGAGAAAAAGGAACCAGGATCGGGATCGAGGAATTTTTTCGTAAAAATACCGATCTCATAAAAAAATTACATGCGGTGGTCATTTTTGAAAAAAATTACGCGGACGTACCGAACTAGTGTAAAGAAGCTGCCCTGGGGTCAGGGTAGCTTGTCAAAAACCGCCCTGATAGCAGGGCAGTTTTTTAATTTTTCTGCTTGAAGCAGTCTTGGGACTGGGGCGGCTTCAGGCAAAATTGTCGGAAGCAACCTTGAAGCCAGGGCGGTTTCTTTGCAAATCGGTCCCTAATCCACAAAATCTCGACAGCCAATCAGAGCCGTCAATCAAGATTTTCGGAAGATTCTGGATGGATAACGTTATCCGGAAAATTGCATTGAAGCCGCTCTGGGCCTGGGGCGGTTTCCAGCAGCCAAAATTTCTATAAAAACCCCCCAATCTTCCCCATTCTCCACACAATTCTTCAACTCTCATTCTCCCACTTCTACAAAATTCTTACTTCCGACATAGATCAAGTAAGTTGCAATATTTAATTTTTTTTTCATTTTTTGAATTGTTTATTTATGATTAATTATTATGTTTATTAAAGTACTTATATTTTGTATTTTTTATTTGTTTGTTTAATTCTAATTACTTCTTCTATCTTCTAATTACTTCTTCTATCTTCTAATTACTTATTCTATCTTCTAATTACTTCTTCTACCTTCTAATTACCTCTTCTATCTTCTATTAGTTCTATAAGTTACAAAATCACCAATTTTGGTGGTTTTATGCATTAATTAATTTTGTTTATGTTATTATATTGTTATGCCATTTTTTTACATTTATAATGCTCATTTATATTTTTTAAATTCGTAATTAAATTGTCCATTTAATTTATGAGTTACAAAATCACCAATCTTGGTGGTTTTATGCATTAATTAATTTTGTTTATGTTATTATATTGTTATGCCATTTTTTATCATTTATAATGCTCATTTATATTATTTAAATTCGTAATTAAATTGTCATTTTTTATGGTTACAAAATCACCAATTTTGGTGGTTTTGTGCACTAATTAATTTTGTTTATGTTATTATATTGTTATGCCATTTTTTTAACATTTATATTGCTCATTTATATTATTTAAAATCGTAATTAAATTTTCCATTTAATTTATGAGTTACAAAATCACCAATTTTGGTGGTTTTATGCACTAATTAATTTTGTTTATGTTATTATAGTGTTATGCCATTTTTTTTAACATTTATAGTGCTCATTTATATAATTTAAATTCGTAATTAAATTGTCCATTTAATTTATGACTTACAAAATCACCTATTTTGGTGGTTTTATGCACTAATTAATTTTGTTTATGTTATTATATTGTTATGCCATTTTTTTATCATTTATTATGCTCATTTATATTATTTAAATTCGTAATTAAATTGTCCATTTAAATACAGGTCTTTGATTGTGTCCTAATCTACACAAGCTAGCGAAGGTTTGTTACTCTTACTTGTTTCAAAATAAATGAAAAATGCAGTCATTCTTGTTATGGATTCTTATAACATATGTATTACAATTTAGTCCTTGTTATCTCTCTTAATTGTTTATATGTTGTTTATGTAGATGGCTCAACAATTCCAGCGCCAAGTTGCCGAGGTGGGACCCGAGGACAATGAATTGTTCACATACCAGTCCACTCACATATCAGCAACCCTTTTTTCAGATGATCCGGTACTTTGATACGCCGTTCAACTTAAGTATATTTTGTTCAACAATTATATTGGATCATAACCTTAAATTGTCTAACGATGGCATGTTGGTAATGCAAAATCCAAAATACACTGAGAGGAAGCTGCGGTCCCGAAATCTGGAAGTGGAGCTTCCACACTATGCACTTCATCATTACATCAGTGAAGCTGGTTTTCTGGGGCCAGCATTTTTTAGAATCAAGGCTGACAATGCCATCGTCAGCGCACTTGTTGAACGATGGAGACCAGAGACTCACACTTTTATGATGCCTTTTGGTGAGGCAACCATTACTCTGGAAGATGTACATCATTTGTTTGGGTTGAAGGTGGAAGGTGATGCTGTCATTGTAAGGATGAATCAGCCTGTTGCAGATTTGTGTGAAGAATTGTTGGGTCAAAGACCGGGACCAGAACAAATTAGAGGTTACAAGGTTTCACTGCAGTGGTTACAGAAGAAATTCGAGATCAGCAGTGATGATGAGAATGCATTCAACAATTGGCCAGATGTGGTCCAGCTGCGCTACACAAGAGCATGGATCATGCGGTTAATCGGTGGGATGTTGATGCCCAGTCCTGACAGTCGCACCGTTGACTGTGGATATCTAGAGTTGCTGAGAGATTTTTTAGAGTGTGGTCAATACAGTTGGGGGTCGCACTATTAGCGCACACCTACCGTGGGTTGTGCAATGCCACCCAGTTTGACTCTTCAAATATCACTGCAGCCACTAAGTTGATTACACTGTGGGCATATGCCAGACTCCCTGCCTTTTTTCGAGTTCCAAAAAAACCTATTTCTGCAGAAGACGTGATCGGTTATGCGTAAGTGCAAGAAATGATATATTACATTTAATTTAATAACTGCACTGCACTTCTTATCATTATGTTTTAATAAGCTTTGTATATGTTCACTTGTAGTTGGGATAATCCAATGGTGAAAACAAGTAAGTTGCAGGCTGCTCGTGCTGTCATTGATTCTATCCCAGTTCCACCCACCGATGATCACGTAAGTGCTATTGAACTACAAACTTATGAACAACTACGTAATTCCTGATATTTATGCGCCTTAATTATTTATTGTTATTTAATTTTGCAGTGGGTGTGGCAGCCATACGGTGATGCCCCACTAGAAACTGCCGCTGTAGTTGTACCACTTATCCTTAACAACATAGTCGAGGGGCATCAGCCAGATCAGGCGATGAGACAGTTTGGGCGTGATCAACCCATACCCGCATTGCCACTGGATTGTGATAAGCTGCACAATCAAAAGCGAACAGGCCGGGTGAAGGTGGACTGGGGCAATGTGAACGCCAGGTATATCGAGCTATGGAATGACAGAATTCACAGACGTATAAGGCTCGTAGACTACCCGTTTGCAGTTCCATTGACAACGCACTCTGAGTGCATGCAGTGGTATTATAGACACGGTGTTAGGTGGTACACAAGTGAGGCACGAAGACAGGCCATACTGGTAATCATATAAATTGGTTATTTTTAGCACTTATTATTTTAACTATAGTTACAAGGTTGAACTGATTTTACTAATGCTATGATTATGTTCGTAGGCTGATGGCTTAGATCAGATCCGGCACTATGACCCTACTGTGGGTGACTACACCGGCTATTTGTCACAACAAACAGGTGTATCGTACCACCAGCGCTACGCTCACTACCAGACTCCTGTTGATCATCCTGCCCCACCTGCTGTGGTCATTTACTAGCCTCCCTTTTCGTGTAACGACAATCCAAGTAGAAGGGCAGCACAAAGAAAACCAAGGAGTGAAGTGTGTCCGACCCCACAGGCTCCAGAAGCTGATCCCATACCGGAAGTTTTTCAATGGTCCAGCTGGACATACCCCACACAGCCGTCGTTCCTGAGTGATATGAAAGTGCGTGGGATCAAGTGTACCGCTCTGGCCCTAGCATATGGGGATCTTCACAATACGGTGGTCAGACGACCCATGATACACAGTAGGGGGAGGGGGGTCAGACGACTGAACAAACAAAATGGCATGGCCAAACAAGCCTGTATGACATGATTGGGTTGGAGGATGCTGGCACTTATGCTCACCATACAGTGGCTGACCCACAGGCTATGATTAACTTGTGGGAATATCCACATACCACAGCTCCTAGTACTACTGTGTGGGGTACACAACAAACAAATGCCAGTTGGGATCAGCGTCCGTATTCATCCTCACAGATAGATCCATATGGGCATTTGTCAGCTGGTTATGGCTAGATTGATGTCCATACAGGGGAAGGGTCCTCGCGGTCTAGCAGTAGACACGTGCCGACCACACAGGCCGAGCGATCAGCGCAGATGAACACCACCTTCGCCAACTTGAACTTTGAAGATGATGATTCTGACGAGGATAGGAGGAGGCAGTTAGGCCTGTGGGGCCAATCCACCACATCCACCCCTCCACCGCCTGCAAGCACATGGGACATGACCCTCAGGGGACCTGATTCAATGAACCCACCACAGAGGTACACTCCAAGTGAGTATGAGCAGGCAAGAAGAGGAAGAAGGGGGAACAGAGGTGGCCGAGGGAGAAGAACTGGTGGTGGTGATCCATGATGTATTAATTATTTTGTATTCACGTCTTAGTTTTGATTGTACGTTTTATCGAACTTTATGCTCCTTGCTTGTTGTTTACAAAAACATTACGCCTGTTTAGACATCAATGTTTATATAATCACTAATTCATCCAGATTCTGCAATTAATGAAAACATAACAAGATAAAAAACTAAAACAAACAAATTCTAGTACACTTGAAAACAAAAGTAAACATTTTTTTGGGTGCTTGCTTAAGGCACGACCTGACATCGCAGGAGCTACATAATACATCAACAAATAATTATAAAAAACAATATTTAGTAAAAGCAATTGCGATTGTAGTTGCTAGAACCCTCGAGCCATTTTTCTTCTACGCGCTTTATGAGCTTGGTAGTGTCGCCCGTATCATCTGAATAAGTCATTGAGTATGACTCGGAAGATGATTCTTCATTGGCAGTTGGGTCATCAAGCGCTGCACCTACAAACCCATCGGAGTCAACCACAAAGTCGGTAAGAGGGTGTGTACCCTCAGACATTTTAGTTGTTGAAGAATCACTGCTGATGACGATAATCTCTGGGATATTGTTTCTCGTTCCTGACTCTGCATCAGACATTAAAGCTTTTGTTTCATGTTGGGTGGTGCGGGGATATACAGCTGTATCCCGTATTTTGGTTTTGATGCAAGAGTTTTTGGATGATGGGTATTTGGATGTGGAATTTTTTTGGTGTGGTACAGACTTGTTTGCCCTTGTTTGTCTTTGATTCCTGCATTGAAACTTCTTTTTTTGGAGCCATTGTGTTTTGGGATTTTGAAGCTCGGAGTTAGATGATATGATTCTCTTGAATGAGGTAGTTGAATGAGTTTCAGAGTGCAAGATGCTGGTTTAATAAGTTGAGGAACCCATAGCCCCTTATATACTATATCTAGCAACGGCTAGTACAACGGCTATCTCTTGGTGCCCTTTTTTTCTTCATCATTGTTTAGTATTTCTTTATAGATTGTTCTGACAGCTGTGTTGGTTGTGACTGTTAGACATTGACTACACCTCCACGGCCCACAAACTAATCCCTGCTTCATATTTGCTCTGTTTAGGATAATGATACCTGTCTCGGTCCATGTGAACCATGTAACTTCAACCACAGAGCATGAAGGAAGGTTCTTAAGAGGTCCGGGTTGGGCAGTAATCGATACAGACATTCAATATCCCAGAAGTGTTAACCATTTAAAATCCTCGTTAAACCACATTATGCGATCGCACTTTGGTAACAACGATTTGTATGTCTATACGAATGTGTACCTAAGAATGGACCAGGATTCGTACAACTACTCGCATGCATACATACATACTGATGCGGATGTACGTATAATGATTCGCAACTACATTGATCTTGAAGAAATCATGTAAAGAATTAAGATCCTCATTGATTACGAGGATGATTCAGACTTTGAAGACCCTGCCGTATCATGAAGCAGAGCACTGGCGATGAGAGGGCGACATTAGAATTAAATTTTGGCAAACTAACGGGATTGTATGGTTAGTAATAATACTGTATCTGTAATTAATATCAGCCATTCCTTCTTGGAATGGGTCTGCAGAGTGCTTTATTTCAAATCTCTGACCAATGTTGTACAATCTATGCGTCATACCATTGTCCTCTAGTGGGCAACAATAATATCTCTGACCCACTACCCACAAATTAATATCAGCCATTCCTTTTTGGAATGGGTCTGCAGAGTGCTTTATTTCAAATCTCTGACCAATGTTGTACACTCTATGACTCAGACCATTGTCCTCTAGTGGGCAACAATAATATCTCTGACCAACCACCCACGAATTAATATCAGCCATTCCTTTTTGAAATGGGTCTGCAGAGTGCTGCACTTCTTTATCTCTGACCAATGTTGTACACTCTATGACTCAGACCATTGTCCTCTAGTGGGCAACAATAATATCTCTGACCCACCACCCACGAATTAATATCAGCCATTCCTTTTTGAAATGGGTCTGCAGAGTGCTTTATTACAAATCTCTGTCCAATGTTGTACACTCTGTGAGTCAGACCATTGTCCTTTAGTAGGCAACAATAATATCTCTGACCCACCACCCATGAATTAATATCAGTCATTCCTTTTTGGAATGGGTCTGCAGAGTGCTTTATTTCAAATCTCTGACCAATGTTGTACACTCTATGACTCAGACCATTGTCCTCTAGTGGGCAACAATAATATCTCTGACCAACCACCCACGAATTAATTGCAACCATTCATTTTTGAAATGGGTCTGCAGAGAGCTTTATATCAAATCTCTGACCAATGTTGTACACTCTATGACTCAGACCATTGTCCTCTAGTGGGCAACAATAATATCTCTGACCCACCACCCACGAATTAATATCACCCATTCCTTTTTGAAACGGGTCTGTAGATTGTTTTATTTCATATCTATGACCAATGTTGAACACTCTATGACTCAGACCATTGTCCTCTAGTGGGCAACAATAATATCTTTGACCCACCACCCACGCATTAATATCAGCCATTCCTTTTTGGAATGGGTCTGCAGAGTGCTTTATTTCAAATCTCTGACCAATGTTGTACACTCTATGACTCAGACCATTGTCCTCTAGTGGGCAACAATAATATCTCTGACCAACCACCTACGAATTAATATCAGCCATTCCTTTTTGAAATGGGTCTGTAGAGTGTTTTATTCCAAATCTCTGTCCAATGTTGTACACTCTATGACTCAGACCATTGTCCTCTAGTGGGCAACAATAATATCTCTGATCCACCACCCACGAATTAATATCAGCCATTCCTTTTTTAAATGGGTCTGTAGAGTGTTTTATTTCAAATCTCTGACCAATGTGGTTGTGCCCATTTTTCATTTATTATATATAGAAGTGGTTGTGGCAAAATTCAATTGCACCACTTCTCAGCATCCAGCTCTCTCTTCCTCCCTCTCAATCTGATCTATCACTCTCTTAAATATCCACATTATCAAGCTCAAACAACTACCTAATTTCTTTCAATCAGTCCACAAACATATGGCGTATCCTTGTCTAATTTTCGTTAATGCTGAGCTTTCCTACAATCCACATGGTAGCCTCTATTTCTCTTGGAGCCAAGAAACTAAGACCTTCCACCTTCGGGTCACTGATAATTTCACCTTCGAAATGCTGAAGCAATCTGTCACGGAGGCCATTTGCCAACTAGGTTGCGGATACTATATAGGAAGGATGACTTATTGAAATTTGTTTTCAAGAAACCCAATGGTGTACTTTGCACTTCAATTGAACACTGATGGAGATATTCAAGCAATGATTGACAACTACAACTGTAGTTGGGACCTCTCTCAGAGCATGGAGATTCATTTCGAGATGGATGGTGATGATGATGAAGATGATGACATGTATGAGCCCGGGGATGATGATAATCTATCATCAGATGATGAAGTCGAACTAATACCAGAAGAATTTCTTCATCAACCAGATGTTGATGAAGGCACTAGTCAAGAAGGCCCGGATGTGCCGTTCTATCATCACGTGGATTGGAATGCTATCAATGCATTGACAAGTGATGTTGAATGACGAGGTGTTCCACAATGGCAGTCTGGAGGAAATTTTGAAGTCCACCAAGAGTTCGATGACAAGGAGAGTCTGGTTAGTGCTGTTAAAGACTTTCACATTCGAAATAATCTTGATTTTCGTGTTGTAAGAAGCTCGAGTAGAGCGTATGCTGTCCAATGTGCAAGTGGGGAAGAATGTAGGTTTTATATAAGGGGAGCGTTGTTGTCCGGTGAGACGGAATGGAAGATTAACAAGACTCAAACCGACGGACAATATCACCGACAAACGAATTATCATTTCATTGCGGAGGCCATTCTACCCCATATCAGCCGTAACCCGGGCATGAGTGTTCTAGATGTAATAGAACAAGTTCATGGCCAGTACAATAGGACCGTTTCATACAGAAAAGCTTGGCTGGCGAGGTGTGAAGCAATAGGAAAGATGTACGGAGATTGGGTTGAATCATATGCCCAACTACCAAGGTTGTTCATGGCAATAAAACATAAAATACCTGGATCGGTTGTTAATCTGAAATCAATTCCAGGTTATGAAGATGAGACTCAAACAACGCAAGTCAAATTCTTCCAACGATGCTTCTAGGCGTTCGGACCATGCATCTCAGCATTCAAGTACTTCAAACCCATGTTGCAGATAGATGGTACACATCTATATGGTAAGTTCAAAGGTAAGCTTTTGATAGCGGCAACACAAGATGGAAACAACAAAATTATACCCTGTTGCATTCGCTATAGTTGAGTCTGAAGATTTGGCTTCTTGGAAGTACTTCCTCGACAAGGTAAGGTTGCATGTCATCGGTCAAAGGAACGATGTGTCAATAATTACAGATCGTGCACCTGCTATAATAGGCATCGTGGAGTCAGACAATTTATGGAGACCCCCAATGGCTCACCATTTCTACTGCATAAGACATATTGCATCGAATTTTAGCTCAAGGTTCCACAACAAAAGGTTGAAGAAGTATCTGATCAACACAGGTATCTTAATTTATCAATTAATGTGCTTCACTAATTAAATTGAGTATTTTCAATGTTTAACATTGACTTGACTTATTATCATGTATTTAGCGTACGAATTTAGAAGGCATCATGTCCAAAGAAGATATAACCACCTTCTATCCCAGAATACCGACATTGAGCGATTCTTCAATGACCTACCATTTGAGAAGTGGTCTAGGGCATATGATGAAGGAAGGAGGTGGGGCCACATGACAACCAATCTGGTCGAATGCATCAATGGAGTGCTAAAAAGTGTCCGAACTCTACTCATCACCGCCATTGTTACTAGCACACTGTACAAGTTGGTGACTTATTTTAACGACAACCTTGACACATACTACGGCCAGCAGATAGTGGGTTCCACATTGTATACTGATCTTGCGACTTCCAAGATTGAAGAAAACCATAGACTGTCTAACAGTCACAATGTAACCCGCTACAATGAGATCAACCCAGTGTACGAGGTCGAAGATTTTGGCTCAGTGGCTATGAGGAGGAATCGAGGGAAGTACAAGGTTGACTTCGATGATATGAGTTGTGAGTGTGGGGAGTGGCAAGCGTTCAAATACCCATGCTCTCATGTCATGGCCGTCTGTTGCAGAACCGGTATGTTGTGGGAAAATTACGTACACCCGGTGTACAAGCTGGAAACAATGATCGAGGCATATGGCGGTGATCCTTTTACACCGCTGGGTAATAAAGAAAACTGGCCAGCATATACAGGGGTTAAGGTGGTACCACAACCAGATGCCATTCGGACTGTCAGGGGAAGACCTAGGTATTCTAGGATTCAAAATGAAATGGATGAAAATGAAACGACTACAGAACGTAGACGTTATCGACATTGTTTACAAACGGGTCATAATAGGAGGAACTGCCCTAACAGAGGGTATAATTGATTGTGGTTTTTAGATGTTAAATATGCTCCTGCATAGACAGGTAGTGCCTTTAGCAAGCACACACAAAAATGTAATTTTTTCTAAATAGCAATGAAGTGTGTTTTATGTTGAGTGTTTAATATAAATGAGCCCTTTTATTTTAAGAATTACGTACAATCTATGAAATTTTTGGGTTACATCGGCTAAAGCAAATACACAAGTCGAAAGTATGGGTGTTTGATTGTTGTTTTACAATTTTTTGATTGTTTAGAAGGTATTGTTTAATTAACGAACATGTTCACTAAAAATTGGAAAAAACACTAGCTCAAGTGACCAACCCAATGAAGTCGTCTTAATGTCGTAAGAAGTTATAATGGTTGCAAATGCATCACATGACTTTAATATAAGTACAAAAATGGTTAATAACACAAAATATGAAGTTAACCGAAAAGTTCAAAACCGAGAAAACGTAAACTCTGGTGCCATTTATATGAAGTCACGTGGGTCCCATATGGTCATAAAACTCTAGAGAAATGACTTAGATCCAAAGTATAACTGTTCAACTATCGTCGTACAAAATTTGGTCAAGTTCCGGAACCGTTAAAGCATCGCTCGAATGATTCAAAAGTTGGAAAAAAAACTAGCTCAAGTGACCAACCCAATGAAGTCGTCTTAATGTCGTAAGAAGTTATAATGGATGCAAATGCATCATAGGACTTTAATATAAGTACAAAACTGGTTAATAACACAAAATATGACATTACCCGAAAAGTTCGAAACAGAGAAAACGTTAACTCTGGTGCCATTTATATGAAGTCACGTGGGTCCCATATGGTCCTAAAACTCTAGAGAAATGACTTAGATCCAAAGTATAACTGTTTAACTAGCGTCGTACAAAATTTGGTCAAGTTCCGGAACCGTTAAAGCATCGCACGAATGATTCAAAAGTTGGAAAAAAAAATTCCTGGACCGATTTGCAAAGAAGGCGCCCTGGCTTCAAGGCTCCTTCCGACAGTTTTGCCTGAAGCCGCCCCAGACCTAGGGCTGCTTCAAGCAGAAAAATGTAGAAGCTGCTCTGCTATTAGGGCGGTTTTTGACAAGCTGCCCTGACCCCAGGGCAGCTTCTTTACACTGGTTCGGTACATCCGCGTAATGTTTTTAAAAATGACCACCGCATATAATTTTTTTATGAGATCGGTATTTTTATGAAAATTTTCCCGGGATCGAAATTGATTAATAGTTGTGTAGGACTGGCCCCTTACTCCAGACACTGGGACCAGTTGAGCTCGGGCCTACCCTATCGCCACCTCTATGCAATAGTAAAATAAACATAGAATCTAACACAAGTTAACCCGATCGACCCGATTATTTTGAATCATGATGTATTGGGCCAGATTAATTTCTGAGATGTTTTTTGCGTTACTAATTGAGCTTTATCAGTATAATATTCCACATATATCCCAATAAGTATAAATAACATTATACAGAACATTGTTCTCACTCCCGATCCTTTGCATGAACAGATTTCATCATATTTGAATATATATATATATTGATTCATTTGTTTTTATAGAAAATAAGAATTTTTTTTATAAGGATTTACAACCATCACTGGCACTACAGATATCACTATCGTAGCAACTATGTTTTGCTGATCATGATCGGTGTTCTCTATGTGGACATGGCGGAATTTGAGAGCAGCTGTTGCGGTCCACAAATGCTAAATTTCACCAAGAGTAGAACCCCATCAAGGACAAACATATCTCTCTTTTTAGGCGCTGCATCGCTTCATGAGTTATCGCCAATGACGATATGGCCTGAAGATTTTAGATCGAAGTGAAGATCTCTATGTTGTAGTTTTGTGAAATTGGATTCCCGATCACTTTATTACTGGATTCTTCCAGGGCTTCCAGAGAGACCGAGTGAAAGTTGCCAATTTTGAACGGGATTCTGGTTTCCCGAGCGTGCATTCTGATTATCCAAGTGTGCATTCTGATTTCCCGAGGACATCTTTGGTTTTTGTGGAAATTATTTCTAATATGAAGGGTTTTGGGATTGCCCTCATCCAACTGCCATAGGTTTTAGTCATAATGTGATGCACTGATGGCAAGGAAGAAGAAGAATGTTGTTCCTGAAGCGAAGGGGAAGAAAACTGCTACTGGTGAAGGAACATCGTTGGGAACGAGCTCCACTACTCCAGCTCAGAGAGTTCTTGTATTCAATGATGTTTCCCCGGAGATCGATCTGGTGAATTTGAAACTAGCAGAGACTATTCTGCCTCAGGCTTCTTTAGTGAATTCAGGTCAAACGATTTTTGTGCATCTTCAAATTCTTGAAATCCCTGACAACCCAAACCAGCACCTTGATCGTGGAGTAAGGTCGTTCTCATAACTGATCCAGGGAGAATGGGGTGAAGCTTTATCTGGTCTCTGATATGGGAACTGATGAAGAGTTTATTGATTTCACCGATGAAGATGTCAAAAAGGAGAGGAATTCTTGGAATTCTCTCTTGTCTGTACGGTTCTAGGACTCAAAATCTTGTTCTTGGTTGTGGAAAAATTTGTAAGAGCTAGATGGCCTAGGTGTGTTCAAGTCTATTTTAACGATGATGGTGTATTCATCTACAGATTTGAAGCATAGACTGGCTTAGAGGAGATCTTCTCTTGTGGACCTTGGTTTTTCCAGAATGACCATCCTCTGATTCTGAAGCGATGGGAACCTGGTTTGCAACTCGATATTGCGAGTTTAAACTCTACACCATTATGGATTAAGCTTCCCAAACTAGACCTTCAATTATGCTCTGAGAGAATGCTAGCTTATGCTCGCATCTTAATTGAAGTTTCAGTAGATTTGGAACCTCCGAAAGAGATTAAACTTCATGGGCAAAATGGGCATATCTTCTGCCAAAAGGTTGAATATGAAAAGCTTCCTTGGAGATGTAAGGAGTGTGATAAATTTGGTCAAACGGTTAAGTTCTGCAAGATGATAAAGAAGACTACCAAAGTTTGGGTTAAAAAGGTGAAGCAAAGTGTGTCTGATCCTATGAACAATTCTGACAACCAGGATGTTGAGGTTGATCAACCAACTTCTGTGAATGATAGAATTTCCCAAGAAGCACAGCAGATTCCAAATTCCAAAACTAAGGAAGGCAGTCCGGCTGCTGAAAATCAGATGAATTCAGGTGAGGAATGGACTACTGTTGTGAGGAAATCAACCTCCGGACAATATATTACCCGTGCTCTAAAGGATGCAAGGTAAGTTATTATTATTCTTTTAGAATATTAAAGGCCTTAATTCCCTCTAAGGTTTCTTCTCTCAAGGATTATTTGTACACAAATAATATTGGAGTTGTTGCTATTTAGAGACTGGAATCAGAAAGGGTAAGTTCCATAAAAGTTCTGCCCTTGTTAATAATCGGAGTGTTGTCTTCAATATTTTTCTAAGTTTAAAATGCAGAATTTTTCTGCTCTGGATGGATGATCAAGTTGATCTCTCAGTTCTTAAAGTTACTGATCAACTTATTCAGTGCACTATTCAACACAACAGTGGGAAGTTTTCTTTTATTGCTACCTTTGTTTATGCTCATAACTTCAAGAATCTGAGAAAGGATTTGTGGGAGGACATAAGACTTATTGGCACTGCAGTTAATTCTCCTTGGATCTTCATGGGAGACTTTTACTGCCTTCTCTACATTGATGATAAGATTTTAAAGGGGCGTATAAGATTGAGATTATTGAGACTTCGTAGATTTGCTCAAGATGTTTTTGTCTGTGATATTGCTTACAAAGGGGTCACATATACTTGGTCTTCCAAGGGTGATGCAGACTCTAGAACTTATTGTAAGTTGGATAGAGTTATGGCAATTCTCTGTGGCTTGGTAGCTTTGACTGTGATGTTAACTTTGATGTTTCAAATATCTCTGATCATTCCACTACTCTTGTCATCTTGGGTAATAAGAGGTCTTCCGCTTCATCTCAATTCAGATTTAGGAAATGGTGGATTTCTCATCCAGATTCTATTATGTGGTTAAGGAGGCTTGAAGTTGATGTCCGGGGTAATATTATGTACCAATTGTGCATAAGCTGAGGTATGTTAAGCAGGATTTGAAGCAACTTAACAAGAATATTTTCACTCATTTAAAAGAGAAGGCTTCTGTTATTCAGAATCAACTTCATAAGATTCAGATTGATCTGCAAAGTGATTTGTTTAATCAAGCCCTTATTGATAAAGAAAGAAGCCCAATTCTTATTATAACCAAATTATTTTCTCTCTTCACCCCCAGCTGAAGCAGCAGGCTAATAAGTTGGCTTCAGTTAGGTGATAACATCACTTCCTATTTCTTTAATATGCTGAACAGGAGGAGGAGCTGCTCCATGATTTTTTTACCTATTTGATGAGGACGGTAATAAGATTGATGATAATGACCAGATTACTGCTCATATTATCCAGTTTTACACTGATATCATTGAAGCTAATCAGACCATCTTTCTAAAACTGATCCCAAGTTCTTTGATCTAGATAACAAAGTAACATATCCTCATAATGCTTTTTGTTCATTGCCGTTGTAACTAAAGATGAAGTTTGGAATGCCCACAAATCTATTAACAACAATAAAAATAACGGCCCAGATAATTTTAATTCTCTGTTCTTTAAGTCCATGTGGCATGTGATTGGAGATTTAATTTTGCTGCTATTAAGGATTTCTTCGAGTCTGGGAAAATTCTTAAGCAGATCAACAATACTAATCTTATGCTGGTTCCTAAGGTCAAGAATCCCACCTCTGTTAAGAAACTTAAACCTATCTCTTGCTGCAACACTATTTACAAAATCATCTACAAAGTTCTTGCTTCAAGATTTAAAGCAAGTTTGCCCGATATAATAAGCCCTAATCATGAGGAGGAGCTGCTCCATGATTTTTTACCTATTTGATGAGGACGGTACTAAGATTGATGATGATGACCAGATTGCTGCTCATATTATTTAGTTTTACATTGATCACCTTGGAGTTAATCAGCCCATCTTTCTAAAACTGATCCCAAGATCTTTGATCTAGGAAACAAAGTAACAGATTCTCATAATGCTTTGCTCACTACCGCTGTTACTAAAGATGAAGTTTGGAATTCCCTCAAATTTATTGACAACAATAAAAATCTTGGCCCAGATAGTTTTAATTCTCTGTTCTTTATGTCCATGTGGCATGTGATTGGAGATTTAATTTTGCTGCTATTAAGGATTTCTTCGAGTATGGAAGATCCTTAAGCAGATCAACAACACTAATGTTGTGCTGGTTCCTAAGGTCAAGAATCTCACATTTGTTAAGAACTAGACCTATCTCCTGCCATAACACTATTTACAAAATCATCTCCAAAGTACTTTCTTCAATGCTTAAAGCAATTTTGCCTGATATAATAAGCCCTGATCAAGGGGCTTTTGTTTTAAATCGGAGTCTACTTCACAATGTTGCTATAAGCCATGAGATTGTAAAGTTTATCAGAGGAAACATGTTGCTCTAAGGTGTGCTTTTAAAATTGATATTCACAAAGCTTCCGACTTAGTTGATTGGGGTTTCTTAGAAGATGTTCTATATGGTCTAGGTTTCTAGAAGCAGTTCGTCCAATGGATTCGTAACTGCGTAACTACCCCTCACACTCTTTTTTCATTAATGGTTCAAAATATGGTTTTATCATAGGTAAAAGGGGTCTCAGACAAGGCTTTCCTCTTTCTCCAATATTATTTGTGATCTGTATGGATTTTTTGAGTAGTCTCATGGAGCTTGAAAGCTCTAAAGACTTTAAGTTTCACCCAAAATGTAGAAGAACCAAGCTCACTCACCTTTCTTTGCTGATGATCTTCTTCTCTTATGCCATGGAGACTTAGCTTTTGGCAAACTTCTTAACCAGAAGCAAAAAAAAAAAAATTTCTAGTTGTTAGAGTCTTAATATTAGTCCTGCTAAATGTGCAATTTTCTTTGGTGGCATGGATCCAGATGCTAAAGCTCAAATCATCAAAAAGTTGGGATTCATTGAGAGTTTTTTGTCCATCAAATATTTTGGTGCTCCTCTTTCTTCTAGTAAACTTTCCTTGAATGAGTATGCTCCTCTTATTGTTAGTATCTCTAAGAGAATTTCCTATTGAGGAGCTAGTTGGCTTTCTTATGAATTTTTGGTGTCACATCTTCCTTCTGCCCAATGGTGTGAATCATCAGATAACTTGTGATAATTGTGGAATTTATCTATATTTATATGCTTAATTTGATTAATATTTTATTGATTTATGTGGTAAATTCCTTACTTAAATGTTAATTTATATAATATACAAATACCTCTCCTCACATGTGATTTTTATGTTTTAACAGGTTAATATACGCGTATATATTCATGCGATCATTATTAATTCATTCATGGGCTCATTATCGATTGGTAAATCTATCAGAGGCGCATACACATTGGACAGAGGAGAAATATGATATTAATCATCATCACGTGATCATGATTTCACTCAAAAGACGATTTGTTTTATTACATACATGAAAGTGGGCTATACATGCATGGCAATTCAGAGGAGATATATGGCTTCACGGGAGACATTTAGTTGATTTTAAAGCCCATCATCATTGTGGCATCATTGGACTTATCTTTTGGGCTGACAACAACGTACGTGCATGTGCACATGAGGGAGGAGGAATGATGTCAGATTAATTCATCGAATTCACTCACGGTAACGGTGGCATGTATACAAAGGGAGCAGCAGCACGTGTGCTGTCTTATTGTTAACATATATATTGGAGATTGAATATGAGATATATAGGTCGCGTTCGATACTCACGAATTCAAGATTAATGCCATGTTTTCAAAAAGTGTTATACACCTGTCAAATTCTGATTGAGTAAAACACTGACCCATGGTTACTTGTCAACTCACCAGTGGTTAACTACAGGAAACTTAAAACAAACACAGCATTTGCTGCGTTTGCCCACCGTAAACGAACGCTCCCATATACGAGACCGATGGGCAGACGATACAGAACAGAAAATTAACAAGACCCTAGAACCAGAGCTGCAGCGTAGTCAAGTTCGAGACAGTAACCAGAGAAACAGTCAGTTTTTGACAAACCGGAGCAGAAGGTAGAGATCGGATTCGTCATCATTCTATAATTAGATGACGTTTTCTAATCTCTTTTTACATTATTATTATTTCTTTGTCTCCGATGTCTAAGTAGTTGTTAGATTTCTGGTTTGCTATGGACAACTAGTTTATTATTTTGCTTCCTGAGTTGTTGAATACAAGTTCTATACAGATTGTAGTTTTATTCCTAGTTTGTTATTGAATTCTCTTGTGATTAATTATTGCTCGAGTTTTATTTGGTATGAATTGCTTACAAGTGAGAACTGAAGCGTTCATTAGACCTTCAGAATATTACCAGTGAAACTACAGATAGCAATTCCTGGGGATTAGGTGACTAGAAACCAGATGAATCGTTAATGCTACTAGTTAATTTGTAAATTCGTAACAAGAGTTGGGAATTGGAAATTACTAGTAAGAATCTATCTTTTTACTATATTTATTTTAGTTTATTTAATTTATGCATTCAAACCCCCAATTTTGTTATTGTTATTTTTCTATAGTTTATTAGTTAATAGATTAAAGACTCAAACTAGACACAACCTCCTTTGGTTCGATAACCTAGAGAATACTACCTAGGAAACCTTACTACGACAGACCAGTACACTTGCTGATATACGTTTCATACTGTACAAGTTTTTGGCGTCGTTGCCGCGGAGGCACAGTTATTTAGTTTAGTCTTTATCTTTTTTCCTTTTTATTTATTTTGTTTAGTTTTTTTAGTTTATTTTTGTTTTGTTTAATTATTATTATTCTGTTAGATAATTAATTTGGTTTGTTTGATTGTTTTGATTTTTAAAGTTATTTTAGTTTCTAGGATTTTTATTTTATTAGATTAGTTTATTTATTGTTTCTTTTAATTTTGTTCTTATTAATTTTACTTGTGTTTGTTTTCTTTAGTTCAATTTTATTTTATTTTAGTTTTTCCTTAATTTTTTTTATTTTTGTTTTGGTTCTGATTATTTTATATTTATCGAAGGTTTTAGTTTAGTTTGATTTTGTTTTTTATTTATTTTATTTTATGTACATACTTTTATTTTCATTTTTATTTCTATTTCTATTTTCTTCTTTATGTATATAATTAATTTTTCTTTTTATTTCGAGGTACTTTGATTTGATGGCTGGATATTACAATTTGTCAGGAGGTTGGCCAGAATATTACAACTAATGGGTTGTATATGAAAGGTGTGGAGGAAACCACGAGCGTGCTTATTGTCCAGTTGTTTCTTCTAGTTTTGAGGATGCTCTAAGAAGTTTTACATTGTCTAGCCCTCCCGAAGCACGACCGTCTCCTGAATACTACTATCCTGCACAAAGTTACAACCAGTGGGTTATCTGCCAGACGTGTGGAGGGAATCATGAGAGTTCACAATGTAGACGTGTGGAGGGACATGAGAGTTCACAATGTAGACGTGTGGAGGGAATCATGAGAGTTCACAATGTCAGGGTAATCTATCTAGTTTGGAAGCTGCAGTTGCAAATTTTAAATTGTCTTTCGAGTCATGTTATGCTGGGCTTGCCTTTATGATGGATATGAAGGAGCATCGAGAGACTAATGCAAGAATTTTAGCCTATCTAGATGAAATATCACGAAAGCTTGGATGTGAACCGATTCCTGAGATCGAACAACCTACTGCAGTAGCTGAGTGGAGTGATACGCAACTTGATCATTTGATCCCTGAAGTTGCAGACACACCTGAGGTGGAGATTATGGAGCAACCAGAGCTAGAGATTGAACAAGTTAGTGCAGCTACAGAGTTAGAGGATGACCTAATTTGTGAAGTTGTCTAGTCTATTCTCACTCCACCCGTACCTGAGCCAGAGAGTCTTCCAGTTGAGTTCCTTCCTACACCAGCTGTTGAGCCATCAGAGCAGAGTTATCTCATCGACTTCAAGGAAACTTTGATTCTGTTGAAGTAGATTTTCCTACTGGTTCTTCCTTTGAGCTTCCACCGGATGACAAGGATGTTTACATCCTTGAATTTGAGAAGGAGGGCCAGCCACAGTGTGCTCTTCACATCAAGGATCATCCACCTTAACACAACCACCTGACACATGATCGATGGAGTTTGCACTGTTACAGTTGGAGTGTTGAGGTTAATTTTCCATTTGATCGGGTTCGTTTTATGAAGATATATGATGCCCGTCCCACCCACCCTTTGACACCCACGTCAACACTCATTTTCGATCCTGGTTAACCTCAGGGAGGTATGGTCTAGCCAAAGACGTTAAAAAAGGGTAGTTGGCTGGGAGGCAACCCAGTGTTATATCTTATTTTATTAGTTTCTAATTTTAGTTTTAATTTGTTTTTGTAGTTATTTTCCTGGTTTTGTTGTTTATTAACGCTTAACTTTGTTTGTAGTTTTGGTTGCTTTGTTATTTTTCTTTTCAGATGAATTCTTCATGGTGATACTGCAACCAGGCTGCAACACTTGAGTAAAACTCAAGTGTGGGGAGGGGTCATTCTACATAATACAATAACAAAATCCAGGGGGGTTCTAGTTTTAATTGTTTTCATTTAATATTAATTTTTTTAATGACTACTCTGTTGTTGGTTTCCTTCGGACATAAATGTTTTTCTCCGAGCTTAGAGTTTTTCACTCTTGCCTTGTCACACAATGAGGTCATTGTTTAATTTTAAGTGTGGGGTAGGGAGTGCTCTTCAGTATCACTTCAGACCACTGGTTTTTATTGTTTTCAGGTGAAAAATATGCTTCTCTTTGTTGTTAAATGTTGAATTTTGGGTGATAATGTCTGTGGAAGTTTGAAATTGAGCCTAATGACAACCTTAAAAGTTTTTCTGGTTAAAAGCTGTCTGATTAAATTATTTTCTTAAATTTATTTTGTTTTTCCTCAAGTATGATGGATTGACTAATTGTGGAGACTGAATGCGTTTAGCTTTGGATCTTGGGAATGATATGAATGTTTGCAAAGAAAGGATAAGGCAAGGTACTCATCTGATCAAAAATTTTGCTAAACCGAATCAGGCCTCTTTTATCTGGTTATTAAGTCCTCGGGGTGCTTTATCACCAATCTACCTAAGATATCGTGATCTTGGATAGTTGGCCCAAAGCAAAATGGGGGGCTTGGTTTTAAGGAGATTCTTAGTTGGAACAAGGCTACTATCACTAAGCGCATTATGCAGATTAACAGTGATGTTGATTATGCTTGGATTTAGTGGCTTCATGCCTATATCCTAAGAGGAGTTCCCATATGGGAAGTTAAGAAGAAATCAACAGATTCTTGGAGTTGGAGCTAGTCTCTTAAGATTCGAGATGACATTATTGTTTCTGATCTTAAGAACAAATGTTTGACTCTTACCCCAAATTGTTGTATGAGCGTGGTTGATGACTTATTTCATGCCTTTACCCCAAAGATTGACTGGGCTTCTTTGGTTTGGAATCAAGTTAATATCCCCATGAATTCGTTTACTTGGTGGCTCTCTATTAAGAACAGACTTGTAACTAAGGATAGGCTCATTCATATGGGTATTACCACGGATGCAAAGTGTTGGTATTGTGATGATCCTGAATCTAGAGATCACCTATTTTTTCTTTTCCCATTCTCATCAAAAGTTTATGATAGGAATTCTCTCATGGTGGGATGTGAATGTCCCTTCAGATTGATGGTTGTATGAGGATTTTTTTAGTATAAAGGCCAAGCAATCTGTAACACCCCTCTCCATAATCACGATATAATCCCTCACGTAGCAATAAATAAAACGTCTCGCAGCGGAAAAATAAATAACAATTACAAAACTCACACGGGTGTCACCGGCCATTAACGTAGCCATACCACATCCAACTTCCAAAATAAACAAACTGCTAACCGCAGTGATAACGAGAAACTCCTATACATCAAACTAAGTCCATAACCATAAACATTGACTAGTGAGCGTCTACCCAATCCTGGAAAAAAAAAAATACATAACCTTACCATAAGACCATACACCATCTTCATTACCATACAACATCTCCAACTACCCTGTTCCTGCTCTTCAGCTCCGACAATGATCAACAACCTGAAATAGTGTAGTATCAGCGATAGACGCTGAGTATGCCGGGCCTGGACCCTAATGGTCACTTGTCATTTTAACCATCTTATTATTAGATTGGTTTCATGCTTTTCCTTTTTACAGTTATAATCAAAACTGAAGCATAAATGTATAATATACATAATCAACCATCCAAATTTTCATAAACATTAATCATCCATCCAACCAAACATTCATAGAATATTTCAAACAACATTTGTATATCGAACGTATCGAGCAATAACAACAATATTTTGTACAATGTACAATCGCCGTAGTGTTCACCATCCACTGTCAATTTATTTTAGTTTGGCTTTCAAGCCCCGTCCATATGTACAATGTACATTCGCCGTAGCGTACAGTTCCCATAGTTAATTTACCTTAGCCTTGTAGGCTCCATCCAACCATGTTTAATTAATGTCAGTAGGGCGTCATGTTAGGACAACCCGATAACCTCACCATGGACAGTAGTCCCCCGTACACACAAAGGTGCTCATTTCGCCAGAGGTCCGGAGGCCCCTGACTCACTTATGTCTCGTAAGACGTCCATAAAAAGGCCGTAGCCACCTGATCCATGAACCTATTTGGGCTCGTTGGATATAACCTGGAGCGGAATCCAATTAGGAAACCCCTCAGTGATCACAAATGCGCAACCAAGTGGTTCGTAAACCACCGGGATTCCTCACCTCAATCTCATACCATCACTCTCTCATGTTGTTATAGTGCTCTTAGTCTTATGGAGAATATATTTATTAACCAGCGGCCCAATGGGTCACGCATACCTAGAAGTCATCTAGGTGATATTTATGTTAGAGATCCATGCTCTAGAGACCGACAATGTCGTGACTCGTCCCTAAGTGTTTTACTTAGGTTACCATATACTTAATATTAATATCATGGTATTATATCAAGTAACCGTCATGTCATCACAACGCATATGTATGTTTATATAAGTCGATCTATAGTCGACGTAGTGTTAGTCCCGTAGGACGCTCGTGCATAAATAATTAATGCAGTAGCACACAATCACATATATGTATCCACACATATAACACACAAGTTATATCAACCAAATCCGAGCCCAAGGAGCAACCTTAGGTCAACTCGGCAAACCCCTTTACATACCGTTCACCCTGATTGTATTACGGTGGAGTATGAATCAGCAAGATCCTACGCTCCGTGTAGTCCGTTAGCTCGTCAAGCGTCCTTGTCAGAAGTACACTCTAAACGGTAATAAAACTATAAGTCAGTCTCCATGACTAACTACATCGGTATTTCCGAATAATAAGCAACCCCGACAGTTCACCCCTGTTTTCTACAGTTGTTTGTTACAGGTTTTTCTGAAACAGTCGGCTTTGTTACTCAAAACGTGTACGTCAAAACTATTTCAACTGTTAAGTTTAATTCCTTATATTTCTTAATCTTATCCACATCTAGTTTAGGTACGTAACCTATAGTTGCATGTATGCATGCATTCTTATATTATATTTTTTTCCATCATCCATTATAATTCTTTATATTTCATTACCCATTATCTTAAAATTCATAGCTTACAGTTTGTAACTATATTTTTTTTCCAAATAACCACCACCATTAAATCGTAAGGTTTTCAACCAAAATATATTTATCCACCTATATACATTATTCTTGTGTATGTATATATTTTTACCACGTAGGTAATTCTCATGAGTTTCATAAACTCTTGTATTTTATGTTACATTTATCATCTTTTATTGGATGATTTTTTTCCCATTAGTTGTATTATATTATACAACTTATATTAAGATTATTATCCTAATATCATGTAACATCTTATGTTGTATAATTACAACTCCTAAGGTTTATTCCATAAACACCTTAGTTTATAAATCTCATTTATTTATAGTTTGTCACATTATTTTATGTGAGTACCCTTCCTCATATTAATTCCGTCTAAACCATATCATTGTCATAACATTTATAACATTATAGACCTTAGTCTAAAATTCATCTTTCAACTCTTATTAACTCAGTATAGCCCTTAACTTAATTTAAATTCCGTTTTGACCACATAACATTATGTAATGTTATACCATATTCTAATATCATTTGATATGATATTTTTATTTCCCTTAACTTATAACCTATAGTTTTTATACAAAACTATTTATTATTGCCTCTTAGGCACCATAAGAAAATCTTATTCTTTTCTATAAACCATAGTTTCCTTTATTTACAAAATCACCCCTTTCTTTGTACCATGTTATATATACCATTTAATATAACATTTCTAACTTATAAAAGAGTATAACCTATGGTTATTTTTTGTAAATTCCGAACAGACCTCAATATACATTTTATATTGTCATTAGGCCCAATTTTATAACATATAGTTTGATAATATCATTAAAACTATATATTATACATATATCTCAATAAATACTCTTATATAATTCTAAAAATCTCCAAATTTTACCAAAGGGTTATAAATATCCTTATTAACCCATATACTCTTGGTATTTTACCATTCCACCATCTATATTTCTCCAAAGTGTCATAATGACATAATAACTATATATTATACTTATATAGTTCATTTTAATTCCAAAATCCACCAAATAAATTCCTAAAATTCCTAATAGCCCATGGGTGTTTAAAATACCATTGTACACCCTTTATTTTTGGTAATAACATATTTACCACATATGTTATAAAAATATTACCATTAAATACATAACTTATTATAAAACCTTAAATAAGTTATCTAACTTACTTCTTTTGGTCAAAACCTAGCATATGGTCAAGGTTGACCACCTTAATATTTCCTTGACCATTAATTCTTAATAATTACGGTTTGCGCCCAAACTTTCTAGAAATCACCATTTAACCCCAAAACTTTATAAAATCTTATAAACTTTATTTTAACTCCTTTTTAACTCTAATTTTCGGCCTTATTATTCTAAAGCCCCCAAATTTAATTTAATTACACCTAATACCCCATTTATTTTCGGTAATGCATTTATACTACTTAAACTTAATTAAAAGCTTGTAAATGCATAAATAAAATGGCCTAAAATACATGGCCTTATTACAAACATTGGCTTGCAAAATAAATTACACATAAATGTCCCAAAACACTTATAAAATTTCGGCCTCACCACATAATTTTTATTTATTTACCAAACTTCCACATAATGTCTTAAATTTGACAATTATGTTAATTAAATCTCTTAAATGACTAGCTTAATTTATCTTAGTCATTTTTTTCCATTCCTAGGTCAATATAACCTATATGTGTAACTTCACTCTCGGCCATATATTATATATATAATATTATATATATATAATATATATATAATATTATATAATATGCTTAAAAATTATAAAAATCATAAGTTTAAGGTGTTTATACCTTGATTATTCCTTGTATGAGCTCGGTCACTTGTAGAAAAATTCACCACTTGATTTAGACATGTTTAATACACAAAAACAAGATATGGTTACACTCCAAGCTTGAGCTTAACCATAAGGAATAATTAATGTAAGATTTAAGGCAAAAATCACCTTAAAAATGCAAGGGAAGTTCTAAGTGGTTTCGACCTGAACCAAACACACCACAAGGTGTTAGATCCACCATATTGACATAGGAAATAGTTAGATCTCGAAGTGCTACCTTGTTATTAGGTTTTACCTTGGAAAAATGCCTTAAAAGAGAGTATTTCCTTTGGATCTCGGCCACCCTTGCTCCAAATGGCTAACCAACAGATTCCACATGAAAAGGAGAAGAAGATGAGGCTATGACCAAAGTTTCACAGCCAAACTCGAAGGGAATCAAAAGTTATGAGCTTAAAGCACATTTTTACCTTAAAATGTAGATTTGAACAACCTTGGTCCCTCTACTGGTCTCAACCGAGTTTAGCTCTTGTTCTAACCTTAGAACACTGAGAATAAGCCATAGGAATTGTTGAGCCACGAAATTTAGGTGTTGGTAGTGAAGAGATGAAGAAAAAGAGCTAAAAATGACATTAAAACACTTACATTAGGAGCTTAGGAGCTAGGCTTGCCTTCCATGCTCAAGAACAAACTTTGAGAGCTTGAGAGGAAGGGAGAACTCGGCTGGGAAGGAGAGGATCGGACAAGGAAGGAAGGAGAAGGTGGGAAAGCTTGATTAATTTGAAAAAAGTAAAGTTACTTGCAAATTGAACATTAGGTAATGATTCGTCTCCAAAATCATTGTATGCTGTCTCCTCACTTATTGCAGCCGGCCTCCTTGGTCCAAATGGGTCAATTAATTGACCATTGACCATGCTTGGTCAATATTGACTCATGTGGGCCCCACTTTAGGGTTTTATTAATATTTTAATATTAAATTTGTAAAAATCTGTAAATTTCTGGAATTAAATTCCTAATATCATATAATATGGTATTTTATTATATTTAAAGGTATTTATAACCTTTTAGCCCATTTAAGACCAATTTGGAAGGTGATTACATAAAAACGTGCTTTAAGGAGTTTTAGTGCACATTTTGTGTCGCAAGGTGTTTCTGGGCTTGGTTTTCTTTGACAACGGTTTTTTTGTGTTCCCTACATGATATTTGATCATGTAATTCAATTTTATATCATTTAGAGGTCCTTTGATTTTTAAGGTTTTCCTAGAGCACCTTTTTGCCCTTTTTGACCTTGAAGCATGTAAATGCTTTTTCTTTGTGTTGGAGTGTTGTCCAACGGTTATAATATGTTTAGTAGTATGTTAATATGCTTAGGACAAATTTTTAGGTCCTAAGAAGTTTATTTGGGTATTTATTTACCCTTAACAGTCAAAGGGTGCAACATCTTGTTTTATGTTGACCACTGTTGTTCTCAGTTGACTTTTAAGGCATGTTTAGGCCTTAATTAATATGATTAAATATTTAATCCATGCTTTAATAATTTGGGGTATTTCACAATCAATCAAATATAAAGCTTAGGTTGTCGCCCTCGCTTGCTACATTTATTGTTTATGGTTTGCCCTAAAATAGTCGGAAGGATCAATCTATCTCCCATTCCTCTTGTATCTCTCTAGTTATGGAAGATTTGAAAGCTAGAATTCCAAAGTTTTTGAAGAAGTCTTGTTGTAACGACCCCAAAGCCACTCTGGTTAAGAGACCGTTACACGCTGCGCGCTTATTATCTAAGACACGCAAGGCTACACTAGTAAATCCCCAAAACTGAACCAAATACTCATATATTAATCAAATAACGTAACAACTTGTCTTTACAAATATAAAGCGGAAGCCATACCGAAATACAAAGCATAAACCAAATACAAATGGGGCCCAAAGCCAAATAAACTGAATACAAAATCCGAATGCCAAAACTAAAAGCAAAAACCAAATCTCCAAACAGAAGCTAAAACCTACAAATCAGACGGAAATATGGGTGAGTCAAACTATAGCTCAGGAGGTGATAAACTTCATCAGCTGAGCATGCTCAAAACTAACACTGAACATACATATATACTTATACGAACGCATAGCGAAATCAGAAACAGAGGCCTTAGCGGAAGAAAATAGAAACAAAAGCTTAGTAATCCAGAAGCTTTAAGAAGACGGAAAGCACAAAACCGTCCGTCAGAAACCAGAAACAGTGAGAGCATTTAACAAATCAGGTTTTAAGGAGATATAAAGCACACAACAGCCTGTTACAAACCAGAAGCAGACAGAACAGATCAATTTACAAACAGAGGTCAGACACTAGTACCGAGCACACACACAAACACACACACACAGAGAAAGGGTTGAAAACCCATGGATCCTCAAGATCTTTCAACAACGCAGAAATGACCCGAAGACCAAAGGGCCCGTAGACCCTCAGAATAGACATGGGCATCACCCAACACATACAGAGACGATGTCTACGTAGCATGCCATGGGATAGCTCGACCCATCCATCCACGGCTCAGAAGGCACATAAACTAGGTTTTAAGTCAGAAGCTTAACAAATAAAAACGGAAGGTGTTGAATAACACAAACACCAAAGCACAAGGCCTTGAACACAACGAAAACAGAGTGCATAGCTGAAACAGAACTTTAAACCAAGACTCGCAAAATACGAAAGGCCAACCCAAAGTCAAAGCTGAAGCACATTTTTAGAGCAAATTAGAGGTCAAAAGCATAACCAAGGCTTTTGAAACAAAGATAAACATAAACTCATGCTAAAATATGTCAAAAAGATAGTACTAAAGAGAAAAACACAACGCTGCAAACGGCGATCAAAACGGAGCTCAAATGAAAAAGATACGTGAAAACAGAGGGTTGTCCGGACATGTGTCCAAACATACATGTTTGTACGCAGGCCGAGACAGAAAATACACACGTCCGAACTTACATCCGGGTCATAAGTCCGGATGCAAGTCAGTTTCGAAAGTAAGAGATGTCCGGACATCTGTCCGAACTTACAAGTCCAGACAAGATCCGAGAAAAACATTATGAGGTGTCCGGACACAAGCCGAAATGTAAATCCAGAACTTGTCCTCGCATCGTGTTTAAACTTACATGTTCGGACGGATATCCGAACACAGCGAAAATGGCTACAGAAAACACACGTCCGAGGCACCTGTCCGGACATACAAGTCCGGACGGATGTCTAGACACAACGAAATATGCATGAATCAATGTCGAAACAGAATCAAATCAACACCACAATTCTCCATAGTTATGACATAGTTTTTATAACAATATACACAAAACAAAATTCATTTCCACGGGGTTTTAACACATCGAAAACGCACATCAAAGACACACCAAAAACACCATAAATCAAAGATCAAAACAAATATATATAGAAACATTAATCGAAATTCCCGTGGGTGAACATACGCAATTGAATCCACCTACCACCTACCTCATATCCAAAGCAAAGCGAAACTCTACAGTATCCACACAACGCTCTCCTCGAATCACTACTCGAATCATGAATGCTTGAACACTCAAAGGAAGACCGACACCAGAAGGAGAAACGAGGGAACTTGAACGTAGAACAGCAACCATACTCGGAATTACCCAACCAGAGATCTACAGACTCGAACCATCAGACGACTAACGCTAGAGCACTCAAACAATAGATTCACAGAGAGGAGGAGATGAGGGAGGGAGAAACAAGGGAGACGAAGGTTTGCGGAGCGGAGGTTTGAGGAGCGAGAAACTGTCGTGAGGTATTGTCAGGAAAGAGAAGGGGAAATAAACGTGAAATGAAATGAGGAAGGAGAAAAGAAGAGTTGAGAATGATAATGAAAGGAAATAAATCTCCTAACTCCTTAATTAATAACAAAATGAAAAGGACGTCTTTAGCCCTCTTTCCTCAAGCCAACATAAAAACAATAGAAGAATGTCATTAATACACTAGTATAAGATCGAAATTAATATGAACTCCCTTTGCAAATCAGAAAGAAAATTAAAAAAAATCCGGGGCATAACAATATACCCCCTCTTAAAAAGAATTCCATCATCGAAATTTGATGAAACCCGGAATACGAACAAATGCAGTACAAGTGCCAGAATACTACGAATGCTATACGGAAAAAATCCCACATCTTAAAAGCTCAAAACTCCCAAGGAGGTAACACTCAGAACTCACTGCTGACCGACACAGAAGAACACAATGGAAGGTTATTAACTTTTAGCTCTAAAGCACAGAAAAAACCCTCACACATCTCAGAAGCTCGCACCTCATAGATCTAACACTCGGGACTTACTAGATGACTTGCTGACAGAAAAATGAAGTAGAAGATTACTGAAGACTAAGCCGAAAGGCACAGGAACAACACTCAAACTCGCTGCTGTTCGACTGACATTGAACATAGCAGAAGATTACTAAAGGCTCAACCTAAAGGCACAGGAGGAACGCTCAACACTCAGAAGACATCCTTACCCAAAGGACTAAGCACACTCTCGAATTCGCATCTCAGAACACAACCCAAGCACCCAACACAAGCTCACAACTGAAGCACACAACTCACACAAACCAGACCTCACATTCGGTCATGATTTCCTAAAGGACCCGACTCCCTCAGACTCACTCTCATAACACACAAGCACATGCAAACAAACACTACACTTCCGCTGCGCTACTCTAATAGTGGACAGCCACAAAGCAGACACACCTAGTAGACACCGGGTAGCACTTAAAACAACACAACAAATAACACAAAGCAGATAACAGGCAAAGCCACGGAAACGTAGACATGAAGACACCCACGAAACCCAACGAAAGCCAAACCTACTTTGATACCACTTAATGTAACGACCCCAAAACCACCCTAGTTGAGATACCGTTACACGTCGCACGCTTATTACCTAAAACACGCAAGGCTACACTAGTGAATCCCCAAAACTGAACCAAATACTCATATATTAATCAAATAATGTAACAACTTGTCTTTACAAATATAAAGCGGAAGCCATACCGAAATACAAAACATAATCGAAATACAAATGGGCCCTAAAGCCAAATAAACTGAATACAAAGTCCAAATGCAAAACTAAAAGTAGAAGCCGAATCTCCAAACAGAAGCTAAAACCTACAAATCAGACGGAATTAGGGGTAAGCCAAACTATAGCTCAACAGGTGATAAACTTCATCAGCTAAGCATGCTCAAAACTAATACTGTATATATACTTATACGAACGCATAGCAAAATCAGAAATAGAGGCCTTAGTGGAAGAAAACATAAACAAAAGCTTAGTAAACCAGAAGTTTTCAGAAGATGGAAAGCACACAGTAGTCTGTCAGAAACCAGAAACAGTGAGAGCACTTAACAAATCAGAGGTTTCAAGGAGACAGAAAGCACACAACAGCCTATCAGAAACCAGAAGCAGACATAATAGATCAATTTACAAATAAAGGTGGGACCCTAGTACCAAGCACACACACAGAAAGGGTCGGAGACCCATGGATCCTCAAGATCCCTCGACAACGCAGAAATGGCCCGAAGACCAAAGGGCCCGTTGACCCCCATAACAGAAATGGGCATGACCCAACAGATACAGAGATGATGTCTACATAGCATGCCACTGGATAGCTTGACCCAGCCATCCACGACTCAGAAGGCACAGAAACTAGGTCCCAAGTCAAAAGCTTAACAAATCACAACTGACAACGATAAGCAACAACATATACCAACAACGACTTAAGCATAAAATGATTCACTTGCATATCATTGTATTTAACAATAGATAAACTAAGAATCACTTTTAGTTGATTTATTGTATGAGTTATGTTGTTGCCAAATGTAGCAGTTTTATTCACTATGGAACACTAAAGATTCATAAATAAAGAAACATAAGATTCACTTTTATTGTTCAAATTGAATGTTATTTTTAATTTAAAAACTTAATTTTTAGTTAATTCACTTTATGAAAATATGAAAGCCTTTTACAACATAAAATAATTCACTTTTACTAAATTATCATAATCGTTAATGTAACACCCCTACACTAATCGGCTCCTAATCATCTTACTTAACACTGTAATCGCAGCAGTAATCTCAACAATTGAACTACTGGTGTCACCGTTTTCACTCGCCCATACGAGTAATAATGTGCTTACTGTTATATTCATAAATACGAAATATTTTCCCACAGTGACAACAAGAGATAGATCTAACCTTCCCGAACCAATATAAATACATTCACAGTGAGCATTCTAAGTAACCCAATCCTATACACGTTTCTAAGTTCGCATCAAAATGCAACAGTGCATATAAAAACAACTGTAAATAAACTACCCAGCGTGTCCCTCTCTTTGTCGACACCGGAAGCTGCATACCTGCAAAAATGGTTGTTTGTGGTATGGAATCAGCCCCTGTTGAGTATGTTACTACATGACTGTCATGCCCCCTCGGACCCTCAGTTAATTGGTCGAGAGCATGCAATTCATTTTCATGCAAGTAGTTTAATGTTAAAACTGTAAAGCAACAATATATATTGCAGTAAACTCAAATAACAAACAAGCCCCCGACTTCACACATCGCATCGTAATAAACCACTGAAAGCGTTACAACGCTTATATGAGTACAAAGACTCCATTCCAACAAACACTTGATAATTCATAATTGAGTACGGCGACTCACTCGACCAAACAAATCCACCATAATCTACACATGAGTACAACGACTCAATTCAACCAGTTCACAACACACAATATGAGCACAGTGGCTCTTTCAAACAAATCCACCAACATACCACACATAATTACAAAGCATAACCACTGAGCAACAAGGCGAAACAACGAGAATTATAAACAAGTATAATTTCCCGTCTTTGGCATACAAGCCCAAATAATGTTCGCCTAATGTATGAGCTAATATAGTCGTTTGTAATTGTTCAGTCATGCCTAATGACAACGTCTCGTTAAAATGACGTGTCTCTAAATTACCCATCTCCTATGGCGGGTCACCCACGGCAATAGCCACTCCAGCGGTAGAGTCTCCGACCGACGAACCATCCGTAGTCCATTGGAAATTTATCCAGATACTTACGGTTACCACACCGTATCCTAGTATCGTTAATTGATCACAGTTCACAGCAAGAGCCACATCCTCTTGATAAACTTATCTATACCATCGCATCGTTTTACTATATTTTTTTTCCTAACACAGCAGACTAAGGTCATAGTCCAATCCTGAGTATGTCGACTCGGGATCCAGTGCTAGATACATGAGCGGCGTTAAAGAGGCCAATGCTCCGTATAAGTCTCGGATAATATATATATATATATATATATATATATATATATATATATATATATATATATATATATATATATCTTATTATCCTAGTGCTACAACGTTTTACTTACGTTCCTTATATTGCACATATAAGATAGCATCATTGCCGCTAGTTCGTTTTATAATATGTTCATATATACGAACGGTACTGTTATCGTACAATAGTAATAATAATAAAGCAGCATTAATACGCAACTCAAGCATATTTAATTCACACAAGCAGACATTCAATCTTATCACAGATTTTCACACAATGTCTGAACTGAGGAAATCCTTAGAGACAATCAAGCCATATAATAACATACCGTGCACCGGGATTATAAGACCGTGGAGTATGAATCTGCTAAATTCTCTGGTGATCCTCGAGACGCCTCTTACAATCTATAAATATGCATCACACTATGCATCAGCATCTCGTACTAACAATACACTACGGCACCCCGTACCGTTACTAATCCATCCTGGTTTATTCCCCGTTGCTAACTGATAACGTTTGTCGGGTTTTTGGTTTAACTCGGGATTTAGGAAAAACGTCGTATCTCATGCGTGGTTACGTTGAGTATATTAATATACTTAACTTTAAACGTTTATTATCGCATGTAACTTAATATACCCTTGTATATTATATAGTTTGTTTCTATATTCGCATGTATAATCCTTAATCATATATCATACATTTTACCTTAGTATTTATTTTCCTAAGGTTAGTTTTTCCAAATTTAATGTAGTATAATTCATCTGTAAAAATACTTTGAACTATATACTTCCTTATATACATTTTCTTGTGTATGTATATATTTACCACATAGGTAAGTTCCATGAGTTATAAACTTCTTATATTATATGTTACATTTTTATCATCTTTTATTAGATGATTATTCCCTTTAGTTGTACTATATTATACAACTTATATTAAGATTACTATCCTAATATTATGTAACATTTTATGTTGTATCTTTACAACTCCCAAGGTTTAATCAACAAATACCTTAGTTTATAAATCCTATTTATTTATAGTTTGTCACATTACTTAATGTGAATATCCTTACTTATATTAATTCCATTAAAACCACCTTTATACCATATAATTGTTATAACATTTATAACAATAGTAGACCATAGTCTAAAATTCATTTTCCAACTCTTATTACTTCGGTACAGCCCTTGAATTTATTTAAATTCCATTTTGACCACATAACCTCATGTAATGTTATACCATATGTTAATATCATATAATATGATATCTTTATTTCCTTTAATTTATAACTTATAGTTTTATGCAAACCTATTATATATTGCCGCATAGGCACATATATTAAACCTTATCCTTTTTTTTTCCATAATCCATAATTTCCTTTATTTACAAATTCACCCCATTATTTATAACATGTTATATATTCCATATAATATAACATTTTTAACTTATAAAATGGAATAACCTATGGTTATATTTTTTGTAAATTCCGAACAGACCCATAACTGTTCTATAATTGCCATTTGGCCCCATTTATAACATATAGTTGTATAATACCATTAAAACTATATATTATACACATATCTTATTAAATACCCTTATATAATTCTAAAACTCACCAAATTTCACCAAAGGGATATAAATATTCTTATTAACCCATATACTTTCGGTATTTGCTATACCACCACATATATTTCTCCATAGTGTCATAATGACATAATAACTATATATTATACATATATAGTTTATTTAAATTCCAAAAACAACCCAATAAATTCCTAAAAATTCCTAATAGCCCATGGGTGTTTATAATACCATTATACACCCTATATTTTCGGTAATAACATATATACCACATATGTTATAAAATTGTTACAATAAAATACTTATCTTATTATAAAACCTTAAATAAGTTATCTAACTTATTTAATTTGGTCAAAACCTACCATATGGTCAAGGTTGACCACCTTAATATTTCCTTGACCATCAATCTCCATATATTACGACTTGTACCCCAATTTTTCCAGAAATTACAATTTAACCCCAAAACTTTATATAATCTTATAATTTTTATTTAAACTCCTTTAAACCTCTAATTTTCGGCTTTATTAATATATAGCCCCAAAATTTAATTTATTTACACTATAACCCCAATAATATGCGGTAATGCATATTTAGCACCTAAACTTAATTAAAAGCTTATAAATGCATAAATAAAATGGCCTAAAATACATGGCCTTATTACAAACATTAGCTTATAAAATGAATTACACATAAATTCCCATAAAAGCCTTAAACTCTCGGCCTTTCACATAACTTTTCCTTATTTACCAATTTTCCACATAATGTCTTAAATTTGACAATTATGCTAATTAATTAGTTATAAAATTTATTAAACCATTCCTTAATCACCTAAGGTCAAAATAAGACCTTAAATACCTTGTTCACTCACGGCACAATTATACACATATGTATAATTACATATTAATATACCAAGTGAAGGTTTAAGTGATTTATACCTTGTTTTTGCCTAGTTAAGGCCTTGTTTGGCCACGGCTGATTGGAGATAATATTTCCACAGCTTAGTTTACATGTTTTTACACAGCAATTAAGGCATGATTAGTCTCCAAGCAAGATCTAACCATAAGAAGTGTTTAATGTAATTTTCAAGGTAAAATTTACCTTAAAATTCCAAGGTTCCCAAAGGTATCTTCGGCCTGTTTTTACAGTAGCTAAAGAGTGTTAAAAGATCCATTAAAACCAAGCTTTAAACTGGTATAACTCAGATTAGAAGATGGCTAATCTTTACCTTGTTTAAAGTGCCTAAAATGGTGTTTTTAGCTTGGATGTGGCTACACCTTGAAGCTCTTGATATACCAACTGAATAATTATGTTAAGATGAATATAATAAGGCTAGGAACAAAGTTTCACAATCGAATTTGAAGGGAATCAAAAGATATGTGCTTAAAGCACATTTTTATACCTTAAGAACAAGATTAGCTTTCTCCACCTTCCTCCCTTGTTAATGCCGAGATACACCCTACATTTAACCTCCAAAACAACCTAAGAACATTGATGGAAGTGATTGATGCTTTTCTCCATTGAAAGAGGTAAGAATTGTGAAGAAAATGAACATTTAAAGGCTTAATTAGCTTACCTAAGTAGCAAGGTGTTCTTCACTGAACTTGGCTGTGTTCTTACGTAAATGGAGGAGCAAATGGAGAGGATAGAGCAGCTGGTGTCAGCAGGCAAGAAGGAAAGTGAAGGAAATAAGTGAGTTTGCTTTTTAAGACATTATTTGTTACTTTTCAAATAGTAAATGGGTGACTCATTGCATTAGCTGTCTAATTGATTGAAGATGCTGATTGAGTGGGCATGACAGCACATATGGGGCGGCAGCCTTTGGTCAATACCATGGGTGACTTTGACCATGGTCAAAGGTAAGTATTAAATGTTATTTTTTTTTTGGGTACTATTCATACTAAATTGCCAATTTTGATTTTATTTGTAGACTTTAATTTAGACTTTATAATATAGTCTATAATTTCACATTAATGTTATAAAGAACTTAATATAGTCTTTACAGTGATAAAAAGTCATTATCTTAGAGCTCATACACAAAAAACATGCTTTAAGGAATTTTAGTGCACATTTTGAGTCGCAGGGTGTTTCTGAGCTCAGTTTTCTTTGAGAACAGTTTTGTTGTGTTCCTTACATTATATTTGATCATGGTATCCAATTTTATATCATTTAGAGGTCATTAGACCTTTAAGGTATTCTTAGAGCACATTTTTGCCCTACTTGACCTTGAAGCATGAAAATGCTTGTTCTTTGTGTTGGAGTGTTGTCCAACAATTGTAATATGTTTAGTATTGTTTAATATGCTTAGGACAAATTTTTAGGTCCTAAGTAGTTCATTTGGGTATTTATTTACCCTAAACAGGCAAAGGGCGCAAAGTCTTGCTTTGTGTTGACCACTGTTGTTCTCAGTTGACTTTTAAGGTACGTTTAAGCCTTAGTCAATGTGATTAGATGTTTAATCCATCTTAGATCATTAGTAGATCATTTAATTAAGTTTTTTAAGGTTAAGGGTTGAAATACCCCAAACTTAAATATGGTGATTATATTATTCTAATATAGTATTTAAAGGCCTAATAGTGCCTAAGTAATTTTGGTAAGGAAAACAAATCCAAAAGAAATGAGAAAATGCTTGAAAAGCGGAAAACGCTAAAATGAGCGTTAATTAACCATAGGAGGTACGAGACCTCGGTTATAGTGTCGTAAGGATTCCTAAGGCTTATTCACGCCTAATTAGTACACGGGAATGATTCCCGAAGAAAACGAAACCAAATAAGGTATTAAAACGCTAAAAGAGCTTTAGCGCACGTTTTTTGAGAAAACCCGAAAACGTGATTTTAAGAGGTTAAACGAACCCATAAAAATTTAAAACGTTAAATAACTGTTATTAAGCACTAATGAAAGCTTAATAACCGATAAAAATAAAGAATCGAGAAAATTCCGGAAAACGGGCCCGGTTAGTGAATAGTATCAAAACCGGGTAAATTAACGAGTGTTTTCTGTAAAAGATGAAAAACTGCTCCAGCTTAACAGTATAGTGGGGCCGGTTTTTATAGGGTATTAATACCCTCTCCCACACTCAATTAAATATTACCCCCTCACACACACTAGAAGACAAGAGAACTAAAGCAAAAAGTAACAAATACTTACCTTTTCCCTCTCTCTCCTCCCATTCCTCTCTTTCCTGCATGAGAACCCCCTCCCTCCTGATTCCTCTCTTCTCTTTCCTCTGGTTGGGGACAATTTTGAAGAGCTCAAAATGGCTCCCATGGATTCCCCACTTATACTCCATGTTCTAGCTTCATTAAAGCCCCAAATCGAAAATAAATTGTATATTCTTCTTCCCCTCATCAAGCTCTACATTTCTATCTTTTCAAAATTCCAAATGGATGAGTTTGACCTCCATGGGTTTTGGGCATTTGAAGAGTAAACCACATATTCTTGAAGCTTGGAGTCTCCTCTTCCACTCAAGGTAAAAAGATTCAAGAGAAAAACTCATTTTCTCCATTTCCATGCCTTGGCCGATTTTGGCTTCTTTTAATGCCTTGTTCTCTTCTTTGTTTGAGCTTGGTTCAACTCTCCAATGGTGGAGGAACCCTCCTTTGTATTCAAGGCTTAAAAACCCCCTCTTGAAGCTCCAAGGTAAAACCCTAACTAATGGCATTTAGGCCTTTCATTGAATTAAAGTTATCCAATGGGTTAAGGAGTTTAATTGTATTTATTTGTGTGTTTTGAATGTTGGCTTGGGGTTGGGTAACCCCATTGACCAACTTGACCGAGAATGAAGAAGAGGAGAGGAGGAGGACTCGAAGGAAGAAGTGTGATCTTAAGTTAAGAAAAACCTATCTCAATGCTTAATCTAATGCATTAGTGTAGTGGGAATGGGTAAACAAATAAAAGAACCTAAAACATTGTATTAGTATTGTAATTGTGGATGTTTGAGTACTAGTGAGTAAGTGTGTGAATTTGTAGGCCTTAGAGCCAAATGAATGGTATGTGTGTATTAGTAATGCTATTTGAGGAGTGGTGATGCATTGGTATGGTAATTGAGGAAGTGTTGGTGCATTGAGATTTTTGTATGTGTGCTGGTAGAACCCTTGTGGTTTGGCTAGAATAGGAATGGATTTGATGAGGAGAGGTATGTGTGGATAAGTAAGAGAAGTAGGTAGACTATGGTGAAATTTTGGTAAGAATTGTGCATTAAAGAATGACTTGGTGAATGGGAGAACCAAGGTGTGTAGTGGATTTAGTAAAGGTGTTTAATGACCATGGGATGGTGGTTGGAGTATGAGAAATAAGAAGGTAAAAATCTGTAGCAAGAGGTAGTGGATTGCATTGGAGAATTAGGAGGAATTAAAGTACAAGACTTAGTAAAATGAATGTTGGACTTGGGTATAGATTTTGTATGTGCTTGGAAATGTATTTAGAATGCTAGGAATGGCATTGGTTGAGGAAGTATTGAATGGTAAAGGTTAAAATGAAAATCTGTAGCATAGGAGTAAAGAGAACAATTGCAAGAATTGAAAGGAAGTGAGGAAAAATTGTGTATATGGATTTAGAAATGAGTAAGGTATTTGGGGGATGAACCAAGGCAATTTTGAGGGCCTAAGTAGTGTTAAAATATGTGGGATTAAGTATAGGAACAATGGGGAAGTAATGGGTAAAGGAGAGGACTGAAAACAGAAATGAAAACTGAAATACTGGGCTGGACCGACCTTGGGACCGAACTTGCAAGGTCGGTCGAGCCCAGATTTGCAAAGGACGGAAACCTTCTGGAATGGACCGACCTTGGGACCGGACTTGCAAGGTCGGTCGGCCAGAAGAAATTTCCCATAATGCAACCTACTGGAATGGACCGACCTTGCGACCGGACTTGCAAGGTCGGTCGACTCAAAATTTTCCCGTCCTGTAACTTACTGGAATGGACCGACCTTGCGACCGGACTTGCAAGGTCGGTCGGGCTAAAATTTTCCGTCAAGTAACTCACTGGAATGGACCGACCTTGGGACCGGACTTGCAAGGTCGGTCGGCCCTGTAATTTTCCAGCGTAATTCCTTACTGACTTCGACCGACCTTGGGACCGACCCTGGGTAAGGTCGGTTGAGTCAAATATATATATATATATATATGATTAGAGTTATTATATGTATATGAGTATATGCCTATACACATAGGTATATGTAAATGTAGTAATACATCATTAATGGAAAGAAAGGAGGAGGAAATGCACATGTGAGTAAGGAAACAAATTAAGGAAGTTGTAAGTATAAGAACATTAAGCGTACCGGGATAACGGGGTAAGTAAGGGAGTAGTAATTACTTGTATATCTTATGAGCATAGTGTTAATGACAATGTTGGAAACATTATCAGTGGAACAAGTGTGAACCAAGGAACAAGGGAACACATGGTAAAGCTAACTTCGGTGAAAGGTATGATTTTCCCATGCCCCGTATGCTAACCGAGTTACGTTGATTTGTATGCTGTATGCCGGCTAATCAAGATTAAAGCATGAAAACGGTTTATTGCCTTTCATTGTATGTCTTGATGTATGATGTGTGAGCTAACCTTCTTGATTGATTGTGTGGCTTCACTTAGTGCGTAGATCGACTCATAGATGAGCCTTGATCGGGTAGAGACTCGTAGTAAGAGTCGTAACGCGTAGTAATGGCACCGTAACGACGCACTAACTAACGAATCAACGAACGATAACGCAAACCAAAGAACTCACTAGAATGTGAGAGGGTGTACGGGAGTAATAACCTCCCGATAACGGTAGGAGAACCGAAATGCATAATCCACAAACATCAAGTAGTGGAAGTAAGTAAGTAACCCCTATTAAGGGAATTATTCTGGGTGCAGGATACGAGCCATGAGAGTAGTAAGGAATGACGAGGGATCTTCAAACCCCTTAGTAATTAGTCGACCCGTTATGAGAGGAGCCGACTGATGTAAGTAATGTCCCGAACATGAGAGTATCCGATATGTCGGGGAAACCCTTAAACCTGAGGATACCAAACGGTAGTAATTCCCTAAGCCAGTGGAGGTTATCGAGAGAGATACTTCTAGGCTAATCCGTGAGATTGTATTATACTCTGAGAGAAGAGTGTTGGGAATTTGAGTAGTCCGGTAAGAACGGGCAATTGAGTATTTGAGGAGCTAAGCGTATAGCCCTCGTATTGTAGGCCCGGTGGCGAGTCTTTTGTATGACTCCGCCCGGTGGCCAAAGTAATGAATATTGAGCATTGCGTATGTATGAGTAAAGTAATGGGTATTGAGTAAGAAGCGAGTATGAGTATGTAATGAGTACCGAGTATTGAGTATGTATGAGTAAGTATTGAGTATCGAGTACATATGAGTAAGGAGTATTGAGTAGTGAGTACGCACAAGCATGGTAACGAGTACAGAGTAAGGATCGTGTACGAGTAAGGTATTGAACATGGAGTGGTGAGTATGCAAGAGTAAGGAGTAGGTGTGGGTAGAGTAGCGAATATCGAACATAGTACGAAGAGTAATGAATTAATAACAAATACGAATGGTTGACTATCGACTGTCTTCCTTAGTAAGTATTGAACTTGTATGTGTATGTAGACATTGTTGTTTGTATTGTTGTAGCATGAGTATGTATGTATGCATGTAAATGAACTCCATGTATATCCGACCCAAAGTAGTCGATGTACCGCGGTTAGCACGCGGTATATGCGAAAGTCATATTCAGCGTAAGCTGACCCCCTCGGGGGAACGTTTTTAGTGTGTAGGTACTCGAAGCTGACCACCGTTCGAGAGAGTAGGACGGGGACTGCTATGTAAGCATGGGTAATTGTATAAAAAGGATTGTAATTGTAATGTATTATGAATTTGGAAGTCCAAACTGTAACGATAACTTAAGGATTGTAGTATACTCGGTATAGTATTGTATTGGAGTTGTATTGAATTATGGATTAGTATGCAAGGGGAAGTATTGTAAGGTGTAGAGCACTCGGTATGTTCATATTCATCAGACCGATAGTATGTAGTATTGTAACTCGCCTTGTTAGTCACGTGGGTGACTAACGGCATTGTACACCCGCCGTTGAGTAAGTAATATCCGCTGCGAAGGTAAGTATGGTACGGTAATGACGGTATTAGCGGTAGGGGTGTTACAAAAAGTGGTATCAGAGCGAAGTATCGCTCTGATGGATGAAATACCGAGTTTAGGAAAGTACTGAGTTAGGAAGTAGAGACTTAGGGCTAAGGGTTGAGTGCTAGCGTGCGAGGACGCTAGATAGGAACTTCCGCGTGAACCGGAAACCTACAACAACCATACCCCGCCCTCCGCAACCCACGGTATTAAGATGGAAAATAACGCCAGGGAGATGGAAGGACCTCTCACACTCGGGTAAAACCCGATCTGGTAGTCGCAAAGGCAAACCTGAATAGAAAAAGAACCTGTCATACGGTAGAGTCCAAGAACTGGAAGTCCCGAAGACGGTTCCCATTGAATGACGATGACCGCACTTAGTGGCGGAAAAATGAAGATCCTAAACGCAAGGATAATGGAATTTATGGCACCATGGGGGACATGCTTCGCAGTCGCGAGAACCATGAGTAGCCAGCAGAAGAGGAGCACAATCGTGCAATGAAGCAAGGAAGATGGAGTAACAAGCCGAGACAAGAGAGTCTACAGACTGTAATCTTTGATGATGCCGACAACGGTATACAAACCGACTAAGGAACTAGTCGAGGTTGGATTAGTACCAAACCTACACGCCAAGAGGCTGTAATAACCGAACAACATAGTTCAGGTGACAATGGAAGTATTCATAAAGCATATACCTATAGGACTACAACATGATTCCTAAGGATAAGTCAAGTCTCGTTAACCACGCTGAAGGTGTGAGACACACGGATGGACGACAACCATGTCAAGTACTATGAGAAACGACTCAGGAGATCGATCACCAAGATCAAAAGATCAAAGGAAGATCAGATAAGACCACCAAGTATGGATGGAAACGATACCGTAACCGGTATACGTTAACCGAAAAACAACCTACCCGCGCACTTGCCCAGGGCAAGTGCAGCAACCACAAGACGGTTGGAAGACTTTTAACAACCCGCAGATAATTGCTAAAGTACCGCTATGGCGAATGGAGCAAATATAGGATTACCCGTCCTAAGGATTAAATAATGAAACCTCGGAAAGGCCTAACGGCCTGACCATTGTATTAAGAGTATACCGGCCAGCGAGAAGCTGGACTTGATCAAGACCTCAATCATGGCGACGCCATGAAAAATTCCTTTTAACACCGAACTGTTATTTCAAAACTCAGAATTTTCTTTCAAAACCACAAACCCTTCTTTTAAACCTTGGATTTTTAAAACCAAACCAATGGAATTACGGTGAGTATCATAAGGTGATACAAGAGGAGTTGACAATAGAATACTTCACCTAGGCGTGTGACGAACACTACTAGTGTACCCAAATACGGGATGTGGGACGACCGCACTCCGAAGGAGCTTGCGGGCCTGACATATAGTTAGGTAAGTGGTAACATACCAACATGGTACCCCATGTATGTATGCATGTAGTGTACGAAACACGGGAAGTAGTCAACTCTGTTCTACGGACCATAAGCAAATTCAAAACAGAACAGTTGGATACCTCAAACAAGCAAAGGGAACTCAGATAAGCTTACAAGCTAAGGAGTCAAGAACCTACTACAGGAAGATGATTAAGAGTTAAAAGTGCGAGAAGCACTAACAACTGAATAAAGACATTGGACATGTCTTGAACATATTAAAGTAAAACATGATGACTGGAAGGAATACCCAGTCTAAACACAGTAAGGCAAATGCCTAACATTAACACATCAGTGTTCAATAAACGGGATGAGATTCCCAGAACAACTACCACAAACACACAGGGTGATGTGGCAAGGTACCAGAAATACCATTTATTGCCGGAAGGAATATCAAATCCGTTATAACACAAGGAAAAACACCAATGGTCTACCCTAAGAACGGGAGACGTTACAACCCTCAACGGATAACTCAGATCCCGAACCGCAAGGTGGGACAACAAACTGAAAATACTCATACATGCCAGATGCTACCGCATAATCGGTACTACCTAGGAGTAATCCATAAAGGGTGGCAAGTCAACACAGTTGAACGAGATGTCGTGGTAAAAACACCACAATCGGAACGAGCAACCGGTTAGAACACCGACAGGATCCCACTTGATAGGGGATGCCCCAAATTAATAAACGGTATCGATCAATACCAAGATACAAAAAGGGTCTCCAACGAACGGAAGTGTGATGCGACGATCTGATTAGGGAGCCCCGTATCACCTCCAAGCCCAGCAATGGCTTACAGATAAATAACCACTCGAGAACGACCTATGATGAGCAGAGCTCTAGGCAATATGGCTAGTAGGCCATGAAACTACTACCACACACAACCCACCGGTTGCAAAACCACTGTGAACATATGGAAAGCTGTCATGGACGACACCGATGAAGGAGTAATAATCGATGAATGAGGACGCCCCTCATAAATATGAAACCGCAAGAGCGGTGAACACATGGATCCCAAGAAGGGGATACCATCAGTAACTGTCGGGAAATATATCCCTTTCAGAACTAATAATCGGGTCAAGCTTGAGCATACAATTATTGCCAAACGATGTGAATAAGCTTCCACAGCAATTGATGACAACCAAGGAGTAACCGGTTATAAAACCAATGATGCTTAGGGAGCTCAGAAAAATAAAGGAATACCATATTCGGTATTGTCAAATACATGGGAAACCATTGTGTAAATGCATGAGCTGAAGCTAGCAACAACGGATGCCATATGAACCAATACTAGAGAATCAATAAGAACATGGTGCGCAGCAGGCGACCAATGTATGTGAATAATCACCCGATGCTATGAAGTAGATACAAGATGGTAGACAGACCGGGCAACAAGCCAGGAGTCTACACCAAAGGATGAAGCACCACCGGAAGGAGTAACAATCAGTCCTATTGCGGCCTCATAAGAGAGTTACTGCCAAGAGTTTACGCCTCTGCACTCTGTAGGACTGAGGGTTTTGGTATTGCACTTGTGCAGTTGATGATCGAGTGGGATAGCTAGGGATATGAGAAAATGTAAATTGTGGTAAACTATTCCTTTCACCAGTAAACATGGCATAAGCCATTCAAGCAAAGCTTAGAAACAAACCGTGCGGCCTAAGGCCAAAGAAGCACGAAGAGGGTGAAACACACCAACAATCACAAGATGTGAATTCCACTGGAATAAAGGTGAAAGGAGACTTAAGAAAGTCACAAGGACCGACGCATCGAAAATGCAAGGTCATACAAGTAAAGAACACTTGTAATGAACCAGAGAAACTGGTATAATTCAGAAGCTACTAACAGTAGAGGAAGCACTACAACCAAGTAGTGACTTAACCTCAACCGACAATAAGTCGGAGAAACCAAGTGAATGATCACTACAAACACAACAGTATGCATATAGATTGCCAGAGAGCTGGTTATGAATCTAAAACTCATCGAGTTCGAGTACGGTAAGAGAATACCACACTTGGTTAATAACCTTGTTCCCACAACAAGAGGAATAAAAAGGTGATGTGTAACACATTAAGGATAACGAGAAGGGCGAATAACCCAAGTTATCAGGGTCATGCAGCAGAAGCTAGTGGGCCCAGAATTCTAAGTGAAAGACACCTAGTGAATAAAAGGTTGATCATCAACGCCTGAAAGCCATTTAGGCTAGAACCGAACCCGGTTAAGAGTTAAATAACTCCGATGAAAATTCTTGATGCAAGGACTAACCGGTAATACGGTTAAGACCCATTGATCAAGGAACATTGTATAATAGACCGCATGGAAGCTGAACCACTCCATGACGGCTGAATGCCTTCGACCAATGTCCAATGTTGACACATGGTAGATTACGTGGGCGTAATCCCTTTTAAGGGGGGTAGAGCGAAAACCGCAAAATGTATGTTTTACGTGACAAGGGCGTAAACTACAATGCGCATAGCGCAAAAGAATTCGTTTTGATGGTTGATACTTATGTTACATAAACATATGTATTCACTCATCGTGTAATTGTAGTTATTTGAGAAACAAGAATAGGAAAGGAGTGGGGAAACTCCAGGGGAATGAGTACCCCGATTGGTAATAGTATGAGGAATGAGTATGTATGGGAGACTTGTGGAGTATATATCGGTATGGAACCGATGTATGTAATGAGTATAAATCGGTATACAACCGATGTATTTTATGAGTATAAATTGGAGTATAGCAAATTAATGGGATATCATACCCATGAATTCTTAAGTATAGTTTGGAGAAGATGTAGTAATAAATGATGAGATGATTAGTAAGTAAGTGAATCATATAAATTGGAAAATGTATGTGTATGATTATGAGTAGCAAGATTAAAAAGATAGAAAACGAAATAATGTTTGACGAGCTGTCTTTTGTTTAGGTGGGTGGAAGTGGAACTTGATTTGCTAGCGATCAAGGGAAGCCGAACACAAATTGGGGTGGAAGGATAATTCAACACCAATGCTGATCACATTGGGGTTGAAGGACTCTGGAAGCTCCCCTTAAGTGGTCATAGAAATAACACTAGTAATAGGTATAATCATTATAAATGGTATTTGGGAGATGTATGCAAGTTTTCAAAATGAATTTCCAAAGCTAATTTGGTACAATGTTTTCTACAAACTTGAGAATAAGGATCGGTTTGAAACCGCTTCCACGGGCGCTAGTGGATCTTCCATGCCTAGGCACGGGTATCCGGTCGAAACCATAGGAGGAGAGGCTAGTTTTGAGTCGGTGGGAGTGTTGATTAGTTTTGAAACCACTACACCGGTTGTACGGTAACAGTGTGTGTTTTGTATTTTTCCAAGGGCACTGGGGCAGCGTAGTCCCGAGTAAGTATGAGTAAGTATGAGTAAAGTATGAGTAAGTAAGTATGAGTAAGTGCCTGAGGATCTCTATATGTGCAAATGAATTTGATCAGAACCAAAGGACTGTAGAGCCAGAAAGTGTAAGTGCTCAAGTCATGATGGCCGTGAACCAGAAAGCGTAAGTGTTCAAACGTGACCGGTACCTGAGGGATCACTCGCCATTGGGGGAGGATTGTACCTAATTGTCTGCGGATGGACCCCCTTGGAGAGAAGTAAACGGATATTTTTGATTGCTATGCATGCAGTGACATGCTGTTTGGATGCGTAGTATGCATCATGTCAGACATTTGGAGTTTGACAAGTCATATGTAGAGGTCATAACCTTAGCATAGAGTATAAGTACGAGTAACAGTATTAAATTCACCAACTTTGAGGGCAAAGTTCTTTAAGGGGAGTAGATTGAAATACCCCGAACTTAAATATGGTGATTATATTATTCTAATATAGTATTTAAAGGCCTAATAGTGCCTAAGTAATTTTGGTAAGGAAAACAAATCCAAAAGAAATGAGAAAACGCTTGAAAAGCGGAAAACGCTAAAATGAGCGTTAAATAACCATAGGAGGTACGAGACCTCGGTTATAGTATCGTAAGGATTCCTAAGGCTTATTCACGCCTAATTAGTATACGGGAATGATTCCCAAAGAAAACGAAACCAAATAAGGTATTAAAACGCTAAAAGAGCTTTAGCGCACGTTTTTCGAGAAAACCCGAAAACGTGATTTTAAGAGGTCAAACGAACCCGTAAAAAATTATAAAACATTAAGTAACTATTATTAAGCACTAATGAAAGCTTAATAACCGATAAAAATAAAGAATCGAGAAAATTCCGGAAAACGGGCCCGGTTAGTGAATAGTATCAAAACCGGGTAAATTAACGAGCGTTTTCTGTAAAAGATGAAAAACTGCTCCAGCTTAACAGTATAGTGGGGCCGGTTTTTATAGGGTATTAATACCCTCTCCCACACTCAGTTAAATATTACCCCCTCACACACACTAGAAGACAAGAGAACTAAAGCAAAAGGTAACAAATACTTACCTTTTCCCTCTCTCTCCTCCCATTCCTCTCTTTCCTGCCTGAGAACCCCCTCCCTCCCGATTCCTCTCTTCTCTTTCCTCTGGTTGGGGAAGATTTTGAAGAGCTCAAAATGGCTCCCATGGCTTCCCCACTTATACTCCATGTTCTAGCTTCATTAAAGCCCCAAATCGAAAATAAATTGCATATTCTTCTTCCCCTCATCAAGCTCTACATTTCTATCTTTTCAAAATTCCAAATGGAGGAGTTTGACCTCCATGGGTTTTGGGCATTTGAAGAGTAAACCACATATTCTTGAAGCTTGGAGTCTCCTCTTCCACTCAAGGTAAAAAGATTCAAGAGAAAAACTCATTTTCTCCATTTCCATGCCTTGGCCGATTTTGGCTTCTTTTAATGCCTTGTTCTCTTCTTTGTTTGAGCTTGGTTCAACTCTCCAATGGTGGAGGAACCCTCCTTTGTATTCAAGGATTAAAAACCCCCTCTTGAAGCTCCAATGTAAAACCCTAACTAATGGCATCTAGGCCTTTCATTGAATTAAAGTTATCCAATGGGTTAAGGAGTTTAATTGTATTTATTTGTGTGTTTTGAATGTTGGCTTGGGGTTGGGTAACCCCATTGACCAACTTGACCGAGAATGAAGAAGAGGAGAGGAGGAGGACTCGAAGGAAGAAGTGTGATCTTAAGGTAAGAAAAACCTATCTCAATGCTTAATCTAATGCATTAGTGTAGTGGGAATGGGTAAACAAATAAAAGAACCTAAACCATTGTATTAGTATTGTAATTATGGATGTTTGAGTACTAGTGAGTAAGTGTGTGAATTTGTAGGCCTTAGAGCCAAATGAATGGTATGTGTGTATTAGTAATGCTATTTGAGGAGTGGTGATGCATTGGTATGGTAATTGAGGAAGTGTTGGTGTATTGAGATTTTTGTATGTGTGCTGGTAGAACCCTTGTGGTTTGGCTAGAATAGGAATGGATTTGATGAGGAGAGGTGTGTGTGGATAAGTAAGAGAAGTAGGTAGACTATGGCAAAATTTTGGTAAGAATTGTGCATTAAAGAATGATTTGGTGAATGGGAGAACCAAGGTGTGTAGTGGATTTAGTAAAGGTGTTTAATGACCATGGGATGGTGGTTGGAGTATGAGAAATAAGAAGGTAAAAATCTGTAGCAAGAGGTAGTGGATTGCATTAGAGAATTAGGAGGAATTAAAGTACAAGACTTAGTAAAATGAATGTTGGACTTGGGTATAGATTTTGTATGTGCTTGGAAATGTATTTAGAATGCTAGGAATGACATTGGTTGAGGAAGTATTGAATGGTAAAGGTTAAAATGAAAATCTGTAGCATAGGAGTAAAGAGAACAATTGCAAGAATTGAAAGGAAGTGAGGAAAAATTGTGTATATGGATTTAGAAATGAGTAAGGTATTTGGGGGATGAACCAAGGCAATTTTGAGGGCCTAAGTAGTGTTAAAATATGTGGGATTAAGTGTAGGAACAATGGGGAAGTAATGGGTAAAGGAGAGGACTGAAAACAGAAATGAAAACTGAAATACTGGGCCGGACCGACCTTGGGACCGAACTTGCAAGGTCGGTCGAGCCCAGATTTGCAAAGGACGGAAACCTTCTGGAATGGACCGACCTTGGGACCGGACTTGCAAGGTCGGTCAGCCAGAAGAAATTTCCCGTAATGCAACCTACTGGAATGGACCGACCTTGCGACCGGACTTGCAAGGTCGGTCGACTCAAAATTTTCCCGTCCTGTAACTTACTGGAATGGACCGACCTTGCGACCGGACTTGCAAGGTCGGTCGGTCTAAAATTTTCCGTCAAGTAACTCACTGGAATGGACCGACCTTGGGACCGGACTTGCAAGGTCGGTCGGCCCTGTAATTTTCCAGCGTAATTCCTTACTGACTTCGACCGACCTTGGGACCGACCCTGGGTAAGGTCGGTCGAGTAAAAATATATATTATATATATATATATATGATTAGAGTTATCATATGTATATGAGATGCCTATACACATAGGTATATGTAAATGTAGTAATACATCATTAATGGAAAGAAAGGAGGAGGAAATGCACATGTGAGTAAGGAAACAAATTAAGGAAGTTGTAAGTATAAGAACATTAAGCGTACCGGGATAACGGGGTAAGTAAGAGAGTAGTAATTACTTGTATATCTTATGAGCATAGTGTTAATGACAATGTTGGAAACATTATCAGTGGAACAAGTGTGAACCAAGGAACAAGGGAACACATGGTAAAGCTAACTTCGGTGAAAGATATGATTTTCTCATGCCCCGTATGCTAACCGAGTTACGTTGATTTGTATGCTGTATGCCGGCTAATCAAGATTAAAGCATGAAAACGGTTTATTGCCTTTCATTGTATGTCTTGATGTATGATGTGTGAGCTAACCTTCTTGATTGATTGTGTGGCTTCACTTAGTGCGTAGATCGACTCATAGATGAGCCTTGATCGGGTAGAGACTCGTAGTAAGAGTCGTAACGCGTAGTAATGGCACCGTAACGACGCACTAACTAACGAATCAACGAACGATAACGCAAACCAAAGAACTCACTAGAATGTGAGAGGGTGTGCGGGAGTAATAACCTCCCGATAACGGTAGGAGAACCGAAATGCATAATCCACAAACATCAAGTAGTGGAAGTAAGTAAGTAACCCCTATTAAGGGAATTATTCTGGGTGAAGGATACGAGCCATGAGAGTAGTAAGGAATGACGAGGGATCTTCAAACCCCTTAGCAATTAGTCGACCCGTTATGAGAGGAGCCGAATGATGTAAGTAATGTCCCGAACATGAGAGTATCCGATATGTCGGGGAAACCCTTAAACCTGAGGATACCAAACGGTAGTAATTCCCTAAGCCAGTGGAGGTTATCGAGAGAGATACTTCTAGGCTAATCCGTGAGATTGTATTATACTCTGAGAGAAGAGTGTTGGGAATTTGAGTAGTCCGGTAAGAACGGGTAATTGAGTATTTGAGGAGCTAAGCGTATAGCCCTCGTATTGTAGGCCCGGTGGCGAGTCTTTTGTATGACTCCGCCCGGTGGCCAAAGTAATGAGTATTGAGCATTGCGTATGTATGAGTAAAGTAATGGGTATTGAGTAAGAAGCGAGTATGAGTATGTAATGAGTACCGAGTATTGAGTATGTATGAGTAAGTATTGAGTATCGAGTACATATGAGTAAGGAGTATTGAGTAGTGAGTACGCACAAGCATGGTAACGAGTACAGAGTAAGGATCGTGTACGAGTAAGGTATTGAACATGGAGTGGTGAGTATGCAAGAGTAAGGAGTAGGTGTGGATAGAGTAGCGAATATCGAACATAGTACGAGGAGTAATGAATTAATAACAAATACGAATGGTTGACTATCGACTGTCTTCCTTAGTAAGTATTGAACTTGTATGTGTATGTAGACATTGTTGTTTGTATTGTTGTAGCATGAGTATGTATGTATGCATGTAAATGAACTCCATGTATATCCGACCCAAAGTAGTCGATGTACCGCGGTTAGCACGCGGTATATGTGAAAGTCATATTCAGCGTAAGCTGACCCCCTCGGGGGAACGTTTTTAGTGTGCAGGTACTCGAAGCTGACCACCGTTCGAGAGAGTAGGACGGGGACTGCTATGTAAGCATGGGTAGTTGTATAAAAAGGATTGTAATTGTAATGTATTATGAATTTGGAAGTCCAAACTGTATCGATAACTTAAGGATTGTAGTATACTCGGTATAGTATTGTATTGGAGTTGTATTGAATTATGGATTAGTATGCAAGGGGAAGTATTGTAAGGTGTAGAGCACTCGGTATGTTCATATTCATCAGACCGATAGTATGTAGTATTGTAACTCGCCTTGTTAGTCACGCGGGTGACTAACGGCATTGTACACCCGCCGTTGAGTAAGTAATATCCGCTGCGAAGGTAAGTATGGTACGGTAATGACGGTATTAGCGGTAGGGGTGTTACAGGGGTATTTCAGTCTACCCCCCTTAAAAAGGCTTCGTCCCGAAGTCCTTACTCATCAATAGTTCACCTAAGGAATCCAGTTCCACTAAGTAATCACAAACATATCATCACTAGGGAGTACATCCCACTACGTTCAGATCTAGTCTATATGTATCACATTTGACACAGCAATAATCTCATTCCATATAGTCAATAATCATGACTCATTCATTGATAAACAGCACTAAACAAGGTGCAAAGCTAATTCATACACAACACTAGACAAGGTGCAAAACTCAATCATACACAGCACTAGACAAGGTGCAAAACCAACCAGAAGTACTCAAAGGTGTCTCACAAGGGGTACTCCACGCACCCCTATCCATATGCAAGTATCTCGCGAGGATACCTCTACATCACTCCGCGTGTATGTGTGTGCATATGTTTAACGATGGCAAATCACAGGGAAGCAGTCACAAAGACCAGGACTTGACGATCCCCAACCCCATGCTAACCAACGTCAACCACCCGTGGACACACCGGTTTAGTAACGAAGGACACTGCGGTCCATGGCTCCTCGGACAGTATCACCTTATTTCCTTAATCACCCGCGGACACACCGGTCTAATGACAAAGGGCTCTGCGGTCCACGGCTCTTTGGGTGATGCCACTCGCAGACACACCGGTCTAATGACGAAGGACTCCACGGTCCATGGCTCTTCAAGTGACGCCCTAAATTCCAATTTCTATTCATATCTGTGTCCACTTGTAGGAAGTTCCGAGAGTCATTCAACCCCGACGTGGTAAGCGTCAGTGTTGAACTATCTCTCACCTCAATTTGTGTTCGGTTTCGCTTGATCGGACCAGGATCAAGTTCAACTTCCCACGTCAATTTCAATCAATCAGTTGTTTATTCACTTCTAATCTTGTTTCCTCTTGATATTTGTCACCTTGTGTTCTATAGATGCACAAGTCAACTAGTGTAATTAACCTAACCACCGGCATATAGGATCATGTATCCTAACCATGTACCAAGTTCTTTCAACTTATAATTATTCATACAACTCCTAGAGGTTTTACCTCCACTAGGTTACACATCGGTCTAATTCCGATTCATTCATCGCATTCCAATAATCGGTTTCATACCGAGTCATGAATCATATAGTATGGAGTTTTCTACTCCTTCTATTTGAAATCTCCCATCGGAGCTACCAGATAGACCTACTTGAACTCTCAACCGGAGATAACAAGTTAGGCATTTATGTGTTTAATGTTCACAACGTTTGCATAAATAATCGGAATTAGGATAAGAACACTCTATCTGTTCTCCCTTTCCTATTCACCACAACAATGCGAACTAAAATATATATATATTCATACACATAATGCATCATAATATTACCTCAAGTAATATAACACAGTCATAATACTTGTACTCTATGTACAATAATAGTTTGCAGCATGTGTACCATGCACTACGTACTCCTACGTACGGTATATTTTAAGCGTGCGAAGTCGCTCTACCCCCCTTAAAAATGATTACGCCCACGTAATCTACAAATATATCATTGTGAAGTAATAAGTTCAAGATGTTCCATTCCAGTGGAATTATTCATGCACTAACGTGCTACATTTTCCATTACCCATTTTTATAGGGTCGGGCTTTAGCCCCTTGTTGGGAGAAATATGTGACTACTTCTACCTAGGCAGTGTACCTATCGTTTTGCGGATATAGTGAATGAGTGGGTTGTCGATCTCAGGGACCTCGTTCAATTAACTGACAATTTATTTACTAACTGAGAAACTAAACTAAGAAAAACAGGAAATGTCACTTTTTCAGGTTTTAATTAATCTAATAAAAATAAATGACTCAACAAACTAACATAAAATAATAAAGCAAATAAAATTAAGTAAATAAAGGAATAAAACAAACAAGTGAAAAATAAATCAAATAACAGGTTAAAAATATAATAATTAAAAGACGCTCCCCGAGTTGTTCTGCTCACCTAATTCCATAGATTTTATTATTAATTCTTCCCTTATAATTAACTCAGAAACTTTAATTAATTCGTCAACGGCTAAGTCTAACGAACCCTAATTAATTGCTAGAACTAGCAGCAGACTAATGCTCTAATCCGGACACAATTAATCGCATAAAGTACAGTTTCTATTGGAGTCCGATTAACCTATAGGCGGGATCACGCTTCTAGTCATTAATCAGGTTCGACTTCCTATGTCTAGTTAACTATCTCAGCTCTCGCATGTTGATTAGAAAACTACAAGAATTGTTCTAATTATTGGCCAGATAACTAAAACGTATTAAGAACAGGAATCAAACTAACTATAATAATAAAGTTGTACGAAAAATTAATAAAACATAATCGTCAGGAATTAGGTTCACTTCTCAACTCGGGAAACTAAAATTAAACTACTCACACATTATTTCAAAGACAAAGATAAACATTAAAACAAACATTTAAATAACACGTGACGAATAACAGTGTAACGAAAAAAATAGCAAATAACAAATTAATTCAGTTTACTAATGCCCTCAATTAATCCGGTGTTGCTCAGGTTGATGTCTCCATCGAATTGCTGCTCTCTCCACGCATTGCTGCCTTGCTCCGACTTCGGTGGACAACTGGATGGACGGAACGGCTGGTGATGGTATGAGGTGATTGGTAATGTCGGGTGGTGGTGTGGGGTATGAATGAGCGAAGGTTATGGATGGATGAGGTGGCTTATGAGATGTGGGTGATGGGCGTACGAATTGGACGAGGAAGTAGTATGTGATGATGGTATGGTGAATGACGGTGATGGTCGATGGTGTGTGGCTTGTGGGAACAAATTGAAGATAGCCGAACAAGAGGCGCAGAGCCTCGGCTCTGGAGGCGTGGGTGTCCTCCTATCGAACCCTAATCATCTTATTTATATAAGTAGCAGCCAATACGTGAGAAGATTCCAAGTGTCGTGAATATAAGATAAATGATGTACGGCCACGATTGATGGTGTGCAGATGATCTTCTGTTGACCGATGCTAAAGATTCGTTATTCACATCTTGTATAATGATATCGGTTGTGAGCATGATGATGTAATAATGAATTAATAATCTGATGTGTTAAATTCTCCCCTCTGAAGCCGCCAAAGTGATATAGAATGAGTGAATAATGAATTCACCGTCATAACTTTGTGAAATAAGTGCAGCGTCCAAATGATGATGTAGTTGTTTAATCCTATGTGTGAGTCACGTGTGTGTATATAATATATATATTTCCTGCATTTGACACATAAAATATATCAGTTCATATCAAAACATAAATCTGAGTAAAAGCATATGATAAGTGAGAAATATAGCATAAATTATTGCAAATATAGAATGAATTATAGCCCATAAAAGTAGATGTATTTCTCACTTATCAAACTTCCTCACACTTAGCTTTTGCTTGTCCTCAAGCAAATAAAGAATAAAACTATCTCTTAGGCCGTAGTATCGAACCTCAAGATCGAATAGTTGCTGAAGGAAAACAAGCAAAATGACAATCAAAAGAATAGTTCTGCTATCTGTTGTAGGTTTTCGCAAACAGTGAAAAAGAATGATTTTAAAAGCATGGAGAAGTTAGATTACAAAATCTGAATATAGATTATCTTGGGATCTTCCACCATTCTTTCCTCTAACCTTTGGATGACAAGGGGTGTGAAGTAACACCTTATTCCGTGATACCTTTCAACACCACGTACTCATGATCAAAAACAAAAATTAAACTGCAATTTTTTTTATATATATATATATACATTTTTTTTCGCATGCAAAAACATTCTTCTTCCAAGAAATATATACAAAACAAACGAATAATTGTGAATTGCAGAGTTATTCCGTAACCCAGACTTTTCTCTCTATCCTTGTAACGGTGTTGGGCCAACTATCCCAGATCACGAGACCTTAGGTAGATAGGTGATAAGGCACCCCTAGGACTTAATAACCGGATAGACGAGGCCTGCTTTTGTTAGGAAAAATTTCTGATCAGCGGAGTACCTTGCCTTATCCTTTCATTCCAAACTTTCATCATTTCCAAAATCCCAAGTTAAACTAATTCAGTTTCCATAATCAACTAATCCATCAAATTTCAGTGAAAACAGATAAATTTTAATAAAGCTAAACAAACAAACAACCTAGAGCAGAAAGATTCTTGAGGTGGTCATCAGGCTCGTTTTCACAACTTCCTATATTTTTTCGGCCACTTAAAAGAGATAATTCTTTAAAAATAAGAGGACAAACAAAAACAAATGTGGCATTAAGTGCAGTTGTCAATATTTAGAAAGTAGTCCTACTTCCTCACACTTAAGAGGAGCAATGTCCTCATTGTTCATAAACTTAACCAAGAAGAGGACTTTCTAAATATTGCAAACTCATCAAGGATTGCATTCAGGACAACAATGGACTGATATAAAAATAAGCATCAAGCATGATAGGCTGAACACACATATTTAAATAAAGGAAAACTGAAACTCCCCTGATATCGTAGATTGAGAAAGATGCCCTTCCTCACACTTAAGCTCATGCATGGGGTAGTAGCCTTCCTCACACTTGCGTTCATGCAAGTGTCCAGCCATGGAGACCATCAAACACCATAAAAGGTTTTTCACCTGCACACACTCACAACTACCACAAAAACGCTAAAAGCGTTGCATTAAAGCACGGGCACCATTGCCACTTCTAAACAAAAGAAAAACAAAAATAAACCAGAAAACAAAAACAAAAACAAAACATGAATGTTAACCACTGGGTTGCCTCCCAGTAAGCTGCCCGTCTTTATAGTCTTTGGCTAGACTCCTGCTTCGTTATCCTGGATCAAAAATAAAAGTAGACAACAGCCTTGCCAGGAAAACAAAATAGGCAGTAATTAAAAACAAACCACCTGGATCAAAACAAAACGTTACGTTGGCAAATAAAATAGGAAAATGAATACTCCACAAAACCTGATGTTTGAGGAGATACTGCCGGTAACGTAGTTCAATCAGAAGACCAGGTGTGAATGGCTCTGCTTCCTCAAATTCAAGGACATAAATGTCCTCCACCTTTTGTTGAGGCTGTTGAAGGCAAGGTGGGAGTTGCTGATGACTTGGTGGTAACGGTGTTTTCTCCTCAGATTCAAGAAGATAGATATCCTCTGCCGGTTGGTGAGGCTGCATGGAGGTTTCATTTTTGCAGACAATTGTGGTAGAAGCTGTAATTTCTTCATCTTCAATGAACTCGATCGTAGCTGGAGCTTCTACCGGCTCGCAGGTAAGTGCAGACAACATATCTTCAAACTCTAGTTGCTCATCTTGTGTTGGGGATGGAGAGGGAGGGGAACACAAATTGTTAAATATTTGCTCCACCTCTTCTTCAGATAATACACTCCTGATTAGTTCCTCCATCTCTTCAACAGAACTCATAGCCTCAAAAGTATCTGGTACGAATCGATCTTCCTTCCTTGGAGTCACCACTGGAATCTCTTCTAGTGGGTCATCCTGACTTGGGAGGAATTCGTCTGCCCTCTGTGTAGATTGCTGTTTGTTCTGATTGAAATAGTAATATCCCAACTGTTCTTCTTTGTACTGTGCATTAGCCTGCTCAACTTCCCACCAATACAGCTCTCGATTTGATTGTTGAGGTGGTTGATAATCCTTGACCAACCTTTGATAAGAGGCTATCTCCTCTTGCATACGGGTCCATTCCAATTCGACCAACAATCTTCTCACCTCATCCTTGCTGCTCTCCATTATCAGAAATTAGCCTATCAAAAAAACAAGAATAAAAAAAAAGTAAAATAGAACTAAAAATAGAAAAGAAAAAAAATCTCAATCAAATAAATAAATATGTCAATTAACCGTGCCGGAGGTCCCCGGCAACGGCGCCAAAAACTTGTTGGGAGAAATATGTGACTACTTCTACCTAGGCAGTGTACCTATCGTTTTGCGGATATAGTGAATGAGTGGGTTGTCGATCTCAGGGACCTCGTTCAATTAACTGACAATTTATTTACTAACTGAGAAACTAAACTAAGAAAAACAGGAAATGTCACTTTTTCAGGTTTTAATTAATCTAATAAAAATAAATGACTCAACAAACTAACATAAAATAATAAAGCAAATAAAATTAAGTAAATAAAGGAATAAAACAAACAAGTGAAAAATAAATCAAATAACAGGTTAAAAATATAATAATTAAAAGACGCTCCCCGAGTTGTTCTGCTCACCTAATTCCATAGATTTTATTATTAATTCTTCCCTTATAATTAACTCAGAAACTTTAATTAATTCGTCAACGGCTAAGTCTAACGAACCCTAATTAATTGCTAGAACTAGCAGCAGACTAATGCTCTAATCCGGACACAATTAATCGCATAAAGTACAGTTTCTATTGGAGTCCGATTAACCTATAGGCGGGATCACGCTTCTAGTCATTAATCAGGTTCGACTTCCTATGTCTAGTTAACTATCTCAGCTCTCGCATGTTGATTAGAAAACTACAAGAATTGTTCTAATTATTGGCCAGATAACTAAAACGTATTAAGAACAGGAATCAAACTAACTATAATAATAAAGTTGTACGAAAAATTAATAAAACATAATCGTCAGGAATTAGGTTCACTTCTCAACTCGGGAAACTAAAATTAAACTACTCACACATTATTTCAAAGACAAAGATAAACATTAAAACAAACATTTAAATAACACGTGACGAATAACAGTGTAACGAAAAAAATAGCAAATAACAAATTAATTCAGTTTACTAATGCCCTCAATTAATCCGGTGTTGCTCAGGTTGATGTCTCCATCGAATTGCTGCTCTCTCCACGCATTGCTGCCTTGCTCCGACTTCGGTGGACAACTGGATGGACGGAACGGCTGGTGATGGTATGAGGTGATTGGTAATGTCGGGTGGTGGTGTGGGGTATGAATGAGCGAAGGTTATGGATGGATGAGGTGGCTTATGAGATGTGGGTGATGGGCGTACGAATTGGACGAGGAAGTAGTATGTGATGATGGTATGGTGAATGACGGTGATGGTCGATGGTGTGTGGCTTGTGGGAACAAATTGAAGATAGCCGAACAAGAGGCGCAGAGCCTCGGCTCTGGAGGCGTGGGTGTCCTCCTATCGAACCCTAATCATCTTATTTATATAAGTAGCAGCCAATACGTGAGAAGATTCCAAGTGTCGTGAATATAAGATAAATGATGTACGGCCACGATTGATGGTGTGCAGATGATCTTCTGTTGACCGATGCTAAAGATTCGTTATTCACATCTTGTATAATGATATCGGTTGTGAGCATGATGATGTAATAATGAATTAATAATCTGATGTGTTAAATTCTCCCCTCTGAAGCCGCCAAAGTGATATAGAATGAGTGAATAATGAATTCACCGTCATAACTTTGTGAAATAAGTGCAGCGTCCAAATGATGATGTAGTTGTTTAATCCTATGTGTGAGTCACGTGTGTGTATATAATATATATATTTCCTGCATTTGACACATAAAATATATCAGTTCATATCAAAACATAAATCTGAGTAAAAGCATATGATAAGTGAGAAATATAGCATAAATTATTGCAAATATAGAATGAATTATAGCCCATAAAAGTAGATGTATTTCTCACTTATCACCCCTCAGGCTATAATGTCTATCTCGGTTAGGTGCATGTATATTCATATACGGTTTGATCGGGAGATGCAAACACATCATTTGTTTCCCCGAACCCACTTGGTACGTCAAACCTAAGCAATATGGGCCCACTCGCTCCGCAAGCAGTATGCCCAACTACTTTATGGTTAGTTTATCCCTCTTAAGTAGTAGTTTCATGTCGGTTTCAACTCCACGTGACGGTGTTTTCTACACGGTCTTCCATAATTATGGGAATGGAGTAATTTACTTCGCTGCGTGGTATCGTTGTCACACACGCTCATTATTTCAACTAGTTATTCTATTCAGTCTTCCTGAATTCTATACATGCTCATGGTATATTCTCAAGAGTTCATGCCACTCTACCGAACTAACCTTTGGTATGCTCTAGCACATAGTGCTTGTAGTAATTTCCTTAAAATGTCAAAACGAGTCTGATATGCGCAACTAACTGGCGCCTCATGACTCCAAGTTATTTCCTTCTGAGATGGGTTCATTCCTTAGGTACCTTGTAGGTCCTCTTTTGCTAGTGTGAACTCGTATCCCTCGTGTGTTGGTATTTTAGTACCCACACATATGGTTCATCCCTCTTCTAAATTAGGGGAATCCATTTGCCTTTCTGATCTTCCACTTTCTGATTCTCAGCAACATAATTCGGTTAACATTATTATAATGGTCGCTTTGTTGCGCACCATGTCCCAGTCGATTGGACGGTTATCCGCTATTGCGGTTTGCATGGAGTATCTAATCTCCAGCTTAGAGTATCTCTTGTAATGCTTGCTTTTGCCCTTCGTCTGGTGTAAACATATAATACGACTGTGGGTTTTAGCTTGGCATTCGTTTTCTGTTCAACCCTAATTGGTACTAACATACTAACGTTTTATGGCTTGAGCATGTGGTTATTATTGTTTAATGCGACATCATCGCAGCGCCCTCAGCGCATTATATAACTCTTTCTGTGCCCCCCCTTTTGGGTAGCATCTATAACCCTACAAAGGTTTCTCTAATATAACTTCCTAAGATACCACAATTCCTCTTCTCATTCATGGGTTCACCTCGCCTTTACCATAAAATAGGCCTTGGCTTTCTCGTTTACTAAAATCCTCAAAACTTGTATTCTAACTCATCCACTATGGAGTTGCAACCTTATGTTATTTTATTATCAAGCTATCCTTGATTTTTTTTAACCTTGTTAGTTTGACTGAGATCTCTCTCGTCAATTCATGGTTTACCTAGTCAGGATTCCATTCACTGACTTAGACACAGAGTTGATTACCTCCTGGGTCCTTACACTACTCGTTTACATACATGGGGTACCATACTGATACATTACTACTTACCCAACTAACTCAATGTAAGTTTTGTCAGGCCCATAAGCTCCTAGGAGTGTGGACGTCCCATGTCTCGTTTAGTGCACTCGTAGTGTTCGTACCCGGTGATTACCATGCTCTTGGTCCTGGTAATTCATGTTGGAGTAACTAGACTGCCACTTCTTAACTTTTAGTGTTAGAATGGCCCTAGAGGGTTCTCTGGGTTCCCTTATTAATGTATATTTCCTTACCTTCTCTAAGATAGGTGTTCGCGACTTACCGCCCTAATACTGGTTTTCCACATGCTCGTCAACTGGTATCTGTGAGTGGGGATCAGTAACTGCTTATTATCTCTCTCGTTCACTCCTAGGCTGTTAACGCCTTCAGATATGAGTTTTCAGTTCTAAAACTCCACCCATTCCATTGGGTTACACCCTCTGTTGTAATATGGACTCCATGACAAGGGTTGACACATCGTGTTTCTCCTGCCTTATGGTAGTCCCTTTTTAGCCTGATATTAATCAGCATTTGTGATTCATCACCTTTGTTCAGGTACAATGCTTATTCTGATAATTAAACGATTGTTGGTCTTGCTATTTAATCTAATCCTAGTTGGTTCTAATAATTTCTTCTAAGGTTATAATTGGATGCCCACAACTTAATGGGTTCCTCTAGTCATCGCTCTCCATTGTGTAGTCCTTACCCACTGCCCTCCGTACGGGAGTTTAGCAGCTTAATGGATTAACAACACCCCCCCCCCCGGTATGTGAGGTGCGGCATAACATCGGCCCTTTTATTGCACGTTCACATCTGTCTATTAAATTTTTTTAACAACCAAAATAGTTTGTCATAACGATACCTGTCTATTATTTTCATCCACTCAATCGGATATGTTTTATTTAGAGTCTTGGCTCATATAGCTTACTTCTTGCCCTCTGGCAATGTTCAATGGTGGTGGTGTAACCACAAGTGTCAAGCACTCCCTAAATATGGTTATGCTGGTCCTGAAGACCCGGCACTCCCCACCGGTAATGATTGACGTTTAATGTCCATACCGGCACCGGGTTAGGCTTGTAGGCACTAATTATCGTTATGCTCAATTACTCCCCTTTTAATACTCTACCAAATGGTGTATTACTTTCAGTTTTAGTGGTCGGACCGGCTTGGTCTTCCCGAGGTTTATCGTCCTCCAACCCAAGGGTTTCGTACCCTGCGTTTTAGAAGGCTAAGTCCCACTTCATTGCATTACTGACTCTCATAAAAGTTTAGTGTTTATTGGTAACCGCCTGGACCACTCGGTCTTTTAGGGTTAGTTTACCGTTGCTGCACTTGCTGTGGCAAGTGCGCAAGGCAGGTGGAAATTTAATACTTTGGTTAATGTGGCACTTGCAGTGGCAAGTGCGCCATGCAGACTGAGCCACCGTTACGGTGTGTCAGTGTAGTGCTATTCCCTAATCGGGTTCATGTTCTAGCCAAAAGTTCTTATTCAAATTATTACAGTCTCACTCCCGCACTCGTTCCCACAAGTTTACCGTGGTAGTAAGGTCTTACTTTCCTCACGAGGCGTTGCATGATAGCGACTTAGTGAGTTCTTGTTTCTACAGTTCTCATGATCTCTCCTCATGCACGTCGGGCCATCTTGAACCTTCAGTGTTGCATGGTTTTAGAGTTACTCGCTTCGGGTAAGACTTCTAAAGGTAATTCCTTCCGTCTGTTACATATCTCATAAACTAATCATTACTCGTCGTTTCTACCTCTTTCCCCTCAAGCGCACCATCGGTGCTTTCCTGGATGTAAGACAGGGTCTCCTTGCTTATAGCAAGCTAGCCCCATTAGTCCTACAGGAATTTTCTCCTCAAACTTGGTTTATTATTTATCTCATCCTCGTATGGTAGACATTATGTCATTACCAGGACCCCCGGTCCTAAACATTACATCAAAACACCAAGTCTTATTTTCTACATTTAACATAATCCTCTTAGCATCCACATCGGGTCTTCCCGATCAGGAGAGTTATCTCCGTGGTGTTTCCCATTTCATTGTCTCACTAGATAGTACTCGAGGTACGGGCTGCGGCGGGTGGGGTACCATTGCAAATTTCCCTGGGATGTTCTCCCATCAAGTGCGAGCGGTTCATACCGTCCTCGCGTTACTTGGGGTTGCTGAACCTTCACCACCATCCGCTGCTCCGTGTTCTTCCTTAGTACTGTTACTCAGACCTCTCCCTGACATATGTCAAGAGGACGGGTTATACCTTTACTCGGTTTAATACCGTAGTCTCAGTTGTTTAATATTGAAGTGCCTCCACGGCTACGGTGTGCAAGCCTTGAGCATTGCATCAACCCCGCAAGGTCACGTATCCTCACAACGTTTCCCGTATTCCCAAAACCTATGCTCACTGTATAAATCCTACTATCTCATGTCATCAGAGCGGTACTCCGCTCTGATACCACTTTTGTAACACCCCTACACTAATCGGCTCCTAATCATCTTACTTAACCCTGTAATCGCAGCGGTAATCTCAACAATTGAACTACTGGTGTCACCGTTTTCACTCGCCCATACGAGTAATAACGTGCTTACTGTTATATTCATAAATACGAAACATTTTCCCACAGTGACAACAAGAGATAGATCTAACCTTCCCGAACCAATATAAATACATTCACAGTGAGCATTCTAAGTAACCCAATCCTATACACGTTTCTAAGTTCGCATCAAAATGCAACAGTGCATATTAAAACAACTGTAAATAAACTACCCAGCGCGTCCCTCTCTTTGTCGACACCGGAAGATGCATACCTGCAAAAATGGTTGTTTGTGGTATGGAATCAGCCCCTGCTGAGTATGTTACTACATGACTGTCATGCCCCCTCAGACCCTCAGTTAATTGGTCGAGAGCATGCAATTCATTTTCATGCAAGTAGTTTAATGTTAAAACTGTAAAGCAACAATAATATTGCAGTAAACTCAAATAACAAACAAGCCCCCGGCTTCACACATCGCATCGTAATAAACCACTGAAAGCGTTACAACGCTTATATGAGTACAGAGACTCCATTCCAACAAACACTTGATAATTAATAATTGAGTACGGCGACTCACTCGACCAAACAAATCCACCATAATCTACACATGAGTACAACGACTCAATTCAACCAGTTCACAACACACAATATGAGCACAGTGGCTCGTTCAAACAAATCCACCAACATACCACACATAATTACAAAGCATAACCACTGAGCAACAAGGCGAAACAACGAGAATTATAAACAAGTATAATTTCCCGTCTTTGGCATACAAGCCCAAATAATGTTCGCCTAATGTACGAGCTAATATAGTCGTTTGTAATTGTTCAGTCATGCCTAATGACAACGTCTCGTTAAAACGACGTGTCTCTAAATTACCCATCTCCTATGGCGGGTCACCCACGGCAATAGCCACTCCAGCGGTAGAGTCTCCGACCGACGAACCATCCGTAGTCCATTGGAAATTTATCCAGATACTTACGGTTACCACACGGTATCCTAGTATCGTTAATTGATCACAGTTCACAGCAAGAGCCACATCCTCTTGATAAACTTATCTATACCATCGCATCGTTTTACTATATATTTTTTTCCTAACACAGCAGACTAAGGTCATAGTCCAATCCTGAGTATGTCGACTCGAGATCCAGTGCTAGATACGAGAGCGGCGTTAAAGAGGCCAATGCTCCGTATATAAGTCTCGGATAATATATATATATATATATTATTTCCTTGTGCTACAACGTTTTACTTACGTTCCTTATATTACACATATAAGATAGCATCATTGCCGCTAGTTCGTTTTATAATATGTTCATATATACGAACGGTACTGTTATCGTACAACAGTAATAATAATAAAGCAGCATTAATACGCAACTCAAGCATATTTAATTCACACAAGCAGACATTCAATCTTATCACAGATTTTCACACAATGTCTGAACTGAGGAAATCCTCAGAGACAATCAAGCCATATAAATAACATACCGTGCACCGGGATTATAAGACCATGGAGTATGAATCTGCTAAATTCTCTGGTGATCCTCGAGACGCCTCTTACAATCTATAAATATGCATCACACTATGCATCAGCATCTCGTACTGACAATACACTACGGCACCCCGTACCGTTACTAATCCATCCCGGTTTATTCCCCGTTGCTAACTGATAACGTTTGTCGGGTTTTTGGTTTAACTCGGGATTTAGGAAAAACGTCGTATCTCATGCGTGGTTACGTCGAGTATATTAATATACTTAACTTTAAACGTTTATTATCACATGTAACTTAATATACCCTTGTATATTATATAGTTTGTTTCTATATTCGCTTGTATAATCCTTAATCATATATCATACATTTTACCTTAGTATTTATTTTCCTAAGGTTAGTTTTTCCAAATTTAATGTAGTATAATTCATCTGTAAAAATACTTTGAACTATATACTTCCTTATACACATTTTTCTTGTGTATGTATATATTTACCACATAGGTAAGTTCCATGAGTTATAAACTTCTTATATTATATGTTACATTTTTATCATTTTATTAGATGATTATTCCCTTTAGTTGTACTATTATACAACTTATATTAAGATTACTATCCTAATATTATGTAACATTTTATGTTGTATCTTTACAACTCCCAAGGTTTAATCAACAAATACCTTAGTTTATAAATCCTATTTATTTATAGTTTGTCACATTACTTAATGTGAATATCCTTACTTATATTAATTCCATTAAAACCACCTTTATACCATATAATTGTTATAACATTTATAACAATAGTAGACCATAGTCTAAAATTCATTTTCCAACTCTTATTACTTCGGTACAGCCCTTGAATTTATTTAAATTCCGTTTTGACCACATAACCTCATGTAATGTTATACCATATGTTAATATCATATAATATGATATCTTTATTTCCTTTAATTGATAACTTATAGTTTTTATGCAAAACTATTATATATTGCCGCATAGGCACATATATTAAACCTTATCCTTTTTTTTTCCATAATCCATAATTTCCTTTATTTACAAATTCACCCCATTATTTATAACATGTTATATATTCCATATAATATAACATTTTTAACTTATAAAATGGTATAACCTATGGTTATATTTTTTGTAAATTCCGAACAGACCCATAACTGTTCTATAATTGCCATTTGGCCCCATTTATAACATATAGTTGTATAATACCATTAAAACTATATATTATACACATATCTTATTAAATACCCTTATATAATTCTAAAAATCACCAAATTTCACCAAAGGGTTATAAATATTCTTATTAACCCATATACTTTCGGTATTTGCTATACCACCACATATATTTCTCCATAGTGTCATAATGACATAATAACTATATATTATACATATAGTTTATTTAAATTCCAAAAACAACCCAATAAATTCCTAAAAATTCCTAATAGCCATGGGTGTTTATAATACCATTATACACCCTATATTTTCGGTAATAATTAGTTATAAAATTTATTAAACCATTCCTTAATCACCTAAGGTCAAAATAAGACCTTAAATACCTTGTTCACTCACGGCACAATTATACACATATGTATAATTACATATTAATATACCAAGTGAAGGTTTAAGTGATTTATACCTTGTTTTTGCCTAGTTAAGGCCTTGTTTGGCCACGGCTGATTGGAGATAATATTTCCACAGCTTAGTTTACATGTTTTTACACAGCAATTAAGGCATGATTAGTCTCCAAGCAAGATCTAACCATAAGAAGTGTTTATTGTAATTTTCAAGGTAAAATTTACCTTAAAATACCAAGGTTCCCAAAGGTATCTTCGGCCTGTTTTTACAGTAGATAAAGAGTGTTAAAAGATCCATTAAAACCAAGCTTTAAACTGGTATAACTCAGATTAGAAGATGGCTAATCTTTACCTTGTTTAAAGTGCCTAAAATGGTGTTTTTAGCTTGGATCTGGCTACACCTTGAAGATCTTGATATACCAACTGAATAATTATGTTAAGATGAAGATAATAAGGCTAGGAACAAAGTTTCACAGTCGAATTTGAAGGGAATCAAAAGATATGTGCTTAAAGCACATTTTTATACCTTAAGAACAAGATTAGCTTTCTCCACCTTCTTCCCTTGTTAATGCCGAGATACACCCTCCATTTAACCTCCAAAACAACCTAAGAACATTGATGGAAGTGATTGATGCTTTGCTCCATTGAAAGAGGTAAGAATTGTGAAGAAAATGAACATTTAAAGGCTTAATTAGCTTACCTAAGTAGCAAGGTGTTCTTCACTGAACTTGGCTGTGTTCTTACGTAAATGGAGGAGCAAATGGAGAGGATAGAGCAAATGGAGAGGATAGAGCAGCTGGTGTCGGCAGGCAAGAAGGAAAGTGAAGGAAATAAGTGAGTTTGCTTTTTAAGACATTACTTGTTACTTTTCAAATAGTAAATGGGTGACTCATTGCATTAGCTGTCTAATTGATTGAAGATGCTGATTGAGTGGGCATGACAGCACATATGGGGCGGCAGCCTTTGGTCAATACCATGGGTGACTTTGACCATGGTCAAAGGTAAGTATTAAATGTTATTTTTTTGGGTACTATTCATACTAAATTGCCAATTTTGATTTTATTTGTAGACTTTGATTTAGACTTTATAATATAGTCTATCATGTCACATTAATGTTATAAAGAACTTAATATAGTCTTTACAGTGACAAAAAGTCATTATCTTAGAGCTCACACACAAAAAACGTGCTTTAAGGAATTTTAGTGCACATTATGAGTCACAGGGTGTTTCTGAGCTCAGTTTTCTTTGAGAACAGTTTTTTTGTGTTCCTTACATGATATTTGATCATGGTATCCAATTTTATATCATTTAGAGGTCATTAGACCTTTAAGGTATTCTTAGAGCACATTTTTGCCCTACTTGACCTTGAAGCATGAAAATGCTTGTTCTTTGTGTTGGAGTGTTGTCCAACAATTGTAATATGTTTAGTATTGTGTTAATATGCTTAGGACAAATTTTTAGGTCCTAAGTAGTTCATTTGGGTATTTATTTACCCTAAACAGTCAAAGGGCGCAAAGTCTTGCTTTGTGTTGACCACTGTTGTTCTCAGTTGACTTTTAAGGTACGTTTAGGCCTTAGTCAATGTGATTAGATGTTTAATCCATCTTAGATCATTAGTAGATCATTTAATTAAGTTTTTTAAGGTTAGGGGTATTTCAGTTAATACAGTGATTCACTTTGATTCATTACAACTATCATACATGATTGTAGCATAATTTGATTCACTATTATAACAAAGCAGATTCATAATAGATAGTTAACTATATGAGCGATCTAACAATTCTTATAGTCGTAATTAGTTCAGTTTGATAACTACCTTGTTTCATTTTTCTTAAACAAAAGATTCACTTTGCACTATGACATCACAATAATAATTTTCCAATCTTAAACCGCATTTTAGAATATGAAACTGAAGTTTATTGCAGAAAATAGTTCACTTTGATATTATCATGATTCTTTGCTTTCAAACAAACGATTCACTTAACTTGATATCTAGTACAAACTATTCACTTTAAAATTATTATTGAGATCACTTTAAAGTTATTATTGCAAATTCTTCAATTGCAAATTGTCAGCTGCAGAATTACAAACAGTCGATTCGCTTTAAACTTGAGATAAAGTACTCTGACATTGCGAAGTGGACTGCTGATCTTGATAACACTTGCGAGAGTTCTCTTATACTTCTTCGGGATTGAAATTTTATTTGCTTGGATCTTCTTGAGACTGATCATACCTACCTCTTGTGTCTGGACTTTCAACGGTGCAAAATCACTAGAAACCTTATCTCTTTCTAGTTTAATTTATGATTCATCACAAGTTTAAAGTGAATCGTCGATCTAGTACTACAAAAGCTCCCGGGTGAAGTCATTTGCAATAGACTGTATTATTTATTCTACTAGATTTGAATTTATCACTCCCAATCGTATGAGATCCCTAAAACGATTTGTTTCAGTCAAATTCTTCTAAATTAACCAGCCAGTAGAATGTTGACACGTGGAACCAAAGTTACAAAAGGAAGATGGCAATGCACAGAGCTCGGTAGACCACTGGTGACGTAAGCACCTGCTAACATCGACCAGGTAAATCACATAAGGCAAGTTATGTGTCACTTGCTTGGATGAAAATATGAAGATCGGAGGATTCAAACTCGGAACCAATTAATCTCCTACTCTTTCCTCCACCACCTGGAATGTCCAAGTTGGACATAAGGACAATACTTCTAATCGTATAAGTGCGGCCATTGTTGATATCTGATATTTTTTTCTATTTTTTTCTCTATTTTTTTTGGTGTCGGTGCCATACCAGGCTAAACATTGAAACCCATATCAATTTATTTTGGATCGGCTAAAGAGTATTCATGATAGTTAAAATGAATAAGGTGAAAACCTTACATATGATTAAGAGCATACATGACTAGACTTGGCAAACGAGTTATCCGTTTAGGTTTTAGGTCATATCTTTTCAGGTCAATATTTATTCGGGTCATTTCAGGTTCGGGTCATTTGGGTTCGGGTTGTTATTAGATAGAATCAAGTTTCCGTGATTTTGGGTCATGATTACTATTTTTTAAAAAAATTATTAAATAAATATATACCTAATTTCGATAAGAATATACTACATATAGATTACAGAACAGTCAATACAATGCCTATTCTGCATTTTATTCAGATATACTAAGTTTGAATAAAGTTTTTTGTCATATTTATTTGGATCATTCAGGTTTGGGACAATTTATGGTCACTATTATTTCATGTTATTCGAGTTTGACTAATTTTTAGTTACTATTATTTTTAGTCATTTTGGGTTCGGGTCGGTTTTGGGTTATAAATTTTTCGGGTCATTTTGGGTTTTATCCGATCGGGTTTCGGGTTTATTATATATATAAATATTTTTGGGTTTCGGTCAGGTTTCGGGTTCGGATAAAACGGACGGGTTTTTGGGTTGAGTCAAATTTTGATAGCTCTATACACAACAGCTGGTTATCCGAAATTCTTAGGTTTTGAAAATTAAGAATGTGTTGTAAATATAATGCTCACCCCTTCACATAATAGATGTTGTTTTGCTCAAAATAAAGAAACTAAGAGACAAAATAAGGACCTTTACTTTTTGTATGAAAAAATTGAAATAAATGTGTGAGAAGAAAGACAAAGGCTCCGTTCGGTCTTGGCATAAATGTGGCATATTTGACGGCATAAATGCAACATAAAGGGGTGGTCCCCGTGTGGATCCTACGCTCTCCTCCAATAACATACCACAACATATAACAGCCAGACCAAAACAACTGCAAAACAGACATGTCGAACAAAGCCAAAATATAAAGTTTGAAAGTGAATGATAAAATAGTCAAAAACATTTTATATTTAAAAAAATGACAAACTTCGAAACATCATCTAAAACTTAAATAGTTACCAACTCACAACTCTATGTTGTAAGTGCTTTTACCCTTTCTTCTATTCTATTCTCCACCTGAGCATTCTTTCTATATAATCTTATGAGTAATGTCCCATTCAATCATAGTTATCTCACTAATTCATTCTTATAAATCAATAGGATTCTATTGTAGTTGCCTCACTTGTTAAGCCACATTCAGATCTTGCACGTGCATCGACCATCAGGGCTGGCTATTTGCCAGTGCAAACTGGGTGACGAAACAGGGTCCCTATGTTTGAGGCCCAATTTTTATTTCTTCTCTTTGGATTTTATCATGAGAAAATTATATAAAAATTCAATTTATCTTGAATGAAATGGTATAAGAGGCCTCATTTTATATAACTTAATTTAATTTTTTTTTCTGTATTTACATAATTTAATTACCTCATTTTAGATTTTAGGACATAGCCTTGGAAATCATCAATACACCGATATGACTCATGTAGGATCAGTTGGGGCTGACTCAGGCAAACTCTTGTTACACAAGAGTGGCCTGACTCTGTCTGCGGAATGGAAATACAGACAGGATTTAAGCAACAAGACTCGCTTTATATATGATCAATTACAAACGAATCTCTCGCTCGTGGGCAAATAGAGTTTGTCTGACCACTTTCACTCACAGGCTATAAGGATAGAACAACTCTTGCTATAACCTTGAATGATCTTCTCTTTCTCTATCTCTCTCTCTATGCTCTAGTACTTCTCTCTATATGCTCTGGAATCTCCTTGGGTCGAAAATGATCCAATAATCACTTTATATACATGTCTAGATGGATAGTTATCCTACATTTAAGCCATACACTGACTAGGCCACTCTCTCTTGGATTTTTTGCACTGCTCCAGCAGCCTGGGTCAGTAGAGTGTGTGTCTGGACATGGGTAACTGCTCTAGTCACGTTCTTACTTTTGGCGCACATTTTTCCCTCTCGCCAGGTAGAGTCTAGTTGGCGGTCAGACTCTTTCTGTCTTGATGTTTCTACTTCAGTGCACACAGTCAGACTCCTGTTGGCATTCGAACTTTGTCATTCTTGAGCAAAACTTCAACATCTTCAAGAATCAACAACTCATTTTTTAAAATGCCAGCACCCAGTCTACGGTTGGCTCAGCTATTATGGTTCCTACTCAGGCAGTCAGTCAGTCCCCACGATCTTGTTAATACCATAGTATTCAACCCAGTACCAAATCAGGGCGGGTCTCGTTAGTGACACATTTATTGATTTATTTGAATTTCGACAGAAATTCAATTATTGGAATTTTTTTTGATAAGATTCAATTATTGGAATTTGGAATTGGTTCTTTCTGTTTGGCGAGAGAGAAAATGTTAATCTGGTATTCAGAAGGTTTACAACAGTTCAAACAAGACAGACAACTCTTGTTGCTATCTCCCTCTATCAACTCAAGCCCTCTACTCAGAAAAAAAAAACTAACACCTACAAATCACGCTCACAACTCAAAACTCGAACTCTTCAGGACAGAATGCACCAACACACGATACATAAAGAGAGAAAAGAATACAAAAGGGTTTACCTAAGCTAATCTAATCCAGACCTGGTTCTAATTTGAGCATTAGGATGAGCAGTTTTTTCGTCCAGTTCTTGTGATGCTGCTGATGATACCCAAGCATCGTGGCATCGTGGCATTTTGGCCTCAGTTGCTGCAATTGCACAAGAATAACACTGGGATTGTTCCAAGCTTCTGTTCCGGTTGCCCCCAAGACTGGACTGGTCATTATCATCGCGATTGCAATGCTGATCCTGATCATCTTGATGACGATTTGGAGGAGCTACAGATCCATTCACAAACAGTGAATTCATTTCCTGAGAAGATTGAGTCGCCATCGAGAACTCATCTGGCACTGCATAACTATTATCATTATACCCCTGGTGTCTTACATGTGAGTTGTTAGTAGTAGTTGTTGAAGTGGCTGATCTTCTCTCCACGGCTAAAAAGTGGCCCAGTGAAGGAGGGTTGTTGTTTGGTTCCTTTACTACATCTGTGCTGCTATCTCTTGAGCACAGAGAGAAAAACCAAGCTCTGGATGACTTGCATGGTTTCTTCGCCTTCGATGGCTCTGCTGACGTCCTTCCACGGATAGATCTTCTTGACAGGTTAAGAATGCTCGAGACTCCAATTAGGCTTCCGAGTGTGATGCTTCTGTCATGAAAAAATGAACCTGTGGACTGAAGAGACAATCACCACAACCCGGAAAGGCAGAACATTAATCAGAATGTCATCAAACCGAATTTCTATATACTGTTTAAAATGAAAATGCCTCTGTTTAACGATTTCAGATGTATCAGATAGTTTCCTTTGAATGAAGTAGCGGTTCACTGGTACACTCAGTCTTTATTGTGACCCACATGTCCCAGTCTCTTGTTAGTTAACATCCTTCCCTCATCCGAATTGCACTTAACCATTCTAAATAATAAACAACCGGCTATGGAATCTTAGCTTAAATGCAGCCCATATGCAGAACTGTGTATTCACATTTCAAAAGAAGGTTTATTGGTTTGTCTCAGAGCGACACAAGCCGGGCATGCCAAAAAACTGCTCAACATTAAAACGAAACTAGGGCTGCATCGACCAGATTGTACGGAAAGCGAAAGAATATACTCAAGTGAATTGGAAAACTGTAATGTTCTGCAGTGAACTTACTAACAAGGCTACACCCAAGAAATTATCATGGACCACCACAAAGGCTATATAAAATGTGAGAAATTCCAGCTGGGTTTTAACGAGTTTTTATGCAGCTCAGATAAGCCATCCAGACATGCAAAGACCAAGACATAAAATGACATACAATAACAGTTCTAGAAACCCTGCAAATGGGCAATGTACAAAAAGGAAGAAGAAGGTGGAAGCCAAGTAGATCCGGGTAGGGTAACTGACCTCCGTGTCTAAATCAGAAGATGAATTAGTGGAAGAAGTGGGAGGAGAAGCAGACAGCAAGGTGTTGTTAAACGACATCGAACCATGATAATCCCTTGCTCTATTAATCCCACCTCCACCACCTCCCACCCCAACAACCCTTACATTCAGAGGCTGCAAACCCAGTGGCCACCCTTCTTCTTCTTCGACATGCTGCATTATTAATTCAATCATCATCCCATCCATCAGAAGAAAACAAAATGTTCACTCCAATTCCCTCAAGAAGATACAGCAACAAATAATCTACTTTTGTTTGTTTGTACCCTTTTTGAGTTAAGTATTCGGCGGGTAGAAGGAAGAAGAGAGGAACATCGGATAGCTTGATGAGAAGAAGTTCAAACAGACAAATTAACAAATACCTGCCGAGCCATTTACAGTGTTTATACGGTGACGGGGGCTGAGAATTCAATTTAGGTCCATTGAAGTCGGGCCTCACTCACTCACGAGAAGATAGAGAAGAGAGTGAATACATGTATGTAGACAGAGAAGATGAAAGAATAAGAAATTATAAGAGATACCCAAATTCTCTTTCCTCTCTGAGCTGAGGAGAGCACAGATGATTCCCCTCTCACACAGCAAAGGAACTACTACTACAATAGTATAAAACAGCCCAATGCGGCAATTGTACACAAGAGAAAGAAGAGAGAGGAGGAGGAGGAGAAAGAGGAAGGGAGCAGAGCCGCAGAAGAAGGAAGGAGCCAACAGAAAAAAGTGGGGGGCCGTTTGAGCCAATGAGAACTTGGTCTCATCATTTGTTGACTGTAAAGAAGGAAGCAGAATAATTTCGCACCCCGCAAAACAGTGTTGTTGTAGTTGCCTAATTCTTTTTTCTTTTGGTGGTGGAAAGGAAGAAAAAGCTGTAAATGCGCGCTTGTTTTTTGGGGCAGAGCATCTAAGGAGGGCCGTGCTTGTGCTGTTAAACAACGGATTAGTATAATTTTTTGATAGATGAAAATATAATTAACTACAGAAACGATAGAAGAGATCGGGAAAGAGAGCTAAAGATGTACTACTACCTTTTTCTTTTCCTATGGGACCATCTCAAGGTACAGAAGAACTCCAGATTCTTGCAAGGAAAGGGTTGTTGTCAAGTGGGCACTGATTTAGTAAGCGTTTGGATAATTCACTTAAGCTAAATCTAAATTGTAAAAAGAAAATTAGATTTTGGTTGTTCGGTTAAAAATTGAATTATTAAATTTTGATCAAAGTTGAATAAACTATTATTCAAATTACTCAAAATTTGAATTTTTTTAGTGAAAAATCGAAAACCTAATTGAAATCCAAAGTTTAGTTACTTTGGATTTCAATTAATCGAAATTTAGAAAAAACATTGAAAAACCGAAGTTTTGTTTGGTATTCAGTGTAGGGTTTATCGTTTCACTTCTCACTTTCTCTGAAGACTAAAGAAAAGAGAATAATTTTTTTAAAAAAAATATTTGGATAATTCAGTTATTCGAATCAGACAGAGTCGAAACCAAAATCTCAACCAAATTATAATTTGGATATTCGAAGAACCGAAATTTTAAATTTGGTTACAAAATTCGGTTAAAAGTCTCAAATCCAAGATATCCAAACTGAATGCTCACCCTAGTCATTTCTGATGTGTGTTAAGATACTAAAAGCTTGATTTCCATGAAATATGTAGATGATGGTAAATGTAAAATAATCAGCTCATACTATTATTGTGTTATACTACTTTCAAGGGTACAAAACTTTTGTTATTGCCAAACTAGTTCTTCATTGATGGGAAAATGGTAACATAAGGATCCTCTACAAATAGTCCCCTTGAAAGCAATAACAATAGAATGGAATTTAATCATAATAATACAAAATAACAAAATTATGAGTTCCTCCCTTTTTCTCTTCTACGAAAGTTTCCTTTTCTTCTTCCTACCACCGTATGTAGGTTTCATGTGTTACTCTCATCTAATTTAAGTGTTTTATTTTGAATTTTGTGGGTATTATGGGTCTCTTTTCTGATGCTTTTCTTCTACTCCCTTTTCTCTCCCTATTCTTCTACTCCTAGGTTCTTTCATCCTTTTTTTTTGTCAAAACAATACTCCCTACATGTCCAACTTTTCAACACCCTTAATGCCACATCCTGCCATCGTCTTTTACTTCGTACTCTACGCCCATCTGCATCTTCCTGTCTTCGGCCACGGTTACCGACGACCTGCATTGGTGATGGGGCTTTGCTCCTTATTTTCCGCCTTTTCTGCGTTCGTCCTATGGGATCTTCTCTCCGACGGTCGGTGGAGGAACTCTCTTATCAATGGGAGGAGCTCTCTCTCACGAAGGACGAAGCTCTACCGATCTCGATTGATAGCCTCATGGACCATGATCTGACCTTGTCCTTCGATCGATGCTTGCTGGGCAAACTGGTCACCACTCGTGGAGTCGATATCCGGGCTATGGAGTCTACTTTGTCCAAGGTATGGCACCTTGCAGAATACCTGAAGATAAAGCAAGCGACAACTCAAATCTTCCTGCTGGAGTTTGAGAGAATTAGTATGCTGCATGTGGTGTTGGATCGTGGTCCATGGTCTTTTGACGGTGCACTATTCATTCTCCAACGTATTAACAAAAAAAGGCCTCATCAAATCATGAGTTCTTGAGCTTTCCCATCTGGGTTAGAACTAAGAAGCATCGGTTTTGTTAAATCGTCTTCTTTCTCAAGTTCAAAAGAAAATGGGTTTTTCAAGCTCAAAATTTTTCGAGCTGAAATAACAAAGAGTGAGATTTCTTCTTCATATCATCAACTTTTACCAGAATCAATTTTCTTCAAATGTCTTTCAAGATGAGAGTTCATGAAATAATCATTTCTTGGCAATGGAACACAAAGACTTGTCCTTTGTTTTCGAGAAGTTGAGCATGCTTCACAAGGCACCACAACCCATTCCCAAAGCATTCAAATAACACACAAAACTGATGAAACACACAACCTTCAAATCATTGTTGAAAACCCCGAGTAATACTGAGGACAATATGAGTTAGGATCGTTTATTTGAAACTTTCTTCTAACGAGCGTGTGAACAAAAATCTCTGAGCGAAAAAAGTATGAGAGTGTCATGAGTGAAAAAATCATGAGTGAATGAGCATTTCATTTTTACACGACTTCAGTGAGGGCACATACAAAGGTGAGGTAAACATCATAACTCTGACTGAAAGAGATAGCTTATAGATTTACTCTTAGACCCGTGAAAAAGTAACAAGAACGGGCACACAACTATCAGGAATGACGAAGCACCTAAGTACACCACCACATATCCAAAAAGCTCGTGAAACCTCGACATTAAACTCTAGGCACCCCTGTTGAGCCTTTCATATATCATCTTTTTGAATAATTAAACTTCATAAAATAAGTTAGCCTGTGATGATTATCCGACCCAATGGCCAAAGGAAGTGAGGAGCCCGACTCATAGATAGTGACTACACAAGTCCAAAAGAAGAAACAATGCTGCCATAAGTATGACAAAAAAAATCCGTAAACAGTCCCAAAATAATCCAGGATGTAAGTGTTCACATCTAAATAGCTCAGAAAACTCAAACATCGGGAGACACAAGAACCCTAAAGATGAGTCAAAGAATTTCTTCAAAAGTCAAGGCAAACCTGAAAAGCCTCAAAAATCCAAACATCAACAATGAAAATGGCGAGAAGGACAACTCCAAAAGTTTGAAGTCCAAAGCCCGAAAGCAAGCCAACACAAGGTGGCAAGACAACTTCAAGATAAGGAAGACGAATCCGAGAGAAGGTGCAAGTTGCAGTTTGGTCACCCTTAACCCATATATCCCCTTATGGTCCAATTGTCTTTTATAACACCCCACGGTCCCATTATAAGCTTCAAATACTTCTAACTTGATAGTTGTGTGTCTAATCAAGTAAAAGTAGCATATCGAACATGTAGTTCCATCAAATATTAAATTCAATAGTCAGGAAGTTATGACTGTAAGTGAGGATGAGTGTAAACACCAAACACATTGAGTGTAGGTAGAAAAAGCACCATATCAAATTAAACCTTGACCATGTGAGGACAAGGGTTGTTCACATGTTAACAGAAGAAAAATACTAGGGGCAATCGATCATTTCAATCGATTGACATGAACCTTTTTTAACTCAGATTGCTCAAAGAATCACTGGGGGCAGTTGTTGTTCCAACAATTGCTACGAATACAACAATTTAAAGATGGCCAAAAACACCACAATCTTGAACTCCACTTATCCTAGGCTCGTCAAAAGCCCTAACCATCACCTACCTCATAAGTCATGAATTACTACACTACAATTCCAAAGCCTCAAGCTCATCATAAGTCCTTAACACCACCCCAACCACAAAGCCTCAAGCTCGTCCTAAGTCCTTGACACCACTCATAAACCATACCATCAAGACTCAAGGCTCGTCATAAGCCCTGACCACCATTCATCATCATTTAAACACCAGCACGCTCGATTTCAAAAGAATGAAATTCAAGTTTGGAACACCATGCTAGAAAATTAGAGTTCCATGAGCTTTTGTTGAGAAAGACGTTTATTTGTGCACAAATGATCAAATGGTGTTCTTTTAACAGATAAGTCACACCATTTCTTTACACAAAGTCAGTATTTTTTACACTGAGTTAACCCCATATTTACATCAGGTCAACTCTATTTTGATAATCGAACCAATCCTCGTTTGACATCAGAGTCAACCCCATTTTTTGACACCGAGTCACTCAATTTTGACAGCTGGATTTCGTAACACCCAGTAAGTTTTATTTTGACACATAGTCAGTATTTTCGACAACCGAGTTAACCCCATTTCCACAACCAAGTCAACACAATATTTTCCCATCATCAAACACATTTTGCATCAATGATAGTAGAGTCAGAACTGCGACACAACTTGAGAATAATTGTGAGATACAAATTCTTCACCAGATACATTTATTCATCAAAGATACAAATTCTTCAGATACATATTCTTCACCAAAGATACAAATTCTTTAGATACATATTCTTCTACAAAGATACAAATTTTCCAGGTGCAAGATCTTCACCAGAGACACAGGTTCTTGAGATACAGTTTCTCACCAAGTTGGCGGGGTAATAACAATAAGTCCCCTATATTTATGTCTACTTTTTTGGAGTAACAAATAATAGGCAATATCAATAAGTCCCCGTTGTAAACTAGAAGTTATCCAAGCACCCTAATTGGTGGGAAATATCAATAAGTTATTTTGAAGTCCAACCAGAAGCACCAGAGTTCTAGAACTCACCTTTATCCGGAGATCCAAGTGACAAGGGTAGCCTCTCAGCCTACACTTCATGCACGTGCATAACTGAATGTCGGAATGGGAGGGTCAAGTTCCGTGCTTTTTTTATTGCATTGCTTAACAATAACAATAGGAGTTTATTTTATTATTGTTTGCTTAAACAAACGGTAAGAATTAGTTGTTACGACTTACTCGTCAGTAGCTTTGTATTTAAGGAGGCTAGTCTCCCAAGGGAGGGGGACGGACAAATTCTATTTTCCTCAACAGATCACACCTCAATTGCAGAACTACCCCAGGTTCCAAAATTCACCTCAGTTGTAGAACTACCCTGGTGTGCAGAACTCACCTCAGGTTCTAAACTACCACGAGTTGTAGAACTCACCCAATTCGTAGAACTCATCTTAGTTGCAGAACTACCTTGAGTTGTATAACTCACCCTGTAACACCCCAACCGCTAATCCTTCCATTATCCTCTAATCGTCTCCATACTTACGCTACACGCAGCGGATACTTACATACTCCCGGCGGGTGATACAACGCCGTTAGCCATTCCGAGACTAACAAGGCTTCTACTACTTACTGTAACGGTCTGAAGATTAAGATATACTGAGTAACAAAATACTTACAATACGCTTCCAATACTTACTCACAACTTTGATTACCGAGTATCCAATAGAATATGAATTACATCCCATTTCTACAAGACTATTCCAAAAATTATGAGTTTGTACATCTACTCATTCATACTAAAGTTCACAATTTCAATTCTCCAAAAGGGTGTAGCACATGGTACACCGGCTACTAAAAAAGGCGTCAAGCCGTGTACAACTCAATACACCATTTTAATCTACTAACTACTCCCAAAAGAATTCATCGTGGTCCTTACTCGACCTTCAAATCTCACGGGTACCTGTAAAATAAAAATAGTGCCCCAAGGGGCTCAGCTAAGCACTGCATATGAAATCCGCATACCCCGCGTACTAGCGAGGGTACGCCGACTATTTAGTCAAATACAAGCGGTTCGTTTTATTCATACATACATACATGCTCTTATACCATACAATACATTCATATCACAAAACATACATACATTCCATGCATACAAGGAAGACATTACAAGTCAACCATTCATACTTACCGGAATACAGAGATACACTTCTCCAATACATACACAGGGCTTGTTAGCTTCTTTACTCACCCGGGTTAATCGGGTGTATGTTACTCTTTTACTCGTGGTCAATGACTTACGCTAGTCAAGACCATTACTCATACATATACTTTACTTACTTACTTACATACTAAAGTCAAGTCGGTATGATCTCCTGACAAAGACTACTATATCCCACCACCGGGCTTTAGGGTGGCTCACTAATCCAGGATGCTACCCATTTAAGGGGTTTGGTCCATGGAAAAGATTCAGGCTATGATTCGGATCCAACCTCTTGTGTTTCCTTATCCTCACACGTGACCGAAACTATATCGGACTTCTACTCATTCCATTTTACTCATTACTCAAGTTAGGAGTTAGGTGGTTAGGAATTAGTAGAAGTCATTACTTCCATACCAAGGGTTAATACATTACACATCCAGCCACACATACACTTCATTCTCATCCATTCATTTCATGAATTATACAAACTCAATGTTCAAGATAATACAACGAGAACAATATAGCTCAAACACAAATAAGTGCAATAAAAGTTCGATTTGTGCATTTATCTTATTTTGGTGATCACATAAGCACACAAATCAGAGTAACCAGGTTAGGATACAGGGCATGAGAAAATCATACCGTTCACCGTCGTACTCGTACTCCCGGTTATTCCTCTCGGGGTCAACATTCGATTCCGATAACATACACGAAATCGTACGGTCAATGATCTCTTATTGACCTAACTTATTCTTTCATTAATACTTTCATTGTACACTTACTAGTGCTTCACATTCCATACTTGCTTATAAAAATTATTCTTTTCTTATTACTTCTTAACTTGCTTTCTTACTCATGTACTTACTTTCTTACCATTTTTTTATTCTATTAATGGTGTATTACCAAGCCCCCATATACATATACATATATATATATATATATATATACATATGCATATATACATATATGATTGCCATTTTTGGGGCTTGACCGACCCATGTGTGACCCGACCGACCCAAACCCCTCTGGGTCGGTCGAAGTCAGAAAGAATTCGTTCCTGGAATTCATTTGGACTGACCCACGACCGACCTAACCTCCTAGGTTGGTCGAAGTCAGAAACTTCGACTTTGAAAAATTATTTACCCGACCGACCCCGGACCGACTCACCCGTCTGGGTCGGTCGAAGTCAGAAAGTTACGTACCAGTGGTTTTAGTCCGACCGACCCACGACCGACTCAAGCCTCTGGGTCGGTCGAGGTCAGTACTTCCCTTTTGAATTTGTTTCAACTTCATTCTTCTACCCATTTCTTCCCCAATCTTCCTACATTAATTCTAACATGTTTTAGTACTAAATTCATTTCCCTTAGCTCATCCATTAAAGTCATTACTAAATTCATTTCCCATTCTTATATTGATTTACACAATTTTCCTCATTTCCATTCCAGCACTCATAACAGTTTTTGTTCTTCTTATGCTACAGATTTTTAAACCAACTTCTACCATTCAATACTCCCTCTACTGATGCCACTTCTAGCATTCTAAATACATTATCTTACCTCCTAGTTCTTCCCACCACTTAACTCCCTTTCCAAGTCTGTTTTCAAAGTGATTAACTACTCTCATGAAGCACCAAATTACACCTAGTTACTACCTAGGTTATTTTCTCTTCTTACTCAACTAAGTCCTCTAATTTCTAGACAAATTTTGACAGAGGTTCCCCTATACTTTTAACATTACCCACACATTGTATCAGCTCACATTCATTTCCAGATTTTCCACATCCATTTAAGCACTAACCACACAATATATTTTCCTACACATACATATTCATTACCCAAAGTTTTCCCAAGCTTTTAATTCTCATTTACAAGCTTCAAAACAGTTTTATTCTCTTCTTCATTATTCTACTACATAGTTACTACTCAAAGCCATATACATTACTCATTTTTAATACATAAAATCTGTTACACTACACCATATAAATCCAGCTCAAGGTAAGAGCATTTACCTTGTCTTGCTAGTTTTTCTTTCCTTCTTTTCCTTCTCTTCCTTTCTTCTTTCTTTCTCCCTTGTTCTCGGTTCAGATGGGGTTCACGCTCCAATGCTACAGCCCATCAATACATATATACTAACTTAGAATTTCACCCTTAAACTAGCCTAGGGTTTATATACTTGTTTAAGGTTTAAAAATGAAGCCTTACCTTCCAATGGATAGATGAAACTTTGGACAGCAGCAATATCAAGATTCCCACTCCAAAATGAAGCCAAAATCGGCTGGAGAACAAGGCACAAAACAAGGCTAAGTTCTGAATTTTTGTTTTGCCAAAAGGGGCTAGAAAAAGATGGATTTCCAAGACTATTTTTTACCTCAAAACGATAAGGGGATGATTGTGCTTCTAATGGTGGTCTTCAAGCTCCAAATGCAGCACACCCATGGAGATGAAAGTGGTGCTTTCTGATTTTTGAAAAGAGGGGAATACTCTCCTTGACAAGGGGAATTTAATGATGCATTTTTATGATTTTTGGAGAAGGTTTGGGCTTTGAACAAGAGAAGAGAAGGAGAGTTTGTGTGAGTGTTCTTCAAGCCTCCATGGATGTCGAGAGAGAGGAAGAAAAAATTCAAGAAGGAGGGATTGAGTATGTGAGGGAGTGAGGGGGTAGAGGAGAGAGAGTGACCAATCTCCTTTTCTACTTTGTTCCACTTTATGGGTTTGTCTTTTAGCAAATAAGAAAAGAATTAAGAGAGTGAGAGAGGGGTAGCCAGCCGGATACACACACACACCCCTACATATTTTGGTTTTCTATTTATAAAAGTGGACACATTAGTTGTGCCTATTTACACTCTCACCCCTACAATTCCCGGTCTCAAAACAGTTTTTACTAACCGGAACCCGTTTTCCAGAATTTTCTTGTTTAGTTAATTTTATTGGTTATAAACCTTCATTAATGTTTATTAATGACTATTTGGTTGACCTAAATTATTACGAGTCCATTTGACCCGCTTAAAGTCGCGTGTTCCCGGTTTCCTCAAAAAACGTGCTTTAAGGTTCGTTTGTGCTTTTAATCCATTTTAAGGATCGGTTTTCTTCGGGATTTGTTCCCTCATGTTTATTTAGGTGTAATTAAGCCTCTAAAATACTTATTAGCCTAATTAATCACTATTTTTAATTATGGGGTATTTCAATCTACCCCCCTTAAGGAACTTTGCCCTCAAGTTGCTCAAGGTTTACGGTTTACTATTTTTACTCATTTGGCAAACCAATTACCACAATGCGCTTTACTACCACCTTACAAGGTGTTCACAATTCCTACACTGCAAACATACACAATCCAAATGCAATACACAATACACAATCCAATTCACACATTCCACAATACATTTCACAATACCATTCGTGTCATATACCGTACAACCCAAGTGCATTACACATTATACAAATACCATACACATTGTAAAACATACCGAGCACTGCACTGTGCCAAAGGAAATACAATTAGCACTACATGTGCCAACAAAATGTACTACCATACATACATACTATGCAATGCTAACCCGAATCAATGCAAAAGCAAAATGGCTCTACCCCCCTTTAAAAGGGGTACGCCCCGTACCCTCCATACTATACGGATATTAGACAACTAGTCTAAAATAAATTTGGGTACTTCACCTTCATGGCGTTTTCTAATTCCCAAGTCGCTTCCTCGACATCGTGGTTAGACCACAAGACCTTCACCATTCGTACAGATTTATGGCGAGTGTCTCTCGTCTTCGTATCAAGGATTCACAATGGAGTCTCAACATATCTCATCATCGGCTCTAGGGATAGCTGCTCGGGTTCTAATACGTGATAAGGATCGTCTATGTATTTCTTGAGTTGTGATACATGAAAGACATCATGAACATGCCCCAATTCTTCAGGTAGTGCTAGCCTATAAGCCAAAGCTCCAATCCTCTCGGTAATTGTGTACGGGCCTACAAATTTTGGGCTCAGCTTGTCTTTCTGGCCAAAACGGAATACGCCCTTCTTAGGTGAAACGCGCAGGAACACTTGGTCGCCCACATCGAACTCAAGGTCGCGTCATCGCACATCCGTATAGGATTTCTATCTATCTTGGGCTGCTTTCATGTTCGCTCGGATTTGCTGAACTTCAGCTTGTACTTGTTCTAGATACTCCAGTCCTATGATGACCGCTTCGCTTGACTCAACCTAACACAACGGGGTACGACAGGGTCTATCATACAAAGCTTGGAAAGACGACATCTTAATCGAAGCGTGATAGTTGTTGTTATACGAAAACTCGATAAGATGAAGCTATCAATCCAGCTCCCCTGGAAATCTAAGGCACATGCTCTAAGCATGTCCTCTAGTGTTTGGATGGTCCTTTCTGTCTGACCGTCGGTCTATGGATGGAAGGCGGTGCTAAGCTTCAGCTCAGTACCTAGCGCTTCCCGTGTCGCTCTCCAGTATATCGAAAGAAATCTGGTGTCGCGGTCAGATACTATAGTTTTCGGGACTTCGTGGTGTCGAGTGATCCCCTTGTCGAATAGCTCCGCGAGCTTCGCCACCTTCCAGGTGTCCTTCATCGGTATGAATCGGGCAACCTTGGTGAGGATATTGACTACTACCCAGATCATGTTGAGTCCTCCCCTGGCAGGTGGGAGTCCTATAACAAAATCCATGGAGATATCATGGAATTTCCACTCCGGAATTGGCATAGATTGTACCATTCCTCCCGGTCTTCGGTCCTCAAATTTTACCTTCTGGCATGTGAGACACCTCAGAACATACTCAGTCACGTCGGATTTTATTCCTGACCACCAGAAGTACCTCTTCATGTCTTTGTACATTTTGGAGGCTCCCGGATGGACATGCAATGTGGAACAATGTGAATCTCGCAGAATGTGATCCCTTAGCTCAGCATTGCTTCAGGGAACGCATAATCTGCCATTCAATTAGATCAGACCATCTTCATGCAATTTGAAGTCGTACTTTCGGTTCTTGAAGGTACCCTCTGTGATTTTCTGTCTGATCTCTGTGAAGTATGGGTCGCTCAACTGAGCGTCTCGCACCTCGTCGACCAAGCTAGAAGAAGCGAGTAGCGAATGGAGCGAGTGTGCTCGACCACTCAGGGCGTCGGCTACAACGTTTGCCTTCCCTTATTTATACTAGAGGTTGATGTCGTAATCTGATCGAAACTCCATCCACCTTCCCTATCTCAAATTCAGTTCCTTTTGTGTGAATACATTCTGTAAACTTTTATGGTCGGAGTAGATGGTGATGCTTACCCCATAGAGATAGTGTCGCCATATCTTCAAGGCGAAGACAATGGCTCCTAACTCTAGATCGTGTGTCGGGTAATTCTCCTCATGTTTTTTTAGCTGGCGAGAGGCGTAAGCTACTACCTTGCCATGCTGCATGAGTACGCATCCCACGGCCTTCCCCGATGCATCACAATACACCTCAAATCCCTTTGTGCCCTCTGGAAGAGTGAGAATTGGCGCTGAGGTCAATGAGTCTTTTAGGCTCTGGAAGGATACCTCACACTCGTCTGTCCACACAAACGGTGCATCTTTTTTCATCAATGTCGTCATGGGCTTAGCGACTTTGGAAAAGTCCTTTACAAACCTCCGATAATAACCGGCTAGACCAAGAAATCTCCGGATGTCGGTAACAGTCTTAGGTCTAGGCCATGATCGTACTGCTTCGATTTTGGATGGATCTACTGAAATACCCGCGCTCGAGATGACATGACCGAGGAAGGATACCTGATCTATCCAAAACTCGCATTTGGAGAACTTCGCATATAGCTGGTTCTCGCACAATGTCTCAAGTACTTTTCTCAAATGGTTTTCAAGCTCTTCTACTGACTTCGAATATACGAGAATGTCGTCGATGAATACTACTACAGAAGTGTCCAACTGATCACTGAATAATCGATTCATTAAGTCCATGAACTTTGCTGGTGCGTTAGACAAACCGAATGGCATCACCGTGAATTCGTAGTGGCCATATCTCATTCAGAATGCTGTTTTCTCAGTGTCTTGCTCTTTGATAGCAATCTGGTGATATCCGAATCAGAGATCAATCTTAGAAAAGACCGAAGCTCCTTTCAGCTAGTCGAATAGGTTGTCGATGCGTGGCAATGGGTATTTATTCTTCACTGTGACCGCATTCAATTCGCGGTAGTCGATGCAGAGTCAGAGGCTACCGTCCTTTTCTTAACAAAGAGGACCAGTGCTCCCCAGGGTGATACGCTCGGGCGTATGAACCCTTTGTCGAGAAGGTCGCGCAACTGATCCCTGAGCTCAATCATTTATGCTGGTGCCATACGGTACAATGCCCTAGCAATGGGACCAGTACCCGGGATAAGGTCAGTTTCAAATTCAACAGCTCTCTGAGGTGGCATACCAGGTAGCTCCTCCGGGAATACATCAGGGAATTCGGATAAAATCGGTACATCGGTATTGAATTCTGGATCTCTCTCCAGGTCTTGCACATGGCATAAATACACATCATGTCCTTTACTGAGCTCCCGGTACATAGCCATAGCGGAGATGACTGTAGTCGAAGGCTCTCTTGGCCTCTGGCGGTATGTAACAGTGACCCTAGACGGACTCTTGAGCAGCAGTCTATGCTCGGCGCAGAGGATTCGCCCCTTGTGCCGCTCCAACCAGTTCATCCTGAATATCAAGTCGAATCCCAACCCATTAAATTCGATGAAGGAGATGGGAAACTCTTCGCCTTTGATTCGAATTGTGGCGGTTTGGTAATACTTGGTACATCTTACTCGCTCCTTCGACGGGAGAGTAACCAAGAAGTTCGGTAGTTCATCCGCGTCTAGCCCCAACTTCTTTGCAAAAGATGGCGATACAAAGGTGTGAGAGGTGCCGGAGTCGAATAGTATTGAGGCATCAATGCCGTTTACTAGGAAGGTTCCCGTTAAAATGGGGCCGCTCTTATCGGCTTGTGCTTCGGTGAGGATACTCAGGTTACCTTCGGTACCGAGTCCATAACCTAATTATTCATAAGATTGTAAGTAACGATGGTGGAACACAAGTGGAATTTAATAATCAACAATGCTCTTTATTGATAAACCAACCATCATACATATTGTGTCTCTAATACACGTTACTATTGCGTTACATGCTACTGCAAGATTAATACTTTCTAAAGGTAAGGTTCACGCGTCCTGGTTTCATGTGTGTGGCATTAATTATTGCCGGTGGTGCCGTATTCAACTTGATCTTCTTGATCCCGTGATACAGCAACCTCGATTTTTCACCCATGATTAAAACATCTCCTGATCTCAATACCAGTTTCTCTGCGAGGTCCATACGCTTCTGCTTGCTATACAAGAATACCACGTCATCACCAATGGACCAAGACACTACGGGTACTCTTTATTCAAGAGATTTCGTTGTCTCGTCCTTGTCTTGGTTTAAGCCAAGTCGTCCTTCTTTCTCATAGAAGTTGACGATACATAAGTCTGCTTCAAGTGCAGGGATTGGGTCATCTTCACATTGTTGTGCGATTTCTACAGCTTGAGTAACAAGCGTTTGGAATTCAGTGGGTATTGATGGAGGTGTTGCTCCGTCTCCTGCTCGTGTCTTCTGGTATGTCTTGGTATAAGAGTTCCAGTCCTTTCCCAAGCATATCATCTTCAGCTTCATTGTTGCTCCATCGGGGAATTTGGGTGTATAAAATCCTCCTAGACCCGTCCCTAGTTCATTGCATTGTCGGATGATCGAAATTTGTGCTTCGGGTGTCAGGTATCCTTTTAATAAAATCATACCTGGGCGGATAACCTGACACTGCTCGTCGGTGTAGTGGTGAGTGGTGATGTCGATTTCTTCATGCAGTGGGTTTGAAGGTATTGGATAAATGATACTGAATTTTCCTAAGGTGGTAAATGTCATCTAACTTAAGTTCTAGTTTCAACTAGTTCGTTTCATGCTCAAATACATGCTTCAGTTCTAATTACTCATGCTCAAATTCATACTTCGTGTACTTGCGCATTCATGCATTCACTCATGCAGGTAATTCAATACTCCAGACATGCTTCTCAAGGATTAAAGTTTACAGTTAATACCTAGGCCGGACTTAGTACCGGTCCCGTCACGGTCAATGATGTGCAAGGCCGGCTGCCTCGGTGGTGCGCCCTTCTACGGACCTCGGGACCCCTGTCCCTGTGAAGTATGCTGGGTCTGAACATCACCAGACGCAACCTCCTTGCCTTCATGCTGCATGTATCCCTGGTAGTTGCCCTTGGGCTTCAAGTTCTCTGGGCATACATTCGCACGGTGCCCCAGTTTCTGGCAGTTGTAGCATCGGATCTCCCTTCCTTGGCAATCGGTGTCGGGATGATCCTTGTTGCAGTTTCGGCACACATAGCTTTGGCCATCATTTTGGCTCTTGCCATGTCCAGAACCAGAACATGTAGCTTCTATGTTAGCAAGGTTCGGTACTCTTACACCAATTCATGTACATACTAATTCACAAGCATACTATTTTGGTTTCGGGCTCTTACCCTTGTAGGGCTGAGACCTCAGTGGCTTCGCTGCCACTGGTGCAGTGTAGGCGAGCTGCAAAGGCTCAACTGCCTTGCCCTTCTCAGCATGGGCACTGCTGTCTCCAGAGGTGTTCTTCTGGTGCTGCTGGGTGTATTTCCCCTTCTTCTTCTTCCAGTTCTTTTCTTGGTTCTGCTCCTCTGAGCTGGTGTTCTTGTTGTTTGCTTTGCGCTTAAGCGCTTGATCTTCATCTCTCAGCTGGCATGTGATCTCAACACGAGAGGCAGCGTGGTAACAATCCTGGAAATGGATGTTAGGTGGTATTCCCATATACTAAAGAATGGATTCGAATTGACTACGACATTAAGGGTTTGGAATTATTGTTTACCTGGAGGGAGGTAAACCTAGTGTAACCCATGCCATACCGGAGTCAATGGCTCAATCCGCCGTAGAAGCGGTCGACCAAGACTTGGCCGGTATACCCAAGGTCGGGTAGGAGTCTGAGAATGGAGGTAAAGGTACGGTAATACCATCAACCATCATCTTCTCCGTCATCTTGAGTGCATCGAGCTCAAGCCTCTTCTTGGTCTTGACATGCTCGGGATAATACTTAGATCGGAGAAGAGAGATGAATGCTTCCCAACCGAATGTAGGGTCGGCAACGTGCTCGGCCTTGACGAGCTTCCACCAGTCCATAGCCGCGTCCTTGAGGTAATACGCAACTATCCTCACTCGAACTCCAGCTGGAGTCTCAAGAGTCTCGAAAGCCGTCTCCATCTTGGAGATATAGGCCTCGAGCTTGGCGGGGTCGCTCTCGCCTCTAAAGCAGGGAGGTCAAAGGTCGGCGACTGCCTTTACCCAATTGGTTTCACGGGGCTGAGGCGGGTCAGGCTGGTGCTGCTGATTCTGTTGTACTTGCTACTGGGCTACAATCATTAGTTGGGGAATCAGCTGTGCCACGGTGGCAGCGACGATCTCGGCGACGTCTCCGCACCAGGCTCATCAGCCTGCTCTCCCCGGGGTCAGCCTCGACCACATCCTCGTCCTGACATCTGAACAAATGTGAATTACATTAGATACTATGACCATGTGGTCTTGATTTAAGCAATGGTATCGTCTTTGCAGACGTCAAGGGTATCCGTTATCATTAACGGTTATTCCTAGTTAGGTTTCTAAATCTTCGTTGTAAAATGGTTTATAACCTAACTCGGTAATCACTACTCTCGGTATTCTAATCATTAGAGCGTTAATGCGCTCTGATACCATTTTTTGTAACACCCCAACCGCTAATCCTTCCATTATCCTCTAATCGTCTCCATACTTACGCTACACGCAGCGGATACTTACATACTCACGGCGGGTGATACAACGCCGTTAGCCATTCCGAGACTAACAAGGCTTCTACTACTTACTGTAACGATCTGAAGATTAAGATATACCGAGTAACAAAATACATACAATACGCTTCCAATACTTACTTACAACTTTGATTACCGAGTATCCAATAGAATATGAATTACATCCCATTTCTACAAGACTATTCCAAAAATTATGAGTTTGTACATCTACTCATTCATACTAAAGTTCACAATTTCAATTCTCCAAAAGGGTGTACCACATGGTACACCGGCAACTCAAAAAGGTGTCAAACTGTGTACAACTCAGTACACCATTTTAATCTACTAACTACTCCCAAAAGAATTCATCGTGGTCCTTACTCGACCTTCAAATCTCACGGGTACCTGTAAAATATAAACAGTGCCCCAAGGGACTCATCTAAACGCTGCATATGAAATCCGCATACCCCGCGTACTAGCGAGGTTACACCGACTATTTAGTCGAATACATGCGGTTCGTTTTATTCATACTTACATGCTCTTATAGAATACAATACATTCATATCTCAAAACATACATACATTCCATGCATACAAGGAAGACATTACAAGTCAACCATTCATACTTACCGGAATATGGAGATACACTTCTCCAATACATACACAGGGCTTGTTAGCTTCTTTACTCACCCGGGTTAATCGGGTGTATGTTACTCTTTTACTCGTGGTCAATGACTTACGCTAGTCAAGACCATTACTCATACACATACTTTACTTACTTACTTACTCAAGTCAAGTCAAGTCGGTATGACCTCCTGGCAGGGACTACTATATCCCACCACCGGGCTTTAGGGTGGCTCACTAATCCAAGATGCTACCCATTTAAGGGGTTTGGTCCATGGAAAAGATTCAGGCCAGGATTCGGATCCAACCTCTTATGTTTTCTTATCCTCACGTGTGGCCGAAACTATATCGGACTTCTACTCATTCCATTTTACTCATTACTCAAGTTAGGAGTTAGGTGGTTAGGAATTAGTAGAAGTCATTACTTTCATACCAAGGGTTAATACATTACACTTCCAGCCACACATACACTTCATTCTCATCCGTTCATTTCATGAATTATACAAACTAAATGTTCAAGATAATACAACGAGAACAATATAGCTCAAAAACAAATAAGTGCAATAAAAGTCCGATTCGTGCATTTATCTTATTTTGGTGATCACATAAGCACACAAATCAGAGTAACCAGGTTAGGATACAGGGCATGAGAAAATCATACCATTTACCGTCGTCCTCGTACTCCCATTTATTCCTCTCGGGGTTCAACTATTCGATTCCTATAACATACACGGAATCGTACGGTCAATGATCTCTTATTGACCTAACTTATTCTTTCATTAATACTTTCATTGTACAGTTACAAGTGCTTCACATTCCATACTTGCTTATAAAAATTATTCTTTTCTTATTACTTCTTAACTTGCTTTCTTACTCATGTACTTACTTTCTTACCATTTTTTTATTATTAATGGTGTATTACCAAGCCCCCATATACATATATATATACATATGCATATATACATATATGATTACCATTTTTGGGGGGCCCGACCGACCAATGTGTGAGCCGACCGACCCAAACCCCTCTGGGTCGGTCGAAGTCAGAAAGAATTCGGTTCCTGGAATTCATCTGGACCGACCCACGACCGACCCAACCTCCTGGGTCAGTCGAAGTCAGAAACTTTGACTTTGAAAAATTCTTTACCCGACCGACCCACGACCGACTCACCCGTCTCGGTCGGTCGAAGTCAGAAAGTTATGTACCAGTGGTTTTAATCCGACTGACCCACGACCGACTCAACCCTCTGGGTCAGTCGAGGTAAGAACTTCTCTTTTGAATTTGTTTCAACTTCATTCTTCTTCCCATTTCTTCCCCAATCTTCCTTCATGTATTCTAATATGTTTTAGTACTATTTAGACCTCCTAAAATACCTTAGCTCATCCATTAAACTCATTACTAAATTCATTTCCCATTCTTATATTGATTTACACAATTTTCCTCATTTCCATTCTAGCACTCATAGTAGTTTTTGTTCTTCTTATGCTACATATTTTTAAACCAACTTCTACCATTCAATACTCCCTCTACCAATGCCACTTCTAGCATTCTAAATACATTATCTGACCTCCTAGTTCTTGCCACCACTTAACTCTCTTTCCAAATCTGTTTTCAAAGTGATTAACTACTCTCATGAAGCACCAAAATACACCTAGTTACTACCTAGGTTATTTTCTCTTCTTACTCAACTAAGTCCTCTAATTTCTAGACAAATTTTGACAGAGGTTCCCCTATACTTTCAACATTACCCACACATTGTATCAGCTCACATTCATTTCCAGATTTTCCACAACCATTTAAGCACTAACCACACAATATATTTTCCTGCACATACATATTCATTACCCAAAGTTTTCCCAATCTTTAAATTCTCATTTACAAGCTTCAAAACAGTTTTATTCTCTTCTTCATTATACTACTACATAGTTACTACTCAAAGCCACATACATTACTCATTTTTAATACATAAAATCTGTTACACTACACCATATAAATCCAGCTCAAGGTAAGAGCATTTACCTTGTCTTGCTAGTTTTTCTTTCCTTCTTTTCCTTCTCTTCCTTTCTTCTTTCTTTCTCCCTTGTTCTCGGTTCAGATGGGGTTCACGCTCCAATGCTATAGCCCATCAATACATAAATACTAACTTAGAATTTCACCCTTAAACTAGCCTAAGGTTTATATACTTGTTTAAGGTTTAAAAATGAAGCCTTACCTTCCAATGGATAGATGAAACTTTGGACAGCAGCAATATCAAGGTTCCCACTCCAAAATGAAGCAAAAATCGGCTGGAGAACAAGGCACAAAACAAGGCTAAGTTCTGAATTTTTGTTTTGCCAAAAGGGGCTAGAAAATGATGGATTTCCAAGACTATTTTTACCTCAAAACAATAAGGAGATGAATGTGCTCCTAATGGTGGTCTTCAATCTCCAAATGCAGCACACCCATGGAGATGAAAGTGGTGCTTTCTGATTTTTGAAAAGAGGGGAATACTCTCCTCGACAAGGGGAATTTAATGATGCAGTTTTTGGCTGCGTTCTAACTTGGTACTTCTGTGGTACAAATGTGGCATTTTTGACAAAAAAATGCCAAACCGCCACCTCCGAACAACAATTTCCAAAACAGCCACAAATATATTAGCACAAAATAACCACAAAACAACCAATAATTTATATTGCAAATATAATGAATACAGTAAACAGAGGTAGAGCCAGAAAACTGTAATTAAGAGGGCGAGAATATTTTAATAATATTAATTAATATTTAAAAATTAATTTTTAATAAATTAATTTAAATTTTCAATATTTAAAATTATATTTTAAAAATGATTTATATTAAATTTGACATAAAATTAAATTAAAATTGAAATATATAGATTAATATATTATAAATTAGTTTATTTTCCAGTTTTTATTTTTAGTTTTTTTTATAAAGATTGGTATACTAAATTATAAATTAATGAAAATAATATAGAACAATAGTTTTGAACTAGTAGTGTTTTTCTAAATTGTTTATTTAGATATGGATAAATAGTCTCTAAAAACTATTACTATCTATCAATTCTAATAAAATATTCTACAAGGAAAAGAGCAAACTAATAAAAATTATGATGTAAACTTCCAATTATATCAAAATTATTAGAGTATAAAATATTCGTAGTATATTTTAGAAATATTAATTATAAGTATTCAACTTGCTAAGTAATGATTAATTACAAAACTGTTTGTATAAACTATTATGGTTTGTCAGTATATCAAAGTTGTTGTATGTTTTATACCGTGCTTAATAATTAAAGAATAATTTTATATGCTAATATACGTTATTTTTCATATCTTGGCATATCCAGTATTAAATTTAAATTTATGTTTTTGAATTTCATTAAGTAATATTTAATTGAATAGAATATATTGTTTTAACTACAAATATATGTTTAAAATAAATATTTTATCAACAATCAACCAATATATAATAATAAAATAATAAGTGATATCTGTACATATATATATTCGCTTACAGTCAATTATTTTATTATTAGAAAGAATTGATTTTTCATTTCAATGATATTATTTATTCCATTAAAAATTAAAATAATCTTAAGTATTAATACATTTAAAATGTTATATTAAATACTAATATAAATCCATAAAATTTTATTTTATATATAACATCTAATATATTTGCTCTAAATACAATGGTTTATTTCTTTATTTTTTCAAATATATGTAAAAAATTTATTTATAATTTAATATGTATACATATTATAAATTAATTCACTAAAATATTAATAAAGAATAATACTTATTAAAGGCTATAATTGAAAATCTACATATATTTTAACTTTATTAACAAAAAATTGTTTTAAAATGTAATATAAAAATTTTAATTATAACAACGAAAACGGTAAACGCACTGCACAAAACTAACTTATTCAAAACAGCTAGACGAAACCGCCGTCTGCCGAACACTAGTTTTCAAAACAACCACAAAACAACCAGCAAAACTACCACAAAACAACCAGCCAAAACAACCAGACCAAAACAACCACAAAACTACCATGCCGAACGCAGCCTTTATGATTTTTGGGGAAGGTTTGGGCTTTGAACAAGAGGAGAGAAGGAGAATTTGTGTGAGTGTTCTTCAAACATCCATGGCTGTCGTGAGAGAGGAAGAAAAAATGCAGGAAGGAGGGATTGAGTACGTGAGGAAGTGAGGGGGTAGAGGAAAGAGAGTGACCAATCTCCTTTTCTACTTCCACTTTATGGGTTTGTCTTTTAGCAAATAAGAAAAGAATTAAGAGAGTGAGAGAGGGGGAGCCAGCCGGCTACACACACACACCCCTACAGATTTTGATTTTCTATTTACAAAAATGGACACATTAGTTTTGCCTATTTACACTCTCACCCCCACAACTTCCCGGTTTCTACAGTTTTTACTAACCGGAACCCATTTTCCGGAATTTTCTCGTTTAATTAATTTTATTGGTTATAAACCTTCATTAATGTTTATTAATGACAATTTGGTTGACCAAAATTATTATGAGTCCATTTGACCCGCTTAAAGTCGTGTTTTCCCGTTTTCCTCGAAAAACGCGCTTTAAGGTTTGTTTGTGCTTTTAATCCATTTTAAGGATCCGTTTTCTTCGGGATTTGTTCCCTCATGTTTATTTAGATGTAATTAAGCCTCAAATACATGCTTCAGTTCTAATTACTCATGCTCAAATTCATACTTCGTGTACTTGCGCATTCATGCATTCACTCATGCAGGTAATTCAATACTCCATACATGCTTCTCAAGGATTAAAGTTTACAGTTAATACCTAGGCCGGACTTAGTACCGGTCCCGTCACGGTCAATGATGTGCAAGGCCGGCTGCCTCGGTGGTGCGCCCTTCTACGGACCTCGGGACCCCTGTCCCTGTGAAGTATGCTGGGTCTGAACATCACCAGACGCAACCTCCTTGCCTTCATGCTGCTTGTATCCCTGGTAGTTGCCCTTGGGCTTCAAGTTCTCCGGGCATACATTCACACGGTGCCCCATTTTCTGGCAGTTGTAGCATCGGATCTCCCTTCCTTGGCAATCGGTGTCGGGATGATCCTTGTTGCAGTTTCCGCACACATAGCTTTGGCTATCATTTTGGCTCTTGCCATGTCCAGAACCAGAACATGTAGCTTCTATGTTAGCAAGGTTCGGTACTCTTACACCAATTCATGTACATACTAATTCACAAGCATACTATTTTGGTTTCAGGCTCTTACCCTTGTAGGGCTGAGACCTCAGTGGCTTCGCTGCCACTGGTGCAGTGTAGGCGAGCTGCAAAGGCTCAACTGCCTTGCCCTTCTCAGCATGGGCACTGCTGTTTCCAGAGGTGTTCTTCTGGTGCTGCTGGGTGTATTTCCCCTTCTTCTTCTTCCAGTTCTTTTCTTGGTTCTGCTCCTCTGAGCTGGTGTTCTTGTTGTTTGCTTTGCGCTTAAGCGCTTGATCTTCATCTCTCAGCTGGCATGTGATCTCAACACGAGAGGCAGCGTGGTAACAATCCTGGAAATGGATGTTAGGTGGTATTCCCATATACTAAAGAATGGATTCGAATTGACTACGACATTAAGGGTTTGGAATTATTGTTTACCTGGAGGGAGGTAAACCTAGTGTAACCCATGCCATACCGGAGTCAATGGCTCAATCCGTCGTAGAAGCGGTCGACCAAGACTTGGCCGGTATACCCAAGGTCGGGTAGGAGTCTGAGAATGGAGGTAAAGGTACGGTAATACCATCAACCATCATCTTCTCCGTCATCTTGAGTGCATCGAGCTCAAGCCTCTTCTTGGTCTTGACATGCTCGGGATAATACTTAGATCGGAGAAGAGAGGTGAATGCTTCCCAACCGAATGTAGGGTCGGCAACGTGCTCGGCCTTGATGAGCTTCCACCAGTCCATAGCCGCGTCCTTGAGGTAATACGCAACTATCCTCACTCGAACTCCAGCTGGAGTCTCGAGAGTCTCGAAAGCCGTCTCCATCTCGGAGATATAGGCCTCGAGCTTGGCGGGGTCGCTCTCACCTCTAAAGCAGGGAGGTCGAAGGTCGGCGACTGCCTTTACCCAATTGGTTTCACGGGGCTAAGGCGGGTCAGGCTGTTGCTGCTGATTCTGTTGTACTTGCTACTGGGCTACAATCATTAGTTGGGGCATCAGCTGTGCCACGGTGGCAGCGACGATCTCGGCGACGTCTGCGCACCAGGCTCATCAGCCTGCTCTCCCCGGGGTCGGCCTCGACCACGTCCTCGTCCTGACATCTGAGCAAATGTGGATTACATTAGATACTATGACCATGTGGTCTTGATTTAAGCAATGGTATCGTCTTTGCAGACGTCAAGGATATCCGTTATCATTAACGGTTATTCCTAGTTAGGTTTCTAAATCTTCGTTGTAAAATGGTTTATAACCTAACTCGGTAATCACTACTCTCGGTATTCTAATCATTAGAGCGTTAATGCGCTCTGATACCATTTTTTGTAACACCCCAACCGCTAATCCTTCCATTATCCTCTAATCGTCTCCATACTTACGCTACACGCAACGGATACTTACATACTCACGGCGGGTGATACAACGCCGTTAGCCATTCTGAGACTAACAAGGCTTCTACTACTTACTGTAACGGTCTGAAGATTAAGATATACCGAGTAACTAAATACTTACAAGGGAAAATTCATGATATACCCCTGTTTTCTTTCGTAATTCACAATATACCCCTGTGATTTTCGTAATTCAACTTTAAACATGCTTAAATGTTGTCCAAAATTGATGAAACTTTACATGGACGATGATAATGTGTTATATTTTGGTCCAATATCAAATTTGAAGTTTTTTAAGCTCACATGCGACCTGTGGGACCCAATGAATATGTGACTGTTCATTGGGTCCCACAGGTCACATGTGAGCTTAAAAAACTTCAAATTTGATATTGGACCAAAATATAACACTTTAGCATCGTCCATGTAAAGTTTCATCAATTTTGGACAATATTTAAGCATGTTTAAAGTTGAATTACTAAAACCACAGGGGTATATTGTGAATTACGAAAGAAAACAGGGGTATCTCATGAATTTTCCCTACTTACAATACGCTTCCAATACTTACTTACAACTTTGATTACCGAGTATCCAATAGAATATGAATTACATCCCATTTCTACAAGACTATTCCAAAATTTATGAGTTTGTACATCTACTCATTCATACTAAAGTTCACAATTTCAATTCTCCAAAAGGGTGTACCACATGGTACACCGGCTACTCAAAAAGGCGTCAAACTGTGTACAACTCAGTACACCATTTTAATCTACTAACTACTCCCAAAAGAATTCATCGTGGTCCTTACTCGACCTTCAAATCTCACGGGTACCTGTAAAATATAAACAGTGCCCCAAGGGACTCATCTAAACGCTGCATATGAAATCCGCATACCCCGCGTACTAGCGAGGTTACACCGACTATTTAGTCGAATACATGCGGTTCGTTTTATTCATACATACATGCTCTTATAGAATACAATACATTCATATCACAAAACATACATACATTCCATGCATACAAGGAAGACATTACAAGTCAACCATTCATACTTACCGGAATACGGAGATACACTTCTCCAATACATACACAGGGCTTGTTAGCTTCTTTACTCACCCGGGTTAATCGGGTGTATGTTACTCTTTTACTCATGGTCAATGACTTACGCTAGTCAAGACCATTACTCATACACATACTTTACTTACTTACTTACTCAAGTCAAGTCAAGTCGGTATGACCTCCTGGCAGGGACTACTATATCCCACCACCGGGCTTTAGGGTGGCTCACTAATCCAGGATGCTACCCATTTAAGGGGTTTGGTCCATGGAAAAGATTCAGGCCAGGATTCGGATCCAACCTCTTATGTTTTCTTATCCTCACGTGTGGCCGAAACTATATCGGACTTCTACTCATTCCATTTTACTCATTACTCAAGTTAGGAGTTAGGTGGTTAGGAATTAGTGGAAGTCATTACTTTCATACCAAGGGTTAATACATTACACATCCAGCCACACATACACTTCATTCTCATCCATTCATTTCATGAATTATACAAACTAAATGTTCAAGATAATACAACGAGAACAATATAGCTCAAAAACAAATAAGTGCAATAAAAGTCCGATTCGTGCATTTATCTTATTTTGGTGATCACATAAGCACACAAATAAGAGTAACCAGGTTAGGATACAGGGCATGAGAAAATCATACCATTTACCGTCGTCCTCGTACTCCCATTTATTCCTCTCGGGGTTCAACTATTCGATTCCTATAACATACACGGAATCGTACGGTCAATGATCTCTTATTGACCTAACTTATTCTTTCATTAATACTTTCATTGTACACTTACTAGTGCTTCACATTCCATACTTGCTTATAAAAATTATTCTTTTCTTATTACTTCTTAACTTGCTTTCTTACTCATGTACTTACTTTCTTACCATTTTTTTTATTATTAATGATGTATTACCAAGCCCCCATATACATATATATACATATGCATATATACATATATGATTACCATTTTTGGGGGGCCCGACCGACCAATGTGTGAGCCGACCGACCCAAACCCCTCTGGGTCGGTCGAAGTCAGAAAGAATTCGGTTCCTGGAATTCATCTGGACCGACCCACGACCGACCCAACCTCCTGGGTCGGTCGAAGTCAGAAACTTTGACTTTGAAAAATTCTTTACCCGACCGACCCACGACCGACTCACCCGTCTCGGTCGGTCGAAGTCAGAAAGTTATGTACCAGTGGTTTTAATCCGACCGACCCACGACCGACTCAACCCTCTGGGTCACTCGAGGTAAGAACTTCTCTTTTGAATTTGTTTCAACTTCATTCTTCTTCCCATTTCTTCCCCAATCTTCCTTCATGTATTCTAATATGTTTTAGTACTATTTAGACCTCCTAAAATACCTTAGCTCATCCATTAAACTCATTACTAAATTCATTTCCCATTCTTATATTGATTTACACAATTTTCCTCATTTCCATTCTAGCACTCATAGTAGTTTTTGTTCTTCTTATGCTACATATTTTTAAACCAACTTCTACCATTCAATACTCCCTCTACCAATGCCACTTCTAGCATTCTAAATACATTATCTGACCTCCTAGTTCTTGCCACCACTTAACTCTCTTTCCAAATCTGTTTTCAAAGTGATTAACTACTCTCATGAAGCACCAAAATACACCTAGTTACTACCTAGGTTATTTTCTCTTCTTACTCAACTAAGTCCTCTTTCTAGACAAATTTTGACAGAGGTTCCCCTATACTTTCAACATTACCCACACATTGTATCAGCTCACATTCATTTCCAGATTTTCCACAACCATTTAAGCACTAACCACACAATATATTTTCCTGCACATACATATTCATTACCCAAAGTTTTCCCAATCTTTAAATTCTCATTTACAAGCTTCAAAACAGTTTTATTCTCTTCTTCATTATACTACTACATAGTTACTACTCAAAGCCACATACATTACTCATTTTTAATACATAAAATCTGTTACACTACACCATATAAATCCAGCTCAAGGTAAGAGCATTTACCTTGTCTTGCTAGTTTTTCTTTCCTTCTTTCTTCTCTTCCTTTCTTCTTTCTTTCTCCCTTGTTCTCGGTTCAGATGGGGTTCACGCTCCAATGCTATAGCCCATCAATACATAAATACTAACTTAGAATTTCACCCTTAAACTAGCCTAAGGTTTATATACTTGTTTAAGGTTTAAAAATGAAGCCTTACCTTCCAATGGATAGATGAAACTTTGGACAGCAGCAATATCAAGGTTCCCACTCCAAAATGAAGCAAAAATCGGCTGGAGAACAAGGCACAAACAAGGCTAAGTTCTGAATTTTCGTTTTGCCGAAAGGGGCTAGAAAAAGATGGATTCCAAGACATATTTTACCTCAAAAATAAGGAGATGAATGTGCTTCTAATGGTGGTCTTCAATCTCCAAATGCAGCACACCCATGGGATGATGAAAGTGGTGCTTTCTGATTTTTGAAAAAGAGGGGAATACTCTCCTCGACAAGGGGAATTTAATGATGCAGTTTTTGGCTGCGTTCTAACTTGGTACTTCTGTGGTACAAATGTGGCATTTTTGACAAAAAAATGCCAAACCGCCACCTCCGAACAACAATTTCCAAAACAGCCCAAATATATTAGCACAAAATAACCACACAACAACCAATAATTATGCTGCAAATATAATGAATACAGTAAACAGAGGTAGAGCCAGAAAATGTAATTAAGAGGGCGAGAATATTTTAATAATTAATTAATATTTAAAAATTAATTTAAATTTTCAATATTTAAAATTATATTTTAAAAATGATATTATATATTAAATTTGACACAAAATTAAATTAAAATTGAAATATATAGATTAATATATTATAAATTAGTTTATTTTCCAGTTTTTATTTTAGTTTTTTTATAAAGATTGTTATACTAAATTATAAATTAATGAAAATAATATAGAACAATAGTTTTGAACTAGTAGTGTTTTTCTAAATTGTTTATTTAGATATGGATAAATAGTCTCTAAAAACTATTACTATCTATCAATTCTAATAAAATATTCTACAAGGAAAAGAGCAAACTAATAAAAATTATGATGTAAACTTCCAATTATATCAAAATTATTAGAGTATAAAATATTCGTAGTATATTTTAGAAATATTAATTATAAGTATTCAACTTGCTAAGTAATGATTAATTACAAAACTGTTTGTATAAACTATTATGGTTTGTCAGTATATCAAAGTTGTTGTATGTTTTATACCATGCTTAATAATTAAAGAATAATTTTATATGCTAATATACGTTATTTTTGATATCTTGGCATATCCAGTATTAAATTTAAATTTATGTTTATGAATTTCGTTAAGTAATATTTAATTGAATAGAATATATTGTTTTAACTACAAATATATGTTTAAAATAAATATTTTATCAACAATCAACCAATATATAATAATAAAATAATAAGTGATATTTGTACATATACATATTCGCTTACAGTCAATTATTTTATTATTAGAAAGAATTGATTTTTCATTTCAATGATATTATTTATTCCATTAAAAATTAAAATAATCTTAAGTATTAATGCATTTAAAATGTTATATTAAATACTAATATATAATCCATAAAATTTTATTTTTATATATAACATCTAATATATTTGCTCTAAATACAATGGTTTATTTCTTTATTTTTCAAATATATGTAAAAAATTTATTTATAAATTAATATGTATACATATTATAAATTAATCACTAAAATATTAATAAAGAATAATACTTATTAAAGGCTATAACTGAAAATCTACATATATTTTAACTTTATTAACAAAAAATTGTTTTAAAATGTAATATAAAATTTTTAATTATAACAACGAAAACGGTAAACGCACTGCACAAAACTAACTTATACAAAATAGCCAGACGAAACCGCCATCTGCCGAACACTAGTTTTCAAAACAACCACAAAACAACCAGCAAAACTACCACAAAACAACCAGCCAAAACAACCAGACCAAAACAACCACAAAACTACCATGCCGAACGCAACCTTTATGATTTTTGGGGAAGGTTTGGGCTTTGAACAAGAGGAGAGAAGGAGAATTTGTGTGAATGTTCTTCAAGCATCCATGGCTTTCGTGAGAGAGGAAGAAAAAATGCAGGAAGGAGGGATTGAGTACGTGAGGGAGTGAGGGGGTAGAGGAGAGAGAGTGACCAATCTCCTTTTCTACTTTGTTCCACTTTATGGGTTTGTCTTTTAGCAAATAAGAAAAGAATTAAGAGAGTGAGAGAGGGGGAGCCAGCCGGCTACACACACACACCCCTACAGATTTTGATTTTCTATTTACAAAATGGACACATTAGTTTTGCCTATTTACACTCTCACCCCCACAACTTCCCGGTTTCAACAGTTTTTACTAACCGGAACCCATTTTTCGGAATTTTCTCATTTAATTAATTTTATTGGTTCTAAACCTTCATTAATGTTTATTAATGACAATTTGGTTGACCAAAATTATTACGAGTCCATTTGACCCGCTTAAAGTCGTGTTTTCCCGTTTTCCTCAAAAAACGCGCTTTAAGGTTTGTTTGTGCTTTTAATCCATTTTAAGGATCCGTTTTCTTCGGGATTTGTTCCCTCATGTTTATTTAGATGTAATTAAGCCTCTAAAATATTTATTAGCCTAATTAATCACTATTTTTAATTACGGGGTATTTCACACCCGTGTAGCAGAACTCATCTCAGTTGCAGAACTACCCTGACACTAGTACAAAAACAGCCTATTTCGGCAGTTCCAAATAGCCTATTTCGGCGGTTGTGAACCGCTGAAATGGAGTGCGCCAAGATAAGTGTACAATCCTATCTCGGCGGTTGTTAGCTAAAAACCGCCGAGATAGGCGCGTTTTAGAATTAAAAAAAACACCTATTTCGGCGGTTCCTAGCTAACAACCGCCGAAATAGGTCCTTTTTAAAAAAAACGATTTTCACGTCGTCTTCAACCTCTCAGCAGCAGTTCCGGTGATTTTCAAGAGGCGCAGCCACGTGAATGAAGGCGCAGAGCATGTAAGTTCGCCACGAGAGAAGAAAATGAACACAGGCGCAGAGCATGTAAGTTCGAGTATATTACCGGTTCCCCAAAGAGAATAAGATAAGTTTGAGTATATTACCACTAGAGAAGAAAATGAACACAGGCGCAGAGCATGTAAGTTCGCCTGCAAAATTACCGTGAGATTAGAGGATGAAGAAAGGTGTGCAGAGCATGTTTGTTTTCCAGTTAGGGTTGCGAATTTACCGTGAGAGAAGGGGATGAAGAGAGAGCCGCCGTGGTTTGGGTTGCGAAGAGAGAGCCGCCGCGGTTTCCAGTTTGGGATGAAGAGAGAGCCGTCGTGAGAGAAAGTGAAGAAGAGAGGCGCAAACCATGTTCGCCAGTTAGGGATGCGGAATTATAGTAGTGGGAGAGAAGAAAAGATGAAGAGATGAGGCTGGCGAGCAAATATGTAATGAAATAAAGTCTATTTTGGCGGTTGTTAGTAACAACCGCCGAAATAGACTGAAATTTACGCGACACTTTAAAATTTTTAGAAAAAAATCCTGGGAAATGACCCTATTTCGGCCGAAATAGGGCCCCGAGATTTATAGTGTATGGAAAAAAGACACCTATTTCGGAGCCCTATTTCAGCGGTTGCCTCTACAACCGCCGAAATAGGGGCGCCGAAATAGGTGTTTTTTGTACTAGTGTGAGTTGCAGAACTCACCCTAGTAGCAAAACTCATCTTATTTACAAAACTTCCCGAGTTGCAGAACTTACCCGAGTAGCAACACTCATCTCAATTGTAGAACTACCTCAAGCGGCAGAACTCACTTGAGAAGCAATACTCGTCTCAATTGCAAAACTACCTCAAGTTACTGAACTCACTAAGTTGCAGAACCCAACCTCAGGCTCGTCATAAGTCATGCTCACCACTCACAAATCATACCCCCAAATACCATTCCACCTCAGGCTCGTCATAAGCCCTGGCAACCCCATAGAAATCCTTAAGCCTGTCATAAGTCTTAAGCACCACAAGTACACAAAAATCATCATTCCACCTCAGGTTCATCATAAGTCCTAATAATCACTCACAGGTACACAAAAACCCCAGGCCCGTCATAAGCCTTAGCTACCATCAACAATAAATCCCAGGCTCGTAAGCCCTTACCATCACTTAAAAGCTATAAACACCATAGCAAAAACCATAAACCACGTTCGTCTTTTCAAGATGATTCATAAGTTTTCAATCACTACCATGTCTGGTATTTTCTACAAAGAACTCTTTACATTTTGGAATAGTTTCCGATCCCTAATACACTTGGGTCAAATTTTTCATACCACGTCATTGTATCAAACATATTGCATAACATAATTTGCATAACAAATTCATGATAAGCTGATATTTAATATTGTTTTCTTGTTTTTATTGTCGTTTTCCTCTGATTTAGTACTTAATTGAAGTCCATTCCTATATCTAAAAGAAACTTTCAGGAAAAAAAGAAGTTATTTTGATGTTTAAATGACTTATGTTGGATATGTGGGGAATTTGACATTTTGATGTAGGAGTTAAATAAATTAAAGTGTCTACATGCAAACGGTTATTTTTGATCTACTAAAACTATGAAAATAATCTAGAATTTAGTAAATAAAATAAACCTACGGGTTGCAAAACAAATCCCGGTCGTAGTAGTAAAGTAAAATAAGCTACCGGGATGTCGAACCAAGGGACTAAACGAACTAGTCTAATCCTAGCGAAAGCTGTAGTTGTTGGGGGGAAATTGTCGATTAATAAAATAAAGAACAAGAGAAAATCAAACTGATATTCAAATAATAAAAGCGGAACTCCGGGTTCAGGTAGTGGATCCTAGTTAAATCCTACAGTTTTATTCCCAGTTGATTCGGGAAAAGGGTTCGGCAAATTCTTACAATTTCTATATGACTAAATCCTAGCCAATTAGAACTCCTCCGCATAGAACGCGATAAATTAAATCATGAACCTATCACAAAATGCAGAGAGAATAAGCACAAGAATTTTAATCGCATCTGAAGGCTAAACTCATTAATCAGATAAAGTTTTTCCACAGACTAACAGATTATTTAACCTATCTATCAATTACCGATCAGTTCTTGACAGATTTCACAAGGCTAAAATAAATTAGCAATTTTTATTAATAGCTCATAGAAAATTTATAATCTGAAACAAACCCAATATAAATCCCAAATCAACTGATAATAATTCTGTAAAGTTTAACTATTTACAACTACCATCCCTAGAGAAAAATCCCTTAGCCTAGCATATCTAGAAGAAAAAAAAAGGAGAGAGAGGTTTAGAAGTCATCTCCAAATTAATCTCAAGATTTGCTAGAAGTCAGGTTGAATGGACTGGTGAAAACGGAGCAGAAAATCTCTTCTTGATGTTGAAGAGGGTTCACGGCGCTGCGCTAGTCTTCCAAATGCCTCGTCTTGAAATCTGAATGTTGAATCCTGAATCATGAATTGTGGATGAGTGGATGAGTTTCTTTGCAAAAGTCCTCCATATTTATAGGTTAAATTCAAGGCTCTTCACTTAGCTCATTGATGATATTATTTTAATTCCCTTCAGTTTCTCGAAATAAATGAAGACCTTTCACATCTCAAACTCTTGGAAACCTTTGGAGTTCCTTTCTTTTATATTTCCAATCTCACCCCTTCTTCTTCTCAATCCTTTCACGGCAGTCTCGTAAATATATATATATATATAAATATATCGCATCGGACACAACTTTGACAGGGTCTAAATTCTTCATATGAGCTCCGATTTGTTCCTTGTTTGCGGCGTTGGAAAGCTTGTGAGGAGATCTATGCATTTTCACCATCATTTCCTGCTTTTTAAAATATAAATTTGCATCAGATTTTACCCAAAGTAAGAGTCATGAAAAGCATACGATAAGTGTGAGAAAGCGCATAAAAATGCTACATAAAATAAGAATTTAGCACCTATAAATCATATCAATTTCACACTTATCAAATCACCCCACACTTAGCCTTTTGCTTGTCCTCAAGCAAAACTCTCAAGCACATGTAATGCCAAGCTATTGGAACTCAACAGGAAAGGAAGAGCACAGAAGAAAGGAATTGCTAGCTTTACCAATCAAGGGGGCAATTCAAACTATTCAAAACAATTCATTCTTTCCATAAACATTAAGTCATTCAAAGCTAACAAATGAGAAACAAAACCATAAAGCCTTGTCTTTAACCTTGAGCCAATCCACCTTTTTCCTTCACAAACCACGGAAACGACAAGGGCATGAAGTAAGATCATATTCCATCGTACCTTTCAATGCCACATACTCTTGATCCATAAAGAAAATAATCTAAATTCAGCATAGCATGTGCATAAATATTTCAATTAAAGCGCTTTCAATTTCTTTCACCACAGACTTTTCTCTCCACCCATGTAGCGGCTTTGGGTCAACTATCCCAGATCACAAGGACCTTAGGTAGCTAGGTGATGAAGCACCCCAAAGGACTTAATAACCAAGTGGACGAGACCTGATTTGGATCAGAATTAAAATTAGCATGCTTAGGATGAGCGGAGTACCTTATCTTGTTCTTTTTCAACCATTTAAGCATTTCTAGAACAAAGACTTCAATTAGCAATTAAAAACCATAAAATTTCAAAATTTTGCACCCCAAGATCAGCTAACCAACTATACTTCCTCTATGACTTCCTTCCAAGTTGAGTAATCACAGCAAGACTTTAACAAATGCAAGAGAAAAGAGCTTAGAGACGCACAAAAAACAAGCGGCGAAGGAGCTTACCCCACCCCACACTTAGAGTGAAGCAATGTCCTCATTGCTTAGGAAGAATTAACATTGTGCAAGCAATCCAACGGGGAAACAAAATCGCACACAGCAGATCACAAGGGAGCATGAAAAAATTTTAAGAGAAGAAAAGGTAAGAATACTCCCCAGAGTCCGCTCAGGGTGTGTAGCTAGTCCAACCCCACACTTGAGTTCAGCTAAGCGACAAAGTAAGCAAGCTGAGAAATATAATCTGCAAAGCCAGGAGAACTCAAGTGGAACCAGACAAAACCATCAGCAGAAAAATAAGAAGAGCCAAGGCTCTTGCAGTAAGCATAGCACCAGTCAACATACCACAAGCTAAAAGAGAAGGAAAAAAAAACAAACAATTAACTAAAAAATGAAAAGAGATGCAAACCGGTGGGTTGCCTCCCACCAAGCTGCCCAGATTTAAAGTCTCTGGCTAGACTTCCCAAGCTATTGATCAGAAGAAGAGGAAGTGTGGCTGGGAATACCACAACTTCCTAGAGCAAGCTTTCGAAGCTTCCTAAATGCATATCGAAGCCTCCAAGGAATTTTCTTTTTATCTTTCGACTTCGAGAGACTTGAAGCATCTGGGGCAGCCGGCTGATCCAGCACAAAAGAAACTGCATGCAAATCAATGTTAGCATCAACTATACCAAAGTACTTTTTCAAGCGAGCCCCATTGACTTTAAACACTTCACCCTTTTTATTCTCAAGCTCGTAGGCTCCATAGGAAGTGATACCAACAACTTTGAAAGGACCGGCCCAATGGGACTTAAGCTTCCCAGGGAAAAGCTTCAATCTAGAATTGTAGAGCAGCACCCAATCTCCAACTTTGAAGTCCCTTCTCTGAATCATCTGATCATGGAGCTTCTTGGTGCGCTCTTTATAAATTTTCGCACTGTTGTAAGCTTCATCCCTGAGCTCTTCTAGCTCTGAGAGCTGAAACTTCCTTCTTTCACCAGCACATGAATATCAAAGTTCAGGGCCTTAAGTGCCCAGTATGCCTTGTGTTCTAACTCCACTGGCAAATGACAAGACTTACCATACACTAACCTGAAAGGAGACATCCCGATGGGAGTCTTGAATGCAGTTCTGTAGGCCCATAGAGCGTCATCGAGCTTCTGAGACCAATCCTTTCTGGAAGAACTGACGGTCTTTTGGAGAATCCACTTGAGCTCTCGATTGGACACTTCAGCTTGTCCATTTGTCTGTGGATGGTAGGGCAAAGCAACCTTGTGGCGCACTCCATACTTAGCCATCAGGGCATCGAAGGAACGATTACAAAATGTGATCCTCCATCACTAATGATCGCCCTTGGAACCCCGAAGCGAGTAAAGATGTGCTTCTTCAGAAATTTAACCACTGTTTTGGAATCAGCATGCTGGCAAGGAATAGCCTCTACCCACTTTGACACGTAGTCAACGGCGACGAGAATATACTGGTAACCCTGAGAAGAAGGAAAAGGGCCCATAAAGTCAATACCCCAGCAATCAAACAATTCAACTTCTAAAATACCGTGCTGAGGCATCTCGTGCCGTCTAGAAGTGTTGCCTAGCCTTTGACAACTATCACACTTGGCTACAAAGGCTTGGCAATCCTTATGAAGAGTAGGCCAATAAAACCAGACTCCAAAACTTTTGCAGCTGTCCTGTGGGAACCATGGTGACCTCCCGCCTCTCTGGAGTGACAGAACTCTATGACACTAGCAACCTCATCATCTGGAAGACACCTGCGAATTAAACCATCTGCACAAACTCGAAAGAGATAGGGGTCTTCCCAGATATAATGCTTAGCGTCAGATAAAAATTTCTTCTTTTGAGCATAGGAAAAGTCATAAGGTACCACCCCAGAAACAAGATAATTGGCCAGGTCAGCGTACCATGGCTCATGCACCTTATGCAAAACAAAAACAGTCTCATCAGGGAAAAATTCATTAATTGGTACACCATCATCAGGAACTACCAACCGAGAAAGATGGTCAGCCACGACATTCAATTTACCACTTTTATCCTCACTTCAATGTCAAATTCCTGTAACAAGAGAATCCAACGAAGCAAGCGAGGCTTGGCCTCTTTCTTAGCAAATAAATATCTAAGAGCAGTGTGGTCAGTATGAACAATTACTTTACTTCCCCAAAGATATGATCTAAACTTATCTAGGGAAAATACCACAGCCAGAAGCTCTTTTTCAGTGGTGTAGTTCCTCTGGGCATCATTCAATGTTTTGCTTGCATAAGCAATGACCCTGAGAATTTTGTCCTTCCTTTGGCACAGAGCTGCCCCCACTGCATAATCACTGGCATCACACATAATCTCAAAAGGTAATGACCAGTCAGGTGAAACAACAATGGGTGCAGCTACCAATTTTTGCTTAATCAAATCAAAAGCAGATACGCAATCATTAGAAAAGACAAATGGGGCATCTTTCAGAAGCAGGTCAGTCAACGGTTTTGCAATTTTAGAGAAATCCTGAATAAACCGTCTATAAAAACCTGCATGCCCTAAGAAAGCTCTTACCTCTTTCACACAAGTAGGTGTTGGCAATTTCTCAATTACCTCTACCTTCGCTTGATCAACCTCAATCCCCTTAGCAGACACTTTGTGGCCTAGCACAATCCCATCCTTGACCATGAAGTGACACTTCTCCCAGTTGAGAACCAGATTTGTCTCCTCACATCGGCCTAGGATTCGATCAAGCTGCTCCAAACAAACATCAAAGCTAGAGCCATAAACAGAAAAATCATCCATAAATACCTCAATGCTCTGCTCGATGAAATCAGCAAAGATTGCCTGCATACAACGCTGAAAGGTGGCAGGAGCATTGCACAGTCCAAAGGGCATTCTTCTATACGCAAAGGTACCATAAGGACAAGTGAAAGTGGTCTTGTCTTGGTCCTCTGGCGCAATGGGAATCTGAAAGTACCCTGAAAAACCATCTAAAAAGCAATAATACTCTTGCCCAGCCAACCTCTCAAGCATTTGATCAATAAAAGGGAGAGGGAAATGATCTTTCCTGGTGGCAGAATTCAAACGCCTATAGTCTATACACATGCGCCAACCAGTGATCTTTCTTTGAGGAATTGACTCACCTTTGTCGTTCAGAACAGCCTCAAACCCACCTTTCTTAGGAACTACCTGTACTGGACTCACCCATGTACTGTCAGAAATGGGGTAGATGATCCCAGCATCGAGAAGCTTCAACACCTCTTTCTTGACAACTTCTTGCATGTTGGGGTTAAGCCGACGCTGTGGCTGTCTGACAGGCTTGTAATCTTCCTCCATGTAGATATGATGTGTGCAGAAGGCCGGGTCAATGCCCTTAATGTCAGCTAACGTCCACCCAATCGCTCTCTTGCGCCTCTTCAAAACCTCAAGTAACTTGCCTTCCTGCCCAGAAGTCAAAGAAGAAGAAACAATGACAGGCAAGCAATTATTATCAGCAAGAAAAGAATACTTAAGGTTAGAAGGGAGCTCCTTAAGCTCAAGTGTAGGTGGCTGCTCAACAGAAGGAATGGGCCTCTGAACCTCTCTATCAAGCCTCTCCAACGGAGGGCGATAAGCATGAAAACCAACCCTTCCTCTCTCCATATGAGCAAGCGCTGCATTCACCTCAAGATTGGTAGTCTTTTCCTCCAAAGAAGCAACAAGAACTTGCTCCAATGGCTCAGAATCAGTAAGTGAAAAAGAAGTAAAAGCAAACATGTCATCATTATCTAACAAATCACAATCTTCTCCATCATCATTTACCAGACTTATCGACATCACAGAATGAACAGAATTAGAAGTTGACCTCATCATCTTTTTCATGTCAAACTCAATCTTTTCGTCCTCGTACCGCAAAGTAATCTTACCATCATGCACATCAATTACAGCTTTAGCAGTACTCAGAAAAGGTCGACCCAAAATAAGAGGAACTTCCACATCATCATCCATATCTAAAACAACAAAATCAGCAGGAAAAATGAAACGGTCCACCCCAACTACTAAATCTCGAACAATACCCATTGGTTTAATCTCAGATCTGTCGGCTAGCTGGAGCTTGAAGGGGACTGGTTGCAACTCTCCACCTCTTACCTTCAAGAAGGTGGCATAGGGCATGATGTTGATGCTAGCACCCAAGTCACACAAGCCACTACCGCAGTCTACATCACCAATAAAACAAGGGACAATGGGATTGCCTGGATCCTTTTGCTTAGGAGGAAGTGCTCGAAGAAGAGCAGCAGAGCACTCCTCTGTCAGGTGGACTGTTTCTTTATCCTCTTTCTTCTTTTTCTTTGTCAGGAGATCCTTCAAGAATTTAGCATAATTAGGCATCTCCTGCAAAGCATCAATCAAAGGAATATCAAGTGTTAGCTTCTTAAAAATGCTCAGAAATTTAGCAAATTGTTCATCTAGATGTTTCTTCTTCATCCTATTAGGAAATGGAAGCTCAACACGCTTAGGAGAGGAAGAAGAGACATCAATAGTAATGCGAGAAGGAGATGGAGTAGGAAGAATAGGAGCCTGGATCTCCTCAGAATTTACCACAGGAGGGACTGAAGACCCTGATGGTACATCAACAATAGAAGGGTTGATCTCTTCACTAGTTTGATCTTCAGCCACTTGTTCTTTCTGCTTATCTTCCAACTGCCTTCCACTCCTCAAAGTTACTGCAGCAGATACGGTATCATCTTCAAGATCAACCACAGGAGATATTACCTCTTTACAAACAATCAACGCCTTAGCTGATTCCTTCGGGTTTGGATGAGGTTGGGAAGGAAATGTGCCAGGTTGTCGTTGTTGCTGTTGATTAAGGAGTATCTGGTTCATCTGATTCATCTGTTGCTGCATACTCTGAACCGAATTCTCTAAACTTTTCTGACCAGCCATCAAGGATTGATTGATATTGTTCTGCGTCTCAGTGTGAGTCTTCTGAGTACTCGCCATGGATGCAATCAACTCCTGAAGTTGGTCCATCTTTGCATCAGAGGAGGATTTAACAGGTTGTTGAGGTACAACTGGCTGATAGGAGCTCTGGCCCTGCTGAAACTGGCTTTGTGGGCGGGCTTGGTTATAAGAAGGCCGAGAGAACCCAGGTGGTCCCTGCTGGTTGCCCTGCAAAAGGTTAGAATTCAAAGCATTATTGGGATTACCATACCTGAGATTTGGATGTTGATTTTTGTTCCAAGGTTGGTAATTCCCCTGCCCCACAAAGTGAGCTTCCTCAGCTTGTCTCATCTCCTCCAATTGTGGGCACATCTCAAAAACATGAGCGCCCCCACATTGACAACAAAGTGGGTCTGATGAGCTGGTAGCTATCCTCTTCACCTGCTGCACTGGTTGTTGATTAATCATAAAATCATCAAATCTTTTAACCAGAGAGCTTACCAGAGTAGTTTGTTGTGCTTGGGTCTCCTCCATGTGTGCCATCCAAGGATCAAGATTTTGCACACCCTTTGCCCCAACTGTCATAGACCTGCTACCTTCTGATCCCCACTGGCGCACCTCATCAATATAAGTCTCCATGGCTGCCATGAAGTTAGTACCAGACCTGTTGAGGATGTCACCACCCAAAGCAGATCGTACCTCAGCCTTATGTATATGGTGGAGCCCGTGGAAGAACGTCATAGCAATGCAGGTCATGTCTTGGCCATGGTGTGGGCACTGGCGAAGCATCTCCTTAAATCTATCCCATGCCTCACATATCGTCTCAGTTCCTGTCTGTTTAAAAGCAAGCAAAGCAGCTACCAAGTCAATAGTTCTGGAAATAGGATAATTTATCATAGAACCTGGTAGTCATCTGCTCCCATGTCGTGATAATACCAGAAGGAAGACGATAAAACCAATTAACAGCCTCACCAGATAGGGTATTAGGAAAGAGACTCAACCGAACAAATTCCAACAAACCTTCAGAACACCCAATCTGATCAATGTGAATAAGGAAGCGATTTACATGATCCAGAGCGTCATTGGGATTAGTACCATTGAATGTGCCTCCAGGTAGCTCCCGAACAACCTTGGACTGGTGGAAAGGTTTCAGGCCCTTCCACTCCTCTGTGAGTGCAGGTGTGAGCACAGGGAGGACTACCGGACTTCTTCTAGGCACAGCTTCAGGTCGATTAAATTGCCTCATCGCCTGAGCACCATTTACAGGAGCCGCCATTTCTAACTGTCTTTGGAACTGCTGTTGGCGTCTAGCTCGCTGAAAAGTACGCTCGATCTCTGGGTCCAAAACCTTATTTAAATCAATATAAGTATCTGACCGAGAGCGAGTATGTACCATCAACTACCTGCAAAAGGTCACAAAAAGAAACAACACAAACTAAAAAGGATTAGAACTGAAAATAAAATAAAGGATAGAAAAGTAATATATGAAAAATACCGAAATAAAGAAAAATGAAATTAAGCTAATAGATAAATTAAAATAAACAGAAGGAAAACAAAGGAAAAAAAACAAATTAAAAAAAACAATAAACAAAAAAAAACTAACAATGTTAAGCAAAACACAAAATTAAAGTTATAGCTAAATTAAAACAAGAAAGAAATAAATTAACAAAATTAGTGAAATTGCTAATAACAAAATATACTAAAAACCGAATACTAAAATAAGAAAAAGAGTAATATAAAATTAGAACAATAACTAAAAAATAATACTAAATTTAAGTAAAAACAACATAAAGAAATAACTTAAAATAATATGAACTAAACAAAAAAAATCAAATAAAAGAAAATTAAAACAATTAACAACCAAGGCTAAGGACTAGACAGAAATCTAGTCCCCGGCAACGGCGCCAATTTGCAAACGGAATTTTTGATCTACTAAAACTATGAAAATAATCTAGAATTTAGTAAATAAAATAAACCTACGGGTTGCAAAACAAATCCCGGTCGTAGTAAAGTAAAATAAGCTACCGGGATGTCGAACCAAGGGACTAAACGAACTAGTCTAATCCTAGCGAAAGCTGTAGTTGTTGGGGGAAAATTGTCGATTAATAAAATAAAGAACAAGAGAAAATCAAACTGATATTCAAATAATAAAAGCGGAACTCCGGGTTCAGGTAGTGGATCCTAGTTAAATCCTACAGTTTTATTCCCAGTTGATTCGGGAAAAGGGTTCGGCAAATTCTTACAATTTCTATATGACTAAATCCTAGCCAATTAGAACTCCTCCGCATAGAACGCGATAAATTAAATCATGAACCTATCACTACAAATGCAGAGAGAATAAGCACAAGAATTTTAATCGCATCTGAAGGCTAAACTCATTAATCAGATAAAGTTTTTTCCACAGACTAACAGATTATTTGACCTATCTATCAATTACCGATCAGTTCTTGACAGATTTCGCAAGGCTATAAATAAATTAGCAATTTTTATTAATAGCTCATAGAAAATTTATAATCTGAAACAAACCCAATATAAATCCCAAATCAACTGATAATAATTCTGTAAAGTTTAACTATTTACAACTACCATCCCCAGAGAAAAATCCCTTAGCCTAGCATATCTAGAGAAGAAATAAAAGGAGAGAGAGGTTTAGAAGTCATCTCCAAATTAATCTCAAGATTTGCTAGAAGTCAGGTTGAATGGACTGGTGAAAACGGAGCAGAAAATCTCTTCTTGATGTTGAAGAGGGTTCACGGCGCTGCGCTAGTCTTCCAAATGCCTCGTCTTGAAATCTGAATGTTGAATCCTGAATCGTGAATTGTGGATGAGTGGATGAGTTTCTTTGCAAAAGTCCTCCATATTTATAGGTTAAATTCAAGGCCCTTCACTTAGCTCATTGATGATATTATTTTAATTCCCTTCAGTTTCTCGAAATAAATGAAGACCTTTCACATCTCAAACTCTTGGAAACCTTTGGAGTTCCTTTCTTTTATATTTCCAATCTCACCCCTTCTTCTTCTCAATCCTTTCACGGCAGTCTCGTATATATATATATAAATATATCGCATCGGACACAACTTTGACAGGGTCTAAATTCTTCATATGAGCTCCGATTTGTTCCTTGTTTGCGGCGTTGGAAAGCTTGTGAGAAGATCTATGCATTTTCACCATCATTTCCTGCTTTTTAAAATATAAATTTGCATCAGATTTTACCCAAAGTAAGAGTCATGAAAAGCATACGATAAGTGTGAGAAAGCGCATAAAAATGCTACATAAAATAAGAATTTAGCACCTATAAATCATATCAATTTCACACTTATCACTACACTAACTCCCTATTTATGTGCAGGTAACTCCACAGTCTTCCAAGCCTTATCAATGAAATAATCGAAGAGAGGAAGTTAAAGGAATTCATAGGTCTCTAGTTAATTCATGAAACTGAATGAAATTAAAAAGAAGGCATCAATGAACAAGTGAAAAGCCTTGAATTTATTATAAATACCGAACACTTTGGCATAGAGATCCATCCATCAATTCATCCATCCACACAACACCACTTTCACAAGAAACAAACCACACAGAAGAACCCTAGCCTGTCACAGTATGAGTTCTTCATCATCCTCTTCAACCTTCTAGTCCGGTGTTCAGCAGATCTGGCAAGCACAGTAAGAGCAGAAGTCTTCTCTACCAGATGATTTCTATTCTATCTCCGTTCGCTATTTCTTGTAACATGCTAGGCTAGGAAGAATTTACTCTAGGGGGTGATTATTTGTAGCTAGTTGATTTTGCAAGTACTTCCACAATTATGAATTGAGATTTTATTTTTGGATTATTTCAGATTAATGTAAAAGTTGTGCTTTTTAATTAATCTCATGAGTTTCTTTAAAAGCCTTACGAATCTTGTTAATGATTAATAGGAAGGTCATATTAATCTGTTACCCTGTGGAAAATTAGATCGGATTGATTAGGTTTTCCTTCAGATGTGTTGTAATTTTTTAATCTTCATCCATCTATGTGTGTTTCGCTAGGTTCTGGATTAGACCTTGTGTGTTCTGCTAGGTGAGCTTTCCTGAGATTTTTATTTAATTCTGGAAAGATATTGAAGAATTAGCCAATCCTTATCTCTTATTGATTTGTAGAAATTCACATAATCTGACTAGTGAAAAATAGCTTGACCTAAAGTTCCACTCATCCATATCACCTTTCTAGTTTTTATTTAATTTTTGTCTTTTTATTTTATCTTTGTTTATTAAATTTCCAAAACAAAACGACCACTCCCTTGATTTCTAGTTTTCTAGGATTAGGCTTATTTTCTTCAAGTCCCGCGGATTGATACCCGGTTGCTTATGTTTTCTATACTACTGCTATCGAGAGTTTTGCAATCCGATAGAATTTTTGATTTCTTATTTCTAGGTTTATTTCTTAGTTTTTAGTACATCAAAATTCTTGTTCTCAAAATGACTCCATTGCTGGGGACTTGGCTTTGTCTAGTCCTAAACCTCAGTTGTTCATTATTTTGTTTCCTGTTTTGTTTTATTTTATTTTCAATTTATTTTGGTTGTCAACTGTTTTTATTTTATCTTAATATATTCTAATTTCTTATTTCATTTTGTCTTTAGTAGTTTCACTATTTTGTTTATTAATTTAGTTTGTTTTAATTTAGTTATATTTTGATTTATGTTTCTTATTTTTAAATTTAATTTATTTTATCTTGTTGTATTTAATTTTTAACATAAATTTGTTTTGTTCTATTTTATTTTATTTTGTTTTTACTTATTTTTTTATTTTTGATAGTTTATTTCTTCCTTATTTATATTTTAGTTCTAAGTCAAATTTTATGGATATTCTTTTTAAAAATTATTATTTTACTTTTTTAGTGTTTTTTAAGATTTCTAACTATTTTTGATAATGGCATATGAGGTGGATAGGTTGCTCGCTGAAGTGAGAAGTGGCACCGATTTTATAGAGGATCAGTTGGCCAAAATGAAAATGACCAATGGACGCTCATATTATGAATTTCAAGGGATGATGCAAGCTTTAGGACATACTCCTGCTCAAACAGTGCAACAGGTGTCTTCTGGTTCTTTTGATCTATTTTCCACTAATTTGTGCTGCTCGCAGTGTGAAGGAAACTACGAGTTCAAAGATTGCCCCGAAATTGAAGAGATGAGGTGGATTAATGAGCAATTCGATCGGAAATCATTTTATATTGAAATTAATAAAGTTAATTAGTTGATAATAAGGAAAGATTCTAGAGATTTGTATTCATGTGGGTAATAAGAAAAGTGAAAGGTTTAGGAAATATTCTAAAGTGTTGTATTTATGTGGAAAATATGGAAAGTGCAAGGATTAGGAAAGTGTCTAGATTTAATATTATTCTAGAAAGTTCTAGAGTTATTAGGGAGAAGCCTAGAGTCACTTATCCCACTATATAAAGGGAGTCATGTACACAGTTTTTTTATCAAGTAATACAATTTCCTATCTTCTCTTAATATTTCAACATGGCATCAGAGCTAAAAAAAGAAGAAGAGAAAAGTGTTGAAAAAGAGAGGAAAAGTTTGAAGGAAAGAGACAGAAAAGAGAAAGAGAGAGAGAGAGAGAGAGAGAGAGAGAGAGAAAAGAGATGGAAGAAATAAAAAAAGAGTTTCTTCATTTCAATGTCGAATTCCAACCTTCCTTTTGTATTCCCTCATCTTACAAAAGACAACTATGAAAATTGGAGTATAAGGATGAAGGCTTTTCCTGGAAGCCATGACGTTTGGGAGGTAGTTGAAAAAGGATGTGATGAGTCCGTGCATATTTCATCTACATCTATTTAACTAGTTGTCAAAGAGAAATTGTGCAAACGTTACGGAAGAAAGATCAGCAAGCACTCACACTCATCTATAAATGTCTAGATGAGGTGATGATTGAAAGAGAAGCGAGCGTGACAACGACGAATGATGCATGGGAAAATTTGAAGAACTTGTATCAAGGAGCTGACAAAGTAAAGAAGGTATGCCTTTAAACGCTACGGGGAGAGTTCGAAGGACTCCGGATGAAAGAATCTGAGTCGATTGCTGATTATTTCTTAAGGGTGTTGGCCATAGTCAATCAAATGAAGCAATATGGTGAAACAATCAAAGATGTTCGTGTTGTAGAGAAGATCCTTCGATCTCTACATATGAAGTTTGATCACATTGTCGTGGCGATCGAAGAATCCAAAGATTTAGAAAAGATGATGGTTGATCATATCATGGGATCACTATAAGGCCCATGAAGATAGATTTACCAAGAGATAGGAGACGTCAGTCGAGCAAGCATTATCCACTCAATCCATGATGAGAAATGATGATCGTGAGAAGAACTCAAGAGGGCATGGCCGAGGATGAGGAAGAGGTCGAGGTAGAGGATATCAAGGAGGATATGGAAGAGGTGGCCAAGATATCAATGAAGAAAGGGCTCAAAGTTCAAGGGGGCATGGACAAGGAAGGGAGCCATAGAGGAACTGGTTTTTCTTGCATTTCTTTGAGTGTTGTAAGTGGTGGTAACTAGGAAGGGAGCCATAGAGGAAGTTTTGCAGGTTGACAGAACATGGGGTACAAAAAAATTTCAACTCTTTGTGGTGCTTAATTGTTTTATTGAAGTCTTTATTCACTTATGCTGATGAGTTTGAGAGTATTTACCATCTAAATTTTGTTTTTAGCTTTGAGCCTGGGAATGAAATGGAATGAAAAGGTGAAAAAGAACAAGGCAAGGTACTCCGCTGATCCAAAAGGGAAAACTATGATCCTAAATAGGCCTCGTCCTTTGGGGTGCTTTATCATCTAGCTACCTAAGGTTCTCTTAATCAGGGATAGTTGATCCAAAGCCGCTACAAGGGTGAAGAGAAAATTCTAAGGTGAAAGAAAAAGGAAAACAATGAACTTCAATTGAAGTATGTTTGCATTTTCTGAGCTAAAATGTTAATATTAACTTTTATCAAAAGGATCATGAGTACTTGGCATTGAAAGGTTTAATAAAATATGATTTTACTTCATGCCCCTTGTAGTACGAAGGAATGTGAATGAATTTCAGGTGAATTGGCTCGAGGTTAAAGGCCGAAGTCTTATGGTTTTGTTTCTCTTTCTTATGTTTTTGTTTCTCTTTCTTATGCTTTTGTATGACTTCAAGTTCTGCTAGGTGAGCTTTCCTGAGATTATGATTTAATTTTGAAAAGATATTGAAGAATTATCCAATCCTTATCTCTTATTGATTTTTAGAAGTTCACATAATCTGACTAGTGAAAAATAGCTTGAACCCGGAGTTCCACGCATCCACATCACCTTTTCAATTTTTATTTAGTTTTTATCTTTTTATTTTATCTTTGTTTATTAAATATCCAAAACAAAACAACCACCCCCTTGATTTCTAGTTTTCTAGGATTAGGATTATTTTCTTCAAGTCCCGCGGATTGATACCCGGTTGCTTCTGTTTTCTATACTACTACGACAGGGAGTTTTGCAACCCGATAAACTTTTTGATTTATTATTTCTAGGTTTATTTCTTAGTTTTTAGTACATCAAAATTCTTGTTTGCAATTCCTAACTCCTCAAAGCTCGACGGAGTTTACTGAAATTTTAGGTTTCTGACATCTTAGAATGCTTGGTGGATTATTAGGTTAGCAGCACCTTAGAATAGCCAGTTTTGGTAGTTAGCGCCTTAAAACAGCTTGAAAATCATTATAGGAAGTTAGAGCCTTAGAACAACTCGATAATCTTTATAGGAAGTCGATGCCTTAGAACAGCTCAACAACATTTAGTCGACATCATCATTATAGGAAGTCAGTGCCTTAAAATAGCTCGACAAGACCGAAATAATTTAAATCAAGGTGGTCAGTGCCTTATAGCTGAACAGTTCTGAATCTCCACCTTTTCAAGGACTCGGGCACCTTCAAACAGCCCGGTTTTTAGAATTTTCTTCAGGTAGTCGGCGCCTTTGAATAGCCTGACAATTTCCAAAATTTTCTAATAGGTAGCCCGCACCTTAGAATAGTTCAACAAAAACTTAAGGCAAAGGGCAAAAACTTCAAGGTTGGGAAAAATTTTGGGATGTCACTCAAGCATCAACTGGTCTTTTCATTTTCATTAGAAAGTCTTGTGGACGGGAGAAATCTATTATACCCAACATTTGACCCTTTGAAAAGGCCCCAGTGCACAAATGCAAAGGCAAGGGCAAAATAATCAAAATGCATAAAGTCGAGGTTTTCCAAGGATACTCTCAGGACTTTCTATTTTCAATTGACTTATTCATCATCTCAAAATACTTTCAAACACCATAGTCATTAGATCCTAGGTGTAATGTTATACTTTGGTAGTTTTTGGATGTTGGGCCCGGGATGCGCCTGTGCTCCCGTGGTGTTATGTTTTGGTATCGTTTGTATTACAGTGGCGGTACATTTTGACAGTGGCAGTTTTACAGTGACAGTTGTAAATAAATACTCGGCATTGTTGGTTATGTATATATGTAGATGTTAGTACCTATTTCTCGGGAGTCCGTGTCCTTCAGACCGGTACTTATGTGTGTAGTTAGTCTTGTTAGCCACGTGGGTGGCTAACGGCATGTAACACCGACTCGTTTAGTTACCGTTCAAATTATATAATTCTGCTGCAGTTTCAGTTTGTCGTTAAGTTTACTGTAGGGGTGTTACAAAAAGTGGTATCAGAGTGAAGTATCGCTCTGATGACCAAAATACCGAGCTTAGGAACATACCGAATTAGGAAACTAACCATAGTTACCCGAGTAAGCAGTTATGGAAAGGTTAACCACTAACTAAGTGTGGAAATACCTTATTGTCGGGAAGACGTTACCACCGTTGGAACCGATAAGTTTGTAAGCACAATGCTAATGAATGTCCGTGTGAATACAGATGTCAGGTCGACCTAGAGGAAGAGGTTGCGGGCGCGGTATTGGTGATACGGGAGACCAGGGGGAGAACACTACGGCACAAGTTATGTCTGACGTAGTAGCAGCCGCTGTAGCCCAAATGGTCCTACAGTTAGTGGTTGCGATGCATCAGGGGCGGCAGCAGCAAGGCGGTGCGGACCAACAAGGCCCGTAACCGCAACCACAGCCGCGCGAGACCAACTGGGTCAAGGCGTTGGCGGATCTGAGACCCCAGTCTTTTCATGGGGAGACCGACCCTAGTAAGCTGGAGGCGTACATCTCCCAACTGAAGACCGCCTACGAGACCTTGGATGTGCCTTTTGGAGCCAAGGTTCATATTGCTGCTTACTGTCTGAAGGGTTCGGCAAGGAGTTGGTGGAAGCTTGTGAGATATGACAGGATTGCTTATCCTGAGTTTGGATGGAGGGAGTACATGACTCTGCTGCGAGCCAAATACTACCTGGTACATGTATAGGAGGCTAAGCGCCTCGAGCTGGATAGTCTGAGGCAAGGGGACAAGATGTCGGTAGACGAGTACTACACCACCTTCACCGACCTTATCCACCTGCTACCAGACCTGCGTTACTCGAACCGGGTTCTGGTAAACCGTTTTTACAACGGACTCAGCCGCCGCCTATGCTATGGGATGAGGCCAGCTGAATATACCACCTTGCAGGTAATTAAAGTATAGTGGTGTGAATAAGTGTAAACAGTGAGTAAATGTGAATGTGAGTTTGTGAGTTTAATTTACGGGGCATGACTGACATCCTAAATTCAGAAGTGCAATCATGCCGCTGCTAAGGTTGAGATCACCGTCCGTCTGAGGGACGAGGAGAATGCACACAAGCGCAAGGTTTCGAGTGAGGGCCAGAACACGCAAGGGTACGGGGGAGGAAAGAAGAAGAAATCTTACCCCCAGTCCCAGAAAGGCCAGCACCAGGGTGGCAAAGGCCAAGCCCAGACCACAACTACTGAGGAGCCACTGCAGCTCACTTATGCCTATGCGGCTAAGCCCCTACGCTCTCACCCGCCCAAGGGTAACTACCAATTCCGTGTACCAAAGTTTAAATGTGTGTTGTTATGTATCAAAGTGTGTATTAATGGTGTAATGTGATAGCAGCCAGCGCGAGTTCTGGACCAGAGCGCCACTATTACTGTAAGTGGTGCAACGGAGACCACCCCGGCAAGGACTGCAAGGGAAATGATGTACAGTGTCGCTACTGCAAGAAGATGGGGCACCGTGACTTTGAGTGCTACCAAAACCCCAACGGCAGAAACTATAGGCCTAAGGGGCAATGGAAGGGTAAGGCTGCCGCAACCACTGAAGGCCCGAAAGCGAGTAACCAGCCATCCTTAGGTCAGGGGAACACTGACTCCCAGAAGGGGAAAGGGTCAGGATCCGGAAAGGCCGCCCTGAATGTGGTAGACCGGTCAGAGGCACCTGGACCCTCTACTAGACCAGGTACTACTTAAACCGTGAGCGAAGTAATTGACTGCTTACCGCATTTCATGCATGAGTGTTAGCAAGTCTAGATGTACAACTACTTAAGTAACGAGTTAAAGTATAATGTAAACTTAACCTAAGTTAGACAATTCTAAACCTTAGGAACCTTCAATATTTACTATCCAATCCCTCCCACACCAAACCCCGAAGGAAACACCATCAGCATCACCGGGTTCCCGATGGAGCAATGTCAGGTTATCCAGCCAGGTATGATATTATTAAATGGATACCTGACACCCAAAGCACAAATCCACATCATCCGATGATGCGACGAACTAAGAGCAGCGCCTGGAGGTTTCTACACACCGGTATACCCGAGTGGATCGAAGATGAAGTTGAAGATGATGTGCATGGGTAAGGACCGGAACCCTTACACCCAGACATATCAAGATGTGCGAGCGGAAAATGGAGCAACCGTATTGAGGATACCTGAGGAGTTCCTTGCAGTCATTAACCACGCCGTGGGAATTGCTCAGCAAGTTGAATCGGACCCAATTCCGAGAGTTAAAGCAGATTTGTGTATTGTGAACTTCTACTAGAAAGGTGGATGGTTAGGTTTACACCAAGATAAGGACGAAACACCCGAGTCTCTGAGTGAGGGAGTACCCGTGGTGTCTTGGTCCATTGGTGATACCGCAGTGTTTATGTATGGCGAGCAGAAGCGTGCTGATCTCGCAAGGAAGTTGGTGTTAAAGTCAGGAGATGTATTAATCATGGGCGGGCAGTCGAGGATGCTTTATCACGGTATTAAGAAGATAAAACTGAATACCGCACCTCCGATAGTAATCAATGCCACACACATGAAACCCGGACGTTTAAATTTGACATTTCGACAATTTTAAAGCCTTGTGTAATCATGTAATGGGTAGAACCAGTTCTATGTTAAGGATGCTATATAGTAGTTGTGTCGACAATGTAAACCAACTTATGGTGTTAAGGAGTATGTTAATGAATAAAACGACGTTGTTTTGGAAGTATGCCAGCCGTGTTGTTACTGTGTACTTATAAAGTTTGTGAACTGAATTAGGTTGTGCACTCGGAAAGGGAGGTATACTGGGAGTATGTAATGAGGCAGAAGCCGGCAAAAGCGGCACTATCCTCACCGGTACCTTTCCAGTCAATGGCATGGACACATCAATCTTGTTTGACTCTGGAGCCTCACACACATTCATCTCGCTTTCATTTACGAGGAGGTTGGGGTTAGTCAGTGAAGAGATGCCTGACTTTCTAGTCACTCTCCCGTCGAAAGAATGGATCAAGTGTAGCCGCTATCACCGAGATGCTATCGTACGAATCAAAGACGAAGAGTTCCCGATCGACATGATAGAGTTCAAAGGACTTGGATTTGATGTTATTATGGGGATGAACTGGTTGGAGCGGTACAAGGGTCGAATCCTATGTGTCGTGCATCGTTTACTTCTTCGGAGTCCGACTGGGGTTACAATTTCATACCGCCAGAGGCCTAGGGAGCCTTCGACTCAGATTGTCTACTATGTCTATGTATCGTGAGTTACAAAGGAAGAGTGATGTGTACCTCTGCTATGTCCAGGACATAGAGAGAGATCCAGAGTTTAGCCCAGATGTGCCGGTAGTGTCGGAGTTTCTGGATGTCTTTCCTAAGGAACTGCCAGGCATGCCGCCAGCACGGGAAGTGGAGTTTGAAATTGAATTGGTGTCGGGAACCGGACCAATAGTGAAGGCGCCCTACCGTACGGCTCCAGCTAAAATGACTGAGCTCAAAGAGCAGCTGAGAGATCTACTCGACAAGGGATTTATACGCCTGAGCGTTTCACCATGGGGAGCGCCGGTCCTCTTCGTGAAGAAGGACGGTAGTCTCGGCCTCTGTATTGACTACAGAGAGTTGAATGCTGTTACAGTGAAGAACCGTTATCCTTTACCACGCATTGATGATTTATTTGACCAGTTGAAAGGAGCATCAGTATTCTCCAAGATTGACTTGCGATCCGGTTACCATCAGATCGCTATTCGAGAGGGTGACATTGAGAAGACCGCATTCCAAACCAGATACGGTCACTACGAGTTCACGGTTATGCTGTTTGGTTTATCCAATGCACCAGCCAAGTTTATGGATTTAATGAACCGCTTGTTCCGAGATCAGTTGGACAAATCAGTGGTAGTCTTCATCGACGATATTCTTGTATATTCAAAGTCGAACGGTGAGCATGAAAGCCACCTGAGATGTGTATTGCAAACGTTGAGAGAGAATCAGTTGTATGCCAAATTTTCTAAGTGTGAATTCTGGTTGAACCAAGTCTCATTTCTTGGTCACGTTATTTATGAGGCTGGGATCGCTGTTGATCCGGCCAAGATAGATGCAGTGCGCACTTGGCCTAGGCCGAAGACTGTTACCAACATACGGAGCTTCCTTGGTCTGGCAGGATATTATAGGAGATTTGTGAAGGACTTCTCTAGTGTCTCGAAGCCGATGACTTCCTTAATGAAGAAGGACGCACCATTCGAGTGGACAGACGACTACGAGAGTTCTTTCTAGAGTCTCAAGGTTGCTCTTACCTCTGCACCAGTCTTGACAATGCCAGGCGGTACAAATGGTTTTGAGGTCTACTGCGATGCATCCGGAAGTGGTATGGGTTGTGTATAGATGCAACACGGGAAGGTTGTAGCATACTCCTCCCGACAGCTGAAGAAGCACGAAGAGAACTACCCTACCCATGACTTAGAATTGGGTGCCATTGTCTTCGCTTTGAAGATATGGGGACATCATTTATATAGGGTAAGCGTGACAATTTATTCTGACCACAAGAGTTTGAAGTACTAGTTCACTTAGAAGGAATTGAACATGAGGCAAAGAAGATGGGTCGAGTTCTTAAACGACTACGACATCAACCTGCAGTACAAAGAGGGTAAGGCAAATGTGGTAGCTGATGCACTGAGTCGCCGAGCACACCCTCTCCATTCGCTAGTCTCTCATTCTAGCTTGGTTGAAGAGGTGCGGAGTGCTCAGATGTCGGATCAGTACATGTTAGAAATCAGGCAGAAGCTTATTGATGGCACATTCGAGGGTCAAAAGTATGATTTCCGACTCTACGATGATGACCTGATTAGGCTTAATGGCCGACTGTGTATTCCGAGGAGTAGCACTGAGCTGAAGGAGCGCATACTGAGTGAATCCCACTGTTCTACTACTACGATTCACCCCGGAGCTTCAAAGATGTATAAGGACATGAAACGATATTTTTGGTGGACAGGAATGAAAAAGGATGTGAATGACTATGTGGTTAGGTGTCTCACTTGTCAGAAGGTTAAGTTTGAGCACCGATGGCCTGGTGGTATGGTGCAGCCAATGCCAGTGTCTGAGTGGAAGTTCCAGGATATTTCCATGGACTTCGTAGTAGGGCTTCCGCCTACAAGGGGAGGTCTGAATATGATTTGGGTCGTTGTTGACCGACTGACCAAGGTGGCCTGATTCATACCGATGAAGGACACCTGGAAAGTGGCAAAGCTAGTAAAGCTCTTCGACCGAGAGATTGTACGACACCATGTGGTACCGAAGACTATCGTGTTTGATAGGGATACCAGATTCCTCTCGAGGCACTAAAGAACTACACGGGAAGCGCTTGGTACCGAACTAAAGTGGAGTACGGCGTTCCACCCTCAGACAGATGGTCAGAGTAAGCGCACCATCCAGATGCTAGAGGATATGTTACGTGCATGTGCACTTGACTTTCAGACCAGCTGGATTGATAAGTTACATCTGATTGAGTTTAGCTACAACAACAATTACCATGCTTCGATCAAGATGTCTCCCTTCCAGGCTTTGTACGGTAGACCATGCCGCACGCCATTATGCTGGGATGAGTCGAGTGAGACGGTCATTATAGGACATGAGTATCTGGAGCAAGTACAAGCAGAAGTACGCCAGATCCGAGCTAACATGAAGGTGGCTCAGGACAGGCAGAAATCATACGCGGATGTGCGACGACATGGCCTGGAGTTCGCCGTGGGCGACCAAGTGTTTATCAGAGTTTCCCCCATGACAGGAGTGTTTCGTTTTGGCCAGAAAGGCAAGTTGAGCCTGAAATATGTGGGGCCTTATGTTGTGACGGAGCGGATGGGCCCGATAGCTTACAGGCTAGATTTACCTGCTGAGCTGGGCAAGGTACATGATGTATTTCATGTGTCCCAGTTGAAAAAGTATATGTCTCATCCATCTCATGTACTTCAGTCTGAAAGGCTAACGTTAGAGCCGACCATGCGATCAGCGGAGACTCCCGTATGGATTCTGGACGCTAAGACTCGAGACACTCGCCATAAGTCTGTAAGACTGGTGAACGTCCTCTGGTCTAACCAGGAAGTCGAGGAGGCCACTTGGGAGCTGGAAGATAAAATGAGGGCAAAGTACCCGTCGTTTTTTACTCCTTAGCATTGGTATGTATAGGGTACGGGGCGTACCCTTATTTTAAGGGGGGTAGAGCCGTTTCGGTTATGTATGTACGACATGTATCGAAATACATTGTCTATGTTGTTATGTTATAGACCTTTGAGTCTAAGTGATGTTATGTACTGGGACCTTGAGTCCGATGTTATGTAAAGTATGTTTGTTATGAAGGTGTTGTTTTATAAGTAATCCCCGTGTACTATTATTAAAGATGTGTGGGAAGTGTGAATTTTGGGGATAAAGTTCTTTTAAGGGGGGTAGATTGAAATACCCCAAATCTTTATATGTTGTTTAAATATTAAATTATGGTATATTAAGGCTAAAAAGTGCCTTAGAAACATTAGTGAACAATTTGAACCATAGAAAACACAATAAAATACCATAAAGGCAATTAGAGCAAAAATGTGCTCTGAGCTTGGGATAACCTTGGTTAGGACTCTAAGAGCCTACCAAGACCTTATTTACATGTTAATAAACATGTAAAATCAATTATTAAAGAAAACCAAGCTTGAAAACAAGTTAAAACACAAAATGTGCTTTAAGGTTAAAGCATATTTTTGAAACATTATCTTAGAAATGGGTTTTGAGTGGCTAGATGCCCATCATTACTCATTAATCAACATGTGTACTACTTAGTATCACATTAGGAAGTATAAATCAATGGGAAATCAAAAATTTCACAATTATGTGCTCTAATTTGGGAATAGTGCTCAAATAATACTAGTTTAACACATAAGTCAATATAAGTCAATTGATTGGTCAACAAAGACCATAAAACAGCCTAAACACTAAAGGGGGCCGGTTTTTAAGTGTGACTCACCACACTTAGCTAGTTAAATAAAGAAGGAAGATTGATAAAGCAAAAGAACTATTTACTTTATGCTTAAACTATCTTGCAAAAGTAAGACTTCTCACCTCATTCTCTCATTCCCTCCATTTCCCACCGTCTCCAACCTTCTTCCTTCTTCTCCATCGGTTATGCTACAGCACCTCTACCATTTCTCATCTTATATTGCTTATATCTCCTAGCTCCATGTACCAAAATTAATTCCAAGACCACCATTCTCTTAGTTTGATCAAGCTCTTCAACTTTGTCTTTTCAAATCACCAAAAACTCCATTTTGGTGCAAAGAGGAATCACCATTGAAGGAGCTTGAACTCATCTCTTTTCACCTTGTTGATCACCTTTGCTTCAAGGTAAGGAAAACCAAAGAAAAACTTCATTTCCTCTCATTTTTGTATGTGACCGAGAATCACCTTGTAATGGTGTTTTCTCTTGCTTTGGTTTAGCTTCATTTCAAACTTAAAAGGCTAGGTGGAGCCCTATCTTGCCACTTAATCCAATCCTCATTCAATTCCAAGGTAAATTGCTATTTTAATGTTTTAAAACACTTATGTAAAACTAGGGTTTATATATGAGTTAAAGTATGAATCTTAAAACTCATTACCCTTATATGTGTGTATGGATAGAAGGTTGAGAAGTGATCAAGTTCCTTACTAATTTTCAATCCAAGGAAACAAGAAAGAAGTTTGGAAGGAAAAGAGGTAAATAACCTAACCTAATGTGGTTTAATGTGTCTTAGGAAATTGAGCTTTAAAATGCTTAATAAACCATCTAAGGAGCCAATGGGAAATGCGATAGAAAGATAGCAATAAGGAGATTATTAAGGGCATATGTTATGTTGTGTGTATTTGCAGGTCAAAGGCATTTAGTATGTGGAAATTCAGTGTTTAAGGTTTATGCAATTTAAGGACCTAAGAGCCATGTTATTTAAGGGCCCAAGTGCCAAGCAATTGAAGTTATGCACTATATTGTGATGTAGTGTAGTTTAAGGCTTAGTTGTGAGAAAAGAACATTCTTGTGGGGATAAATGTTCTTGATTGTTTAAAGGTGAAAAACCTTGTGTTTTGGGTGTAAGAAAGTGCAGCAAGATTGTCAAAGTTTGGTAAGACAAGAAGTTTAGGTGCTTAAATAAAGTTTAGTGACCTAGGTTGTGCTAGGAAGTGTGAAGGGTTGATTTGGAGAAAGAAACGGGAATATAAATGTTTATAAGCATTGAAATGACTCAGGATTGTTTTGGAGGATTTGGGTGGAAATGAGTGGTCTGTGATACACCAAAGTCATGGTGGGAATGTATTTAGGACTTGTGCAAACTTGGGTAAACAAGGAAAGAATATGTCTTATAAAGGAGGAAGTTTGAACTTGTGGAAAGAAGTCTTGAGAAGTTTGTGTAAGGAGGTCTTAGTGAGAAATAATGCTTTTGAAGGAATTGTAGTGGTGATAAGGAAACAATTTGGTTTGTTGAGATTTTAGGTATGGTATACCATTTAGGAACTTAAGGAAAAACATTACAAGTGTAAGGAATTTTGTAAGAAAATGAGTAAGTGTTTAAAGAGGTTAGATGTAAGTTAGTAAATGAGTTTGGTGGATGTTATATGAAGGTTTAAGTGTGCCAAATGATGTTAGAACACATTAGGAGGCTAGAGTAAAAGTTTGGAGAAAATTTGACAAGTTTTGGGAAGTTTCTGCAGTCGACCGACCTAGGGGACCGACCCTGGCTGGGTCGGTCAAACTGTAATAAGGCAACGGGAATGTTTCTGGAATCGACCGACCCAGGGGGTTGGGTCGGTCGGTGGGTCGGTCGGGCTAAAGACAACGAACAAAAAAGTTTCTGGAATGGACCGACCCAGAGGGCTTTGGGTCGGTCGGGCAAAAATTAGTGAACCCGAATATTACTGGAATGGACTGACCCAAGGGGTTAGGTCGGTCGGTGGGTCGGTTGACCCATACTTGTTAAAAAAAACAAGAAGAAATGTGAGTTAAGTAGTAAACCCTAGGGGGTATAACAAGTGTAATTAGATGTGAATTAAGTAAGAAAACATGACATGTAATCATGTAAAACACTTAGTTGTTCGGAAGTTAAATACGGTAATTAACCAACGTTATCAATTATGTATAGGAACTACCTTCGGTGGAACTCGAACACAACAAGGACCAAAGTATGGTTTTCTTGCTGTCTGTTTGCTACCGGTTTACACCAGTTTGTGTGTTGTTTGTTTTCTGTATGTTTATGACTTTATAAGACTTAAATCATGAAACGAGTTTACAGTCATTGTTATTATTGTAATGTGTGTGTACCGGTACCGTTAACCTCGAATACGTGCTAACCCGTTAGTTGACCAAGCTAGGATACGTAAGAGAGCGGTACTCAGTTTTAACGTTTCGACTTAAGGAACGTTCTAACTACGGCTATGTATGAGCTAGTTGTGGTTGGTATTGTTAATGTGTATCCCATCTCCCTTGTATGTCTAACTGGACTTAAACACTTAATTGTGAATGATTGTGTTAAGTTCCATCAATGGGACTTCTAACAAGTGATTAACCGGGGAGTGAGGAATCCGGTCGTTCCGGTCACGCGTGTATGTACGGAAGTAGATATCTGAATCAGATTCGACTCTCTTTATGTTATGATTATTTTTCCTTCTTGGTCTGCAACCACCCACAAGCTTAACCAAAGCTTACCTATCTGACTATTGATTGGACAAGGGGGAAATTATGTACGGTGTGCTTGGATCACTATATTCGACACATCTTTGGGTTAAGTTACTCGTTCGTCAAATAGAACGGTAACGATTTATGTAACGGGCTTAACATGAGTTTGACATCAATCTCTAGGCTCTCCAAGTTGACTAACTATGATTGGTTCGGTATCTAAAGAGTATCGTCCCGTTATGTTAAGTGTTATTGTTTGCTATGCAATGTTTGTTGCTATGCTCGTATATTGTATGTTAAAATCAATGCCATGTTAGCATGACAATTGGTTGCATGTATCCCGGTAGCCGACGAGCTGCACGTTAGCCATACCAGCCATGGGTTGCAGAGCCCCTTTGCGACACCATATTTTATTTTGCAGGATGAGGATCGAGGAAGCGGAGTGGCTTTAGATCCTAGGTGTAATGTTATACTTTGGTAGTTTTTGGATGTTGGGCCCGGGATGTGCCTGTGCTCCTGTGGTGTTATGTTTTGGTATCGTTTGTATTACAGTGGCGGTACATTTTGACAGTGGCAGTTTTACAGTGACAGTTTAAATAAATACTCGGTATTGTTGGTTATGTATATATATGTGGATGTTAGTACCTATTGCTCGGGAGTCCATACCATCAGACCGGTACTTATGTGCGTAGTTAGCCTTGTTAGCCACGTGGGTGGTTAACGGCGAGTAACACCGGCTCATTTAGTTACCGTTCAAATTATATAATTCCGCTGCAGTTTCAGTTTGTCGTTAAGTTTACTGTAGGGGTGTTACACTGGATAAGCACCTATGATATGTTGCTCGGTTGGTGAACTGCCAACACTTTCTCGGTTGGATGAGTAGTGTCATATCGTGGGTAAGCTCCTTGAGAAAGGTTGGTATCATGGGAGAGGTGGGTTGTACCTTCGTAACACCCCAAATTTTCTAACATTTTATGATGTCAATTACTTAACAATTTAGGTTTAGTATTAGTAAGCAGCAGAATCAAAACCTAAACCTGGGGCGTTATTGCCACACTCGCAATAAATCGGGTGCTAAGGCCTAAGCAATTCACTATATTACCAAACTATTATTATTAATAATAAAAGGAAATCCGACAATGATATACTAGTCTTTTAATTAACAAAAAAGTCACAAAGTCTAAGATGAAACTATTTGTAAATACTTATTCTAGTGGAGTCGTAGTCCCACCCCATATACTTCAGGAGAACCTTTGGTATAAATCCAAACAAACATAGAAAACGCCACAATAAAGTCAGGAAATCGAGTAAGCTACCACTTCACGCCGTAAAAACATTTTCTCTTTGAAAACAATTTTAACATTATAACCACGCATCAACATACAAGACATTTCAACAATATTATCACACAATAAAATAATCATTATATAATATTTCATGTTTGATTCTTAGTCAGGCAGATTATTTTAATTATCTTTCTTGTCCTAACACGTAGCCAGGACAAAACAACCTTTCTCACTTTTGGGTACAACACGCAGCTATAACCCGGACCCCAACACGCAGCCGGGAATCAAACATCGCCCCTAAATCCTTAAGTGTGCACACTCCCCAATAGTACAAAAGACTAAGGAGTAGAAATAGGGGTAACTCTATCCTCATGCGGCCCACAGTATCTCATAGTAATGCGTCATGACCCAGATGCACCATGGTTTTCTCCTCTTTTAAATTCTTTTAATAATTACCATTATTCACCATTTAATTAATCAAAACCCTTAAAATAAATTATGTGATAAATCGTCATGATTACATAATTTCTTTTTATATATAATCGCATAAATAATTTCATAACAATTTTCCGTTAGATCTCTTTACAAAGAATGTTCAAATAATCATGGATATCCATTACAGAATAATTCATTCACATAATAAAATGCAATCATAACACACAATAGTTCAATCTCAAACACAATAACACATACAAAAATTCACATCCGTTGTAACAATTTATTTTATAGAGTTAATAAAAGTTAGTGAACGCAGTAACTTACCTGGTATTTGTCTATAATTCACTTTAACCAAGCACACAACCAACTTTACTGCTCCTCGTTTACAAATTCATAGCCTAAAGATATCAATAACGGGTATTTTTCAGATACCCGGAGACTCTAAATTTAATTATAAATACATTGTCACAAATCATAATTATAAAATATCTATATACATATACGAATAACATACTAAATACTGTTATAAAATAAACATAAATTAAAACAAGTATTTAAATTAATAGTATATCAAATAGAGTAAAAATAGATATAAAGGCGACTGACATCACCGATGATTGTATTGAAAAAGAGGATGAATCCTGAATTTGTGTGGGTTGATACGGGTGTGACGGTGAGAAGATTTTGCAAGGGAAGTGATTACATATATATATATATTCAATTCCTAATATACGGTGACTGAGTGGGGGTCTCTTTATTTTTTTTTTATTTTTTCCTTTCTCTTTTATGTGTGCGTGAGCGAATAGAGTGGAGGGTTGTGGGGGTTTTTCTTTTCTTTTCTTTAAAAGAGGGATGGATGAAGAGCGTGAGATATTTAAGATTGGAGGAATTGAAAGATTTGCAAGAGAGATGACAAGGGAGTGTGATGTTCAAATCAAATGGGATAGCAAGATAAGAATTTATAGGAGACGAAGGGAAACCAAAGAGATAGAGTATATAAACTATTTAATTAATCAAGGTGACCGCTGATTTGAATTACAGAAAACCAAAAGTTAGGAAATATGAAAGTTTAAAAGTAGTTTATTAAATAAAGTAGGAAATTTGGATAGTTAGTACTGATTCATTAAACAAAATTAGGAAACACCAAAGAATAAAACCAATAAACTAAGACGACTTATTAAATGTAGTAAATCAATAATAGTATTGATATTGTATTATTATTATAACTGCGTTATAAATAATAGTAACACCCTAGAAATACGAAAAGTTAGAATTGATTTATTACATAAAATCATAAAACACCAAAGAATGCAACCGACTTATTAAAACTAACTTATTTAGCGTGCGTAATAAAACCAATAGTAGTATTTAAATCGTATGATTATTGTTATTACTCCATTATAAACAAATAAATATGTTATAAGAAATACACAATGATCATTGTTATGACATTAAAATCACAACCGACTTCTTTTTAAACATGTTATTTTATTAAAACAATTTATTAAATACTATAATATGCTCGTATATATTATAATGTAGTCATAAACTATATGCTTGAAATCTATATAATATTTTTTAAAATTTATATATATGTATTCTAAAATTTTAGGGGTATTTCATCCTTTCTGAGTTGGGACACATGAACGGTATGATGAATGCGGGCATCCCCTGGCAGTTTGAGCTTGTAGGCAACAACGCCTATGCATTGTTCCACCTCATAGGGGCCATAACACGTGGCTTAGTTTGGCATTACGACGGCCGGTGAGTGCCTAATAAATATAAGGTCACAATCGTAATTAGACGAAGTCACCCACTTTGTAGTGAACATCACGGTGGTGCTGGCCGGCGCAGAGCTTCATACGGTTCAATCCATCTAACAACTTCTGTTTAAGTTCATATAGAGCCAAGTCCCTCTTGTTGAGTTGGGCGTTCACTTTAGAGAGTGGTGAACTGATAGGAGTATAACGGACTAAGGCAGGAGGAGCACACCCATATAAGGCCCGAAATGGCATTGTGTATGAACTTTGATAATAAGTATTGAACCAATACTCTGCCCAAGTCAGCCACTTAGTCCACTTGCGCAAGTGCTGGAAAGTATAGCAGCCAGGTAATCTTTGACATAATAGTTGACCACCTCAGTTTGCCCATCAGTTTGTGGATGATAGGTAAAACTCATGCACATAACTGTGTCTGATTGTTTGTGTTAATGCAAAAGTTTTGATTGACCAAACTCATTAACAGACATAGAGATCTAAGTCTTGACCTAACCAAGGGAGGGCCCGTCAAGAGAAGATTTTTCCATGTCTAACCGCCTCTAAATATATTCTGCACAGATTTTATCTTTAGTATCTAATCTAGAGAATATCTTTTCAGTTTAATATCTAAGTCAGTTACTAAGATTTTATCTTTAAAGATATTGTTTTATGTAAATCAATAACTATATATAGGAGATGTTAAGAGAAGCTAGTGGGACGTTTTGACAGAGAGAATACCATAAGAGAGGATTCATTGAGAGTTTTTTTCATAGAGTTGTAATTCACTTTAAAGTTAGAGAGAGCAATCTAGTGAATTACGTGTGAACTCATTGAGAGTCTGTTCTCTTTGAGTATATGATTGTATGGTGTGCAATATGTGCCAATAAGTGAGATTTTTCACGTGTCAAACTCTCGCATCATCTTTCTGTTTATCATTGTGCAAGTCCAGTTCACCGTGCGCTTGTTACACAGTTCGTCGTGAGTAACTACTCACCAAGAAACACTCTAGGAAATTTCATTTGGTATCAGAGCACGTTCCCCTTACTATGAAGAGAAATCTTCAGAGGAGATCAAAGATGAATTCCTACTATGTCACACCCCCCAAGCTCACAAAATTCAACTACACTTGTTGGTGCGAGCAGATGGAAGACCACTTGATCACGATCGACTTGTAATTATGGGACGTGGTGACTGAAGGGGATCTTAAGCCTAAGATCAAAGAAAATGGAGTCTCTAAAGAAAAGTCAAGGGCCAGCTGGAACGAAAATGACAACAAGATGATCAGTAAAAATAGACAAGCTCATAGAATTATCATGTCATCTTTGTCAGACTCAGATCATTAGAAGGTACTGGGATTGCGCACTGCCAAGGAGGTATAAGATTTTCTAAAAACTGTTTATGTAGGAACAGATTCCATAAGAAAGGCAAAAGGTGAGCAATTTAAGAGGCAGATAGATAACTTTAAGATGAGAGAAGGTGAGTCTATTACTCAGACCTTGGAAAGGTTTGAGAAAATTCTCAGAGATCTTAAAGTTGTTGGTGTAACACTCTCAAACGATGTTATTAACGAGAGATGCCTTGACAGTCTAGGAAAAGAGTGGCTAAGTTATACCTCCTTGCTTGAAACTACATGAGATCTGTCAGAGTTGTTGCTAGAAGAACTCAGTACTGAACTTATGGTCTATGAAGGGAAGATGAGAGGTGAGATTGTTACTCAAACTAAATATCTGGCCCTAAAAGTACGTGAAACTACCACAGAATCAGAAGATGAGGATTTTGATGTAGATGAGGAAATTACTGAGATTATGAACAGAATTCATAGGCTACTTGGTGGACGACGAGGATCGAAACGACAACATGATCGGTACAAGTCAAAGAAAGAACCATTCATATGTTTAAGTGTAACAAGCCCGGTCATATCGTCAAGAATTGTCCTCTATAGCAGAAAGAAAATTCTTAAACGAGGGTAAAAAAACTCCCACACACAACGACAACAGCTTAGGGATATGACATCTCAGTTACAGACTCAGAACCAGAGGAGGAAACTAAGTTGTGTATGATGGCAGTTGCTCATGAAGATGATGAAGTCAATACTGAGTACTTCATAAAGGAGAAGGATAACTGGAAGGACACACTTGAGAAAGAAGAGATGCTTACTAAATTAACCTCTGCACTCTCTTAGATAAAAGTGTTGAAGCATCAGTATGTTACTAAGATCAGAAAACTTGAAGCTAAAGTGGGAGATTTGACTAAGTCTTTGACTGAAAACAAAAACTGTGTCAAAGAGAGTCTGGATAAGCCCAGGATCAACTTTGTTAGTCCTTTGGAGACTTGAATTCTCACTCTTCCATGTTGGGCACAGGAAGAAGTGAATTCCCTTTTAGATCGCAACAAATCACTAAAAAGGGAATGTGAAACTCTCTCAGGCATGTTAGCTGATGCAAATCGGATATTAGAGCTTCAGACACAGACTAATCCCACTTGGTATACTGGAAAGGCAAATCTGAATCAAATGTTGTTACAGAACAACTCTAATATGCGCGGATTAGAATATAAACCAGAGAACTGTAACACCCCACTCCACAATCACGTAATAATCTCTCACGTAGCAATCAATAAAACGTCTCACACGGAAAATAAATAACAATTACAAAACTCACTCGGGTGTCACCGGCCATTACTCGCCCATGCGAGCAACGAAGCCAAACTACATCCAACTTCCATCATAAACAAACTGCTAACCGTCGTGATAACGAGAAACTCCTATACATCATACTAAGTCCATAAATCATAAACATCGACAAGTGAGCACTCTTCTGGTCTCGAATGATTTCAAGATTGTTATTTCCAAAGTAGTTTTCAAAACCGATTTCAATCAAAGTCTTCCAAAAAACACACTTTGTCAAACGATTTGCAAAGAACAGATTTCAAAAATCTACTACTTACAAATGATTTTCAATCAATTTTCTCACAAACGTTATTTCAAAAACTATTTTCAAAAACAGATTTCAAAACCTACTTTATACAAACAAATTTCAAACAACTTTTTTCACGAATATTCTCAAACTTGTCTTTGAAAACAGTTTTCAAGTTGATTTTCACAAATGTTTTTCAAAATAAATGATTTAGTCCCCATGCTGTGACCCACTATTTTTGAAGTTCAACCCACCTTCAAGAGCAGTGGTCATTACCGTGGAGTGTACTAGTCATTTTGTTTTTCACACAAGTGGTGGATTTTAACATAATATTTTGTGCTCGACCATTCACCTTTCCTTTTTCAAGAATATCCCTCATTCCCCTCGTCGAAGCAAGTGGAGCACATGAAGATCGACGACGTGGTTCGAGCCATAAATCAGAGTTGTACCAATCTGAGTCCAGCGACGTGAAGATTATCAATAGTCATTCGCGTTCAAGAATGTTGGAAATCAGAAGAACACAAACCCGTGAAGCAAATCGAAACATATGAAGACCGACCACATCCAAACAAACGTCGAGTCCAAGAATGTACAGAATCAGAAGAACACCAGCTCGGATTGCTTGATAGCAGTACCACTTCGCTACAACAGCCTAAACACGAGCGAACAGCCGATCAAGAGCCTGAAGACGAGCGAACAGCCAGCCAGGAGCTCGAGCGGGAGCAGTCAGCCAGAAGCCCGAAGACAGACCAAAAGAGTCAGAAGAAGTTCAGCTCAAAATTCCCCCTTTTAATGACTTGACTTTAAGGATTGATGATGTATAGGTTTTTCCCTATGATTCTTTTCTCGCTTGTCCATTTCTGAATAGATTACATGTATAGGTTTTACATTCCCTTCGAGTTTATTTAGATCAATGTGTATAGGGTTCCCCACTCCCTACTTTATTTGCGAATGACCGAGCATCAAAATTCCGATTGAGAAAATCCACCACTTCGAAAACACGTGTTTTCAAAACAGTTTTTCTAAAAACTTGATTTTTTTTAGCACATACGACTTGCTTCTTCCCATTTTCGGTCATTTTACATTCATCAATCATGCATGAATCACACCCATCTCAGACAAATTGCATAATCACATGTTACATTCCCAACACATCACACACACATTCATCCCATTCATCCCATTTTTTCAAAGCATGCTAACATTCACATTTGTCATATTCTTTTTTCTGTTATAATGACTGTGTTTGCAGGTGATTAACCGCGTTTGCCCACGAGTGAAAGCGTGACCCTCGAAGTGATAGCAAGAAATACCAAGGATTCAAGCATCTTCCCATTCGGCATACCATGTACATAGAGACCAACAACCACAAAAAAGCAAATACCCCAAAAAAAAAATCATATTCCAAAAAAAAATCCAAAAAATGCATACATTCAAAAATCCAAAAAAAGCATATATCCAAAGAATCCAAAAAAATGCAGTCACTGTCATGTCGTGGGACCACCATGCGGGAGTGGTCACTCCCTAAAAAGCCCCCAAACTCCAGAAGCCAATCATCAACCGAATATCTTTCTGACACAACCTCTCTCACATCACACCTAACAGCTTCTCTCACATAGACCATCTTCGGGGCTTACAATGACAGGATGAGTTTCATAGACCATCAACTGGAAACGACTCAAGCGAGACTAGCCATAACTTACCACTCATGCATTGTGTCAAAAAAAAACATTCAGTCAACCATCTTCATTCATTATTTTCAGCATTTCATGCATCCTATACATAGTAATTCCATATTACCATAATACATCGCATGGTAGATAATTACATTTGCATACTCCCATATCGAAATGACATCTTCGGAAAATCTTGAGAGATCGATTGAATAGAGTGCTTGAACCACTGAACTCTCGACCCGTCAATGAACACAAGGGTCTAATCAAATCAGCACCACAAACCAAGTGAGTAGTGTGCAAAGAGCGGTATTTTCCTTCGAATTTCAAATGAGTGTTTTGGACAATCCATTGAGTGATGAGGGAAGGTAAAGAGTTCCAATTGAGGTAAAACCACGAGCGACATGTGCATTCCTTCAGCACATGGAGAGGCACAAATCATAGTGAGAGCAATGTCGATAAACATGATACGAACTGTGATTCATGCAAAGATTTGAGAAGAGTAAGAAAACAATCATTGAATAATGAGAATGACGAGGCACTTAGGATCAAAATCCCCACAAAACCAAAAGCTTTGACTGCCCTGTACATAATCCCTTAGTGAGCCCCGTTGAGCCTTTCACGATAAACCTTTTTCTGTGAACTCCACAACATGCCAACCCACGTACATATACTTACTTGCCCTTGCAATAGAGGATCTCAAAGGAGCCGGAGCCATGGTCTCTCCCCCACCATCTTCACAAAAACAACAAATGAAATGCTTGAAGAAATCAGTGAGTCAATGCAACTCCAAAGCCAAACACTAAAAAAGAACACCGAAAATGTTCAAGAAGATCGATGAGTCAATGCAACTCCAAAGCTGAAAGCCAAAATACAGAGCAAAGAACGTTTGAGAAATCGAAGAGCCAAATGCAATTTCACAAAAGGAAAATGAGAAGAAAGTTCAAATCGTACGCCAGAAGAGGCAAGAAGGAGAAATCCAAACCAAAAGGACCAATGATGTCCCGAAGAAACCGATAAGGGGTTATCGACACCCGTCTAATCACTCCACCCATGGCAAAGGCGAAACATATCCTCTATTGCACAAAAGCTCCACAATTCCCAAACAAATCCTCCAGTCCCATGTGACATACATCATACCCCTCAACCCTGTTATAACCCAATAAAAAACCTCTGACTCGTTAGTTGATGAGCGTTGACTGAAAGTATCGAATCTGAAACATGAATCATAAGCTTCATACTTGTTATCAACATGTCCCGTCTTTCCAAAGGGACCATGAGCGAATGAGTGTGACCTTATCTCACAAGGTCTTCAAAGTGCGAGAGACTCTTTGACTAAAGCACCACTCATAACAGCCTACCCCGTTGCAGGTGAGGAATTTGTAAGGATCGAAAATTCCAAAACCTCGAAAGAAATTCTTAGGAAATACTGCTCTGCTCCGAGCATCGAGAGCATCATCACACCATTAGCACACACGGATATACTCACGAGGGATTGACCCACATCCCTCCATGAGAGGAAAGTGATTCACGCATTCGAGTTCAATAATCACTCAAGTTTGGACTGAAGATGTCTTATACTCGTAAACCTCATAGTAATAGAGATAGGACTGTACCTTCTCTCCGAAAAAAAACTATATATGCATTTTGCATCGTATCCAGCATTTAATATTTGCATGCATCATAAGCAATCCACCATCAATCATCTGATTGGTAAGAACTCTGCCTAGTCTCGCTGAAAGTCGACTTAAGTTGCGGTTGTTGAAGCATAACTTTTGATCAAAAAATGTCAACTAGAGCCATCCCTGGCCATCATCAAGCTATATCGAACCATCTCGAGCCATCCCGGGCTACCTTGAGCTGCATCGAACAATTCTGAGCCATCCCAGGCTAAATTCGGGCTGCATTGAACCATTTCAGAGCCATCCGGAGCTATGTGTAAACCATTCCGGAGCCATCCACTGTCATACTCGGGCCTCATCGACACCACTCCCAAAGCCAAGCTGGAGCCATGCGGGAGCCATCCTCAAACATTGAGACCATCCCTAGAGCTACGCATGAGCCATCCCAACTGTTCGGGAACGATACGGGAACCACCTCAAATCCCTGTCGGAGCCATTTTTGTCACCAAGACCTTGCTCACATAATGTCGAACTACGTATGGTCTGATCTCAATACGGAATTGAGTACGTAGGCAGCCCGTTCAGGGTGCGACCACATCAAAGGCGAAAACTTCCATTTTCCACTCGGTGTCATTAAAGTGAACCAACCAAAGCATCGTCATGCTCAATCAGCACAAGGTCATCCCGGAGCCATCCATGGAAATCCTAGAACCATGATGGGAACTCCCAACAAGTCATGCAATTGTGTTTCATCGTTCCCCCATGAAAAACCATTCACTCACTACAAAGTCCACAACAAATCCCGTCAAACAACAATAAGTCCATCATCGGAGCCATCAAACCACCTTGAAAGAAAAATCTCTCAGGCAAATCAAAGCCCATAAATTGCCACAAAATCGCCAACCATGTCAAACCCACCAACCACCCCGGATCGTCGGACACACTGGAGCAACCACTGCATACCAGAGCCATCGGCGCGACCCGGAGCAACCACTGCATACCAGAGCCATCAATGCGTACTGGAGCCATCAACGCATGCTGGAGCCATCTCAGATCCTTAAAGCCATGCCGGAGCCATACCGGAGCCATCCCGAGAGTTTGACGTTACTATAGAGCCATCTGCTCACGCAAAAACCTACATCCACAAAAAGGGAGTTTAATTCAATTAATACATTGGTTAATCACCTCACATCACATATCATCTGCATATACCCACAAAATTTGCTCACTATCTGACGCATCTTTACACCCGCTAGACAGCTATTGTGCTACTATTGCGGTCGACTTTCATTTTACACCTGCTAGACAGCTATTGCGCTACTAGTACGGTCGCCTTTCGTTTTACACCTGCTAGACAGCTATTGCGCTACTAGTACGGTCGCCTTTCGTTTTACACCTGCTAGACAGCTATTGCGCTACTAGTGCGGTCGACTTTCATTTTACACCTGCTAGACAGCTATTGCGCTACTAGTACGGTCGCCTTTCGTTTTACACCTGCTAGACAGCTATTGCGCTACTAGTACGGTCGCCTTTCGTTTTACACCTGCTAGACAGCTATTGCGCTACTAGTGCGGTCGACTTTTCATTTTACACCTGCTAGACAGCTATTGCGCTACTAGTACGGTCGCCTTTCGTTTTACACCCGCTAGGCAGCTATTGCGCTACTAGTGCGGTCGACTTTTCATTTTACACCTGCTAGACAGCTATTGCGCTACTAGTACGGTCACCTTTCGTTTTACACCCGCTAGGCAGCTATTGCGCTACTAGTGCGGTCGACTTTTCGTTTTACACCCGCTAGACAGCTATTGCGCTACTAGTGCGGTCGACTTTTCATTTTACACCTGCTAGACAGCTATTGCGCTACTAGTACGTCGCCTTTCGTTTTGCACCCGCTAGGCAGCTATTGCGCTACTAGTGCGGTCGACTTCTCATTTTACACCTGCTAGACAGCTATTGCGCTACTAGTACGGTCGCCTTTCGTTTTACACCTGCTAGACAGCTATTGCGCTACTAGTATGGTACCGAACTTGCATTCTAGGCTCGTCATAAGCCCTAGGCTGGATATCAAGAGGTCCAGTTGAGGCACTCCTAAGTCCTCGTGCACTCTAAACCAAAACATTGTTAGTATCATAGGCTCGTCATAAGTCCTAAGGCTAGATATCAAGAGGTTTAGTTGAGGCTCGTCATAAGTCCTCGTACTTTCAATTGCATTATAGGCTTGTCATGAGTCCTATAGTTAGATGTCAAAAGGTCTAACTGAGGCTCGTCATAAGTCCTCGTACTTTTAATCACATTCATACACTCACGGTCGCATCCCTATGCACCACTAAACCACGGTGAGAATTTTTGGCGCCCCGTCAACCTTGATCCAATTCTGCAAGGGCTTGCAAAATTGAATCAAGGGGAGCCATCTGTAGACACCAAAAATTCTCACCCCATAAAGCAAAATCCAGAATAAGAAACACAATAAGAGGGGTCGTCGTCTTTCTTTGTCAACACGTATTGACGTGCATGCCAAAATGCAACCATCGTTTTATAGTCTTTTTCAAAGCGTTTCATAAAAACACGATTTTGCGAAAAACGAATTTCCAACAATAATCCGGTTTCAAACCCGTTCGTAATATTATTTATTTATTTATTTTATTTGTATATTGTATATTTGATATCTTTTTTTTAATTACTTCCGTTTACGAAGATTTTATTTAGATCGAGGCATGACTCACTTATTTTCCTAACTTGTATTCTTCAAGTTTGACTAATGTCTTAGTTGGTTGTGGTGTATAGAGGAGAAGCAACAGGTCTTGAGTTCAAGTTTGACTCTAAGCATATTGACACATCATTTTTTAGACTTTCACATTTCTCTTATGCTCATCAAATTGAGCCCAGTGCAACACTCATCTACTACTGCCTTTGATCTACTCAGAGCCAAACATCAAACCCTACTTTCCTCTATATAAAAGCAATACTACAGTAGCCATAAAAATCAGCAACAACCGCCGCCTCACACATCCCAATCCCAAAAATATCTTCTCTCCAAAACCACTCGTTCAAAAAAAAAAAACAAGGCGGAGCTTCATTCTCTTCTGTTTTGCTCCACTCTCATTCTCTTCTTTCACACCCTGACTTCTCTTCACCGATGGTGTTTTTCGCAATCAAGCTGGCGATAAGGAGCATACGTACTCCCCTCCTCTTCTTCTTCAACCAGCTGCTGAACGAGCAGGGTGCATATGCCTTTGCCTTCTCTTCATTCTTGTCCGAGCTTTTTTTTTCACTCACGGTTTCACAACCCAAACTGACGAAGCATTGCCATACATGTTACTGCATCTCCCCAAGCTTTTCACTCACGGTAATTTGCAACCCAAACCAGTAACAAGAAATAGCTCTGCACGTCATTCATCTCTTATTCTTGGTAATTTGGCAACCGAGAAGGAACATGCTCTGCAACTCCCTCAAAACTCACGGTAATTCTTGCTCATTCAAACTGGCGAGAACTAGAACATACATACTCTCTGTTCTTCATTCTTATTCACGGTAATATGCAACCCAAACCGGCAACAAGGAAAACCAGCTCTCTGCACTCCCGCTTCATGCTCACGGTAACTTGCAACAATTAGAGAACAAGGGAACTACTGCTCTGCACCATTCTTTTCAGTCACGACAGTAATTTTGCAACCCAACTGACTGGCACCTCTCATTCACTCACATTTGTTTTCTCACTGAAACCACTCTCAATTAACAAACAGTACCATACTAGAAACAAGAAAAAATCGTGAACAAGATGCATACACCTCTGCATTTCTATCGATCCTCTTCACTCGTGAATTTTGCAAACCCAGTTGGTGAACAGAGAACATACATACTCCATGTCAGTTCATTCCCTTGACATCGGTATTTTTTTTGCAAACCGCCCGGTGAACAAGGAGCGTACATACTCGATTCACTTTCTTCAAACCAACATACGAACAAGGAACACAAGGTTCTGGCCACTTCTTCACTCTTTTTACCACGGAAATTTTGCACATCCAACACACGAACAAGGAACACAGAGCTCTGTCTGCTTCTTCATCCCCGTTACCACGTTTTTTTGCAACCCACTGGCGAACAAGAAGCCTACTCATGTACGTTCTCTTCACTCTCGGATTTTCCTGGTCGCATCATCGGGTGGCCATTTCTGGGTTCGTTTGCCCTCTCTAAGTGTTGATTCAAAGCCTGCACGAGTTTCGTGGGTTGTAGTCCCAAGCGTAAGAAATTTGTTGTCCTCGTTTTTCTTGATAATTACAGATCATGTTCTCTGTCAAGTTCAGAAACTAAGCCTTGCATTTGTTTTCTCTGCATATGACTCTTTGAGAGGTTTTCGGGTATAATGATCGTGTTTAGACTTGACAAAATCTCTACCAGAGAGGGAAGGGCTTCCCAGCTGTTTGATCTCTTCTCCCTCGTTCTCCTTGCTCTTCCACGGTGCATCCATAGGAACCCTCTGGTGCTAATAATATTCCGGCAAACGCTTCCATGGGACAAGGCGTTCATAGGCCTGCAAGATCGGACTGCATCCGTGTTTCTTCACCGATGAGAAGCATACCTCGTAATGTTTCAGTTGTACGATCGAAGATAATTGCATCAGAGGCGGTGAGAAAAGTTATTTGTGCTCTCCCTTCTCTATTTGCTCTATTATAACCTGAGCATACCGGTAAGGACAGTACCTATTGCTTGCCCCATTGTGGTTTGATTCTTCTGGATATTTTTTTTCCTTTTGGGGTGTTATTAGAGGATGATCCTCTGCGTTGAATAATCGATTCCTGCACTTTAACTGGAGACTTGCATTTCAGTTAAGAAAATTATGAAAATAGTCTATGTTCAGATTGTTGCAGTCTTGCGTTTACCCCTGCGTTTACCCAGCTTCAATTCCCTTCGTTTTGTCGGCATTTGTTTCCTCCTGAAGCCGATATTTTGGGCCTCTCCCTACAAGTTTTATTCAAACTGTACCAATTATGACGTTACAGCACATTAATAGGGATAAAATTGACCGGACATGTACAGAAGCATAACATGTGTTTGATCTTGGATATTGGTGGCTCGCTTAAGCTGATTATTAACTCTTGTTTATTTAAGGCTCATGACAAGTGATTGGTCCCGGTTTATGCTGGTTCAAACTTACATATTTGTGTATTTCCCGATTGTTGCTGAAGTTAATCGGTGTTACTCGTCATCATTGTACCTAATCTTAACCTAAGATCCATCAACCCTGCTTAAGTCAAATGATATGTCCATATGTTCTCTGACTGAGAAGGGTAATATCCATCGATGTTCATATTGTCTGTTTACCAGTTGTGCATCACGAAGACTCTTTTGTCTGCTCACCTCACACTCACATTTTATTTCACTGTTGACTTATGTTTTGCCGTGCTATTTGCTGAGCTCATATTGGAATACAATCTGATTCTTTTGTGGCGTCAATATCTGGGAGTCTTGCTGTATGATAGCTTTACACTTCATTTCTTTTGATACTTGTTGAACATTTGAGACTCTTAGCTGAGAAATTTCACTCCCACAGATCCACTTCTTCCTTGTTTATTGTTGGATTCTGATATAAACTTTGACAGTCTTTTTTTCTTTTAGTGTCGTTTTGATCTGGATCGAGAAGGTCACTGCACCTCTCGCAGAATAAAAAAAAATGAAGCCAACAAGAGCCTCGTCTGTTTCATTGTCTTTGTGTTGTTTTAATCAGAAAGATATTTTTTGTCTACCTACTATTGAATTTTCAGCTGACATAGTATGCGCGCACCTTGCAGCTTCTAGGAACAAGCTCGCGTGTTTGACAGTTCTTCTATTTTCTTTTAAAAACATAAGTTTCTCACGGTTTGTCAACGGGAAGACTTCCATTGTTACATTCATCCCGTCGGTACTTGATGCTTCGCTTTCTTTGAATTTAGATGGGCAAATTATTTTGGTTTGCACTTTCCTTGGTACTGGCCATCATCTTTGTACTTTATGTGTGTTTCTTCACTCCCGTAAAATCGTGTTGCTTCAGGCTGTTGTTGTTACACAACTTTTTGACACTCATGTGTGATTTACCAAAGGTCTCGGTTGTGCATTGACCCATGTCTTTGGCGTAATTCTTGCAGTCTGAAGTCAATTTCATTTTGCCACAAAATGCTCTATTTGCCTCATGTGGTTTGCTAATTATCTTTTACTTCATATATTTTGCTGAGGTACATATGATCGATTGGACTTTGTCTACGTTTTCTCGACATGGTTGTGCTTGCTTGACATGGGCCGGTCCTTGTTGACTTGGAGTTTGACCTCGGACTATGCTAAGGCGTTTGGGCTTAAGACAGCCACATTGGCTCGGACCTGACATTGGTTTTTGCAAGTTGAACGAGTTCGAGGACTCTCTTGGCTGCACATCCACTCATGGGCTTGGACATCTTGCTGATTACACATGACCGAGACGGGATTGTTGGACCTCCTATTTGGCGGGATCTTCTATTGATTCAATGATTAACCGGGGGCAGGCCACCCCGTAGGTTGGTTTCCTATCACCTACATTTCTCCTTGATCATGACCAACATGTTTACACTTCTAGCATCGCTGTTTGCTCCTTGTGCATAGATCTGATTTGAGAAATTGATTCAAAGCATGATTCTAGGTTGATCTTCACTTGGGACCAACTCATTTAATTGCTAAATCTTGTTTCATTATGATACCCTCATTGTTTTGACATGTTTCGCTCCTTGCGCATAGATACGATTTGAGAAATTGATTCAAAGCATGATTTAGTTTAATCCTCACCTAAGATCAACCTGTTTCATTACTAAATCTCATTTCATGTTGCTATTCTCATCGATGTTCAACCTACCTATTCTAATTTTCATGTCTATTATGCTTGGCTTCTATTACACTTTGTTGTTTTGGCTTCAATTGTAAATCGATACTACAGGTGACCATAGAGTAGCCATTAGGTTTACCAATTCTGGGTATTCAAACCCAGTGTAGAAAAGCCTTAGGTTTGGGTATCCTCCATGAATACGGGTCCTAGACACGGCCCATGTGAGGAATACCCGTTTCCCTTAAAATTTTCCAAATCATCCTCTAAAGTCAGAATAAAATTCACAATCAATTAATCATCCAATTCCAAATCAATTTAAAAATCCAATGAACCAAATTCCACTTCAAAGTCAATCTCTCTCATACTTTCTCATCAAACACACTACAAAACCAATCTCTCTCACACTCTCTCATCAAACACACCCCAAAATCAATCCTCTCATACTCCGAAAACAGATATTCTTCATGAATTCTTCGAAATCAAAGCTTTTCACATGTCAACATTAAATACTCTTCATACACTCATTAGACACACCTCAACCTCACAAAGCATTTGAAACGCTTCCAAAAGTTATAAGATCAAAATTCAAACTTCTTCTAAACTCCAATTGTTTCATAGATTCAAATCATCCTCCAATTTCAATTTCAAAGGCCAAGTCAAGCCCAATTCTAAGACCTAAATCCAGCTCATTCATAGGGCCCAACCCGGCCCAATTTCAAAGGTCCGATCTGGCCCACATTTCAAGACCTAGATACCCGGCCCACATTTCAAGGCCCAAACCTGCTCCATCTCTAAGGCCCAAATCCGGCTCATTGCCTCAATTCGATCCCAATTTAGTTCCAAATCCAATTCAACTTCAATTCAAATTCAATTTCAATTCTGAATCAAATTCAAATTCAATTTCAATCCAATTCAATCAAATTCAATCCAATTCCAATTTAGATTCAATCTCAATTTCAATCCAATTCAATTCAAAATTCTTTTTCATTTTCAATTCAATTCAACTTCATTTCAATCCCAAATAATTCCAAACATCACAAATCTCGAACTCCTTGAAACTCCAAACTCCTTAGAGTCAAGCATCTCGAATCTCCAAGTGTCTCAGCAGCTCAACAGGCTCGAAGGTCTCAGAAGCTCAGCAAACTTGAACGTCTCAGCAGCTCAACAGACTCGAAGGTCTCAGCAGCTCAACAGACTCGAACGTCTCAGCAGCTCAATAGACTCGAAGGTCTCAGCAGCTCAACAGACTCGAACGTCTCAGCAGCTCAACAGACTCGAAGGTCTCAGCAGCTCAACAGACTCGAACGTCTCAGCAGCTCAATAGACTCGAAGGTCTCAGCAGCTCAACAGACTCGACCGTCTCAGCAGCTCAACAGACTCGACCGTCTCAACAGCTCAACAGACTCGACCATCTCAGCAGCTCAACAGACTCGACCGTCTCAACAACTCAACAGACTCGAATGTCTCCGCAGTTCAACAGATTCAAACATCTCAATAGACTCATCAAATTCAAACACTTCAAAAATCCTCAGCTCCTCAAAAAGCCGAACCTCTTGAAATTTGATAACCCTTTCAAGCCTCGAACGTCTCACAGACCCGAGCGTCTCACAGACTTCATCATTTCAAGAATCTAAATGTCTCACAGAGTTGAGCATCTCACAGACTCGAACACCTCAATCTCTCTCACCATTCTCAGATTCAAATGCCTCACAGATCCGAGCGTCTCACAGACCTTGACATCCCATGCCTCCCACTACATGAACACCTCAAATGTCTCATAGGCCCAAACGTCTCACAGACTAATCTCTCACACCCGAAACTTTAAACCCCTCAAAACCCCCCAAAAACCAGAAACGTGAACTACGTAAGGTCTGATCTCAATAGGGAGTTGAGTACGTAGGCAGCCCATCTAGGGTGCGACCCCATTCCAAATAAAAAACCTTTTTCCCCTCTAAGGTGATATTCATATCTGTCAAACATTCAAATTCCCTCTAACTCCCATAAACTCTCGACTTCTTCAACTCTCAAAATCAGACTCCTAATCTTTCATTCTATACCCATTCGAATTCATCAATTCTTCTTCTAGGCGCTAGCTTGGCAGAAAAGCTCGCCTCATCCACTCTCTCTCTTCTCATCCTAATCCTATCCTTGGCTTTTAAATGAATCTCTTTAATAAGGTTTTGAAAGAAGGCAATCCTGACAATTGGAGACCGAGGTTTCCTCGGGCACCAATCCAAAGTCGTGGTCGTTGCCACTTCTAAGGGGTGTAACCCAGTGCGAACCCACACAGATTCTCTGGTATGATCAGATAAGTCCTATCCATAAGCAGCCAATTCAGAGTCAATCAACGGTTCTTAGAACCCTTCTCCTCCCTTCCTAGTTCCTTAGGTCAAACTAGGTGGCGACTCTAGTCAACTTCCGCCTTATAGAGGCATAAGTCCGCGTGGAGCCCATCGAGAGCGGGTGTAGTGCACACTTGCATTCCCCTTTATGCTTTCTGGGAAAGACGGACGATTTAGTAGGTATTTGAGGGATGCCAAAAATAACGGGTTTTCACCCTCCACAGAATGGCAATTTCTAGGATCTAGGCTTTTAGTCAGACCATATTTAGATAGACCCCCCTCATACCGAAAAATCACCCTCCACAGAATGGCGACTCTGCTGGGGAAAACTTGAGTAAGTTTTTTCTCAAACTCAAGGAAGACTGAACTCCATTCAAAATTGTCGGGATTCTCCAACTTCTTTCAAAACCTTCAAGAGATTCATTCCAAAGCCATAGGACTACTCTACTCCACACTTAGAGTGTGCTTTGAGAGGATAGTTAGGATGAGAGTTCAGAGTTCGGGATTGGCCTTGAGTGCCATATGTGTGCTTTACCATTTGCATGCTTCACTTTTGTGTGTTTATTGTTGTGTGTTTACTGTCTTATGTTTACTACTCTTCATGCATGACATGATATTTATTGCTTATTTATTGCTTTTGTAAATGGGGCCTTCCTAGAAGGAGTCAACCCATTGTTGCATTGGGTAGCATAGGACATGCATTCCTCTGTGTCACCCGATTTGTCCACGAGTCACGGGATCCCAACCGGTCCACGGTTGATTCCCCATGAGTTGGGTCCTTCCTAGAAGGAGTTAACCCACGAGGTAATACGGTCCAAGACCAACGCCTTGAAGCTCATGATCCAAAATATCCTCCATTACCCGAGTCTAAACCAGCATATAGTGAGCCATGAGCCTTCATTGTCCAGCTACCTTATCCGGTGTCTAAGATGGGCTTATGGGTAGTCACCCCCTTGTATGCCGCCTGTCTGACCACCCTTCCGCCTTTCCCCGAAGATTGCATGGGCTCAGTTCTCCATGATTCCTCTGCACCACGGGTGTCTTTAAAGCCCAATGTCGCGCTACAAATTCATAGAGGATCCCGTATTTACGGATACCCATACATGACACAGCGTAGTCAGCGAATAATTTGGACTTTAGACACACCTTATCGTGCAGACGATGGGAGACCCGTTCCCATGCAATACTTCCCCAAGTTTCCCAAAAGTGAGTATGTTGTGATAATCCCCGGCCATGGCTCGTGTGACTGTATCACTTCGGGTATCTTGACCTTTCGAACTTAAGCACTCCGGACTTTCTTGATGACGTGCCCCACAAGGCATAACAGAGATAAATCCCGAGAGATGAACAGTGAAGGAACGACGGTTCCCCCGGTGGTATGGAAGCATTGATTGACCTGGAAGGTGATTATCCCAATCATTCGCACTCATCTCCACATAAAATCAACCACGATTTTCACTTTGCGCTTACATCTATGTGTGATCACGTTTTTAAATTAGCTAAAATCAGAAAATGAATCATGTTGAATGCTCTAATGAAATATCTTCAAAGTCGTTCATCTCGAATGATTTCAAAATTGTTATTTCCAAAGTAGTTTTCAAAACCGATTTCAATCAAAGTCTTCCAAAAAACACACTTTGTCAAACGATTTGCAAAGAACAGATTTCAAAAATCTACTACTTACAAATGATTTTCAATCAATTTTCTCACAAACGTTATTTCAAAAACTATTTTCAAAAACAGATTTCAAAAACCTACTTTATACAAACAAATTTCAAACAACTTTTTTCACGAATATTATCTCAAACTTGTCTTTGAAAACAGTTTTCAAGTTGATTTTCACAAATGTTTTTCAAAATAAATGATTTAGTCCCCATGCTGTGACCCACTATTTTTGAAGTTCAACCCACCTTCAAGAGCAGTGGTCATTACCGTGGAGTGTACTAGTCATTTTGTGTTTTCACACAAGTGGTGGATTTTCACATAATATTTTGTGCTCGACCATTCACCTTTCCTTTTTCAAGAATATCCCTCATTCCCCTCGTCGAAGCAAGTGGAGCACATGAAGATCGACGACGTGGTTCGAGCCATAAATCAGAGTTGTACCAATCTGAGTCCAGCGACGTGAAGATTATCAATAGTCATTCGCGTTCAAGAATGTTGGAAATCAGAAGAACACAAACCCGTGAAGCAAATCAAAACATATGAAGACCGACCACATCCAAACAAACGTCGAGTCCAAGAATGTACAGAATCAGAAGAACACCAGCTCGGATTGCTTGATAGCAGTACCACTTCGCTACAACAGCCTAAACAGAGCGAACAGCCGATCAAGAGCCTGAAGACGAGCGAACAGCCAGCCAGGAGCTCGAGCGGGAGCAGTCAGCCAGAAGCCCGAAGACAGACCAAAAGAGTCAGAAGAAGTTCAGCTCAAAATTCCCCCTTTTAATGACTTTAAGGATTGATGATGTATAGGTTTTTCCCTATGATTCTTTTCTCGCTTGTCCATTTCTGAATAGATTACATGTATAGGTTTATACATTCCCTTCGAGTTTATTTAGATCAATGTGTATAGGGTTCCCCACTCCCTACTTTATTTGCGAATGACCGAGCATCAAAATTCCGACTGAGAAAATCCACCACTTCGAAAACACGTGTTTTCAAAACAGTTTTTCTAAAAACTTGATTTTTTTTAGCACATACGACTTGCTTCTTCCCATTTTCGGTCATTTTACATTCATCAATCATGCATGAATCACACCCATCTCAGACAAATTGCATAATCACATGTTACATTCCCAACACATCACACACACGCATTCATCCCATTTTTTCAAAGCATGCTAACATTCACATTTGTCATATTCTTTTTTCTGTTATAATGACTGTGTTTGCAGGTGATTAACCGCGTTTGCCCACGAGTGAAAGCGTGACCCTCGAAGTGATAGCAAGAAATACCAAGGATTCAAGCATCTTCCCATTCGGCATACCATGTACATAGAGACCAACAACCACAAAAAAGCAAATACCCCAAAAAAAAATCATATTCCAAAAAAAAAATCCAAAAAAATGCATACATTCAAAAATCCAAAAAAAGCATATATCCAAAGAATCCAAAAAAATGCAGTCACTGTCATGTCGTGGGACCACCATGCGGGAGTGGTCACTCCCTAAAAAGCCCCCAAACTCCAGAAGCCAATCATCAACCGAATATCTTTCTGACACAACCTCTCTCACATCACACCTAACAGCTTCTCTCACATAGACCATCTTCGGGGCTTACAATGACAGGATGAGTTTCATAGACCATCAACTGGAAACGACTCAAGCGAGACTAGCCATAACTTACCACTCATGCATTGTGTCAAAAAAAACATTCAGTCAACCATCTTCATTCATTATTTTCAGCATTTCATGCATCCTATACATAGTAATTCCATATTACCATAATACATCGCATGGTAGATAATTACATTTGCATACTCCCATATCGAAATGACATCTTCGGAAAATCTTGAGAGATCGATTGAATAGAGTGCTTGAACCACTAAACTCTCGACCCGTCAATGAACACAAGGGTCTAATCAAATCAGCACCACAAACCAAGTGAGTAGTGTGCAAAGAGCGGTATTTTCCTTCGAATTTCAAATGAGTGTTTTGGACAATCCATTGAGTGATGAGGGAAGGTAAAGAGTTCCAATTGAGGTAAAACCACGAGCGACATGTGCATTCCTTCAGCACATGGAGAGGCACAAATCATAGTGAGAGCAATGTCGATAAACATGATACGAACTGTGATTCATGCAAAGATTTGAGAAGAGTAAGAAAACAATCATTGAATAATGAGAATGACGAGGCACTTAGGATCAAAATCCCCACAAAACCAAAAAGCTTTGACTGCCCTGTACATAATCCCTTAGTGAGCCCCGTTGAGCCTTTCACGATAAACCTTTTTCTGTGAACTCCACAACATGCCAACCCACGTACATATACTTACTTGCCCTTGCAATAGAGGATCTCAAAGGAGCCGGAGCCATGGTCTCTCCCCCACCATCTTCACAAAAACAACAAGAAATGCTTGAAGAAATCAGTGAGTCAATGCAACTCCAAAGCCAAACACTAAAAAAGAACACCGAAAATGTTCAAGAAGATCGATGAGTCAATGCAACTCCAAAGCTGAAAGCCAAAATACAGAGCAAAGAACGTTTGAGAAAATCGAAGAGCCAAATGCAATTTCACAAAAGGAAAATGAGAAGAAAGTTCAAATCGTACGCCAGAAGAGGCAAGAAGGAGAAATCCAAACCAAAAGGACCAATGATGTCCCGAAGAAACCGATAAGGGGTTATCGACACCCGTCTAATCACTCCACCCATGGCAAAGGCGAAACATATCCTCTATTGCACAAAAGCTCCACAATTCCCAAACAAATCCTCCAGTCCCATGTGACATACATCATACCCCTCAACCCTGTTATAACCCAATAAAAAACCTCTGACTCGTTAGTTGATGAGCGTTGACTGAAAGTATCGAATCTGAAACATGAATCATAAGCTTCATACTTGTTATCAACATGTCCCGTCTTTCCAAAGGGACCATGAGCGAATGAGTGTGACCTTATCTCACAAGGTCTTCAAAGTGCGAGAGACTCTTTGACTAAAGCACCACTCATAAACAGCCTACCCCGTTGCAGGTGAGGAATTTGTAAGGATCGAAAATTCCAAAACCTCGAAAGAAATTCTTAGGAAAATACTGCTCCGAGCATCGAGAGCATCATCACACCATTAGCACACACGGATATACTCACGAGAGATTGACCCACATCCCTCCATGAGAGGAAAGTGATTCACGCATTCGAGTTCAATAATCACTCAAGTTTGGACTGAAGATGTCTTATACTCGTAAACCTCATAGTAATAGAGATAGGACTGTACCTTCTCTCCGAAAAAAAACTGTATATGCATTTTGCATCGTATCCAGCATTTAATATTTGCATGCATCATAAGCAATCCACCATCAGCATCTGATTGGTAAGAACTCTGCCTAGTCTCGCTGAAAGTCGACTTAAGTTGCAGTTGTTGAAGCATAACTTTTGATCAAAAAATGTCAACTAGAGCCATCCCTGGCCATCATCAAGCTATATCGAACCATCTCGAGCCATCCCGGTCTACCTTGAGCTGCATCGAACAATTCTGAGCCATCCCAGGCTAAATTCGGGCTGCATTGAACCATTTCAGAGCCATCCGGAGCTATGTGTAAACCATTCCGGAGCCATCCACTGTCATACTCGGGCCTCATCGACACCACTCCCAAAGCCAAGCTGGAGCCATGCGGGAGCCATCCTCAAACATTGAGACCATCCCTAGAGCTACGCATGAGCCATCCCAACTGTTCGGGAACGATACGGGAACCACCTCAAATCCCTGTCGGAGCCATTTTTGTCACCAAGACCTTGCTCACATAATGTCGAACTACGTATGGTCTGATCTCAATACGGAATTGAGTACGTAGGCAGCCCGTTCAGGGTGCGACCACATCAAAGGCGAAAACTTCCATTTTCCACTCGGTGTCATTAAAGTGAACCAACCAAAGCATCGTCATGCTCAATCAGCACAAGGTCATCCCGGAGCCATCCATGGAAATCCTAGAACCATGATGGGAACTCCCAACAAGTCATGCAATTGTGTTTCATCGTTCCCCCATGAAAAACCATTCACTCACTACAAAGTCCACAACAAATCCCGTCAAACAACAATAAGTCCATCATCGGAGCCATCAAACCACCTTGAAAGAAAAAATCTCTCATGCAAATCAAAGCCCATAAATTCCACAAATCGCCAACCATGTCAAACCCACCAACCCCCCGGATCGTCGGCCACACTGGAGCAACCACTGCATACCAGAGCCATCGGCGCGACCCGGAGCAACCACTGCATACCAGAGCCATCGGCGCGACCCGGAGCAACCACTGCATACCAGAGCCATCAATGCATACTGGAGCCATCAACGCATGCTGGAGCCATCTCAGATCCTTAAAGCCATGCCGGAGCCATACCGGAGCCATCCCGAGAGTTTGACGTTACTATAGAGCCATCTGCTCATGCAAAAACCTACATCCACAAAAGGGAGTTTAATTCAATTAATACATTGGTTAATCACCTCACATCACATATCATCTGCATATACCCACAAAATTTGCTCACTATCTGACGCATCTTTACACCCGCTAGACAGCTATTGTGCTACTATTGCGGTCGACTTTCATTTTACACCTGCTAGCCAGCTATTGCGCTACTAGTACGGTCGCCTTTCGTTTTACACCTGCTAGACAGCTATTGCGCTACTAGTACGGTCGCCTTTCGTTTTACACCTGCTAGATAGCTATTGCGCTACTAGTGCGGTCGACTTTCATTTTACACCTGCTAGACAGCTATTGCGCTACTAGTACGGTCGCCTTTCGTTTTACACCTGCTAGACAGCTATTGCGCTACTAGTACGGTCGCCTTTCGTTTTACACCTGCTAGACAGCTATTGCGCTACTAGTGCGGTCGACTTTTCATTTTACACCTGCTAGACAGCTATTGCGCTACTAGTACGGTCGCCTTTCGTTTTACACCCGCTAGGCAGCTATTGCGCTACTAGTGCGGTCGACTTTTCATTTTACACCTGCTAGACAGCTATTGCGCTACTAGTACGGTCACCTTTCGTTTTACACACCACTAGGCTAGGCAGCTATTGCGCTACTAGTGCGGTCGACTTTTCGTTTTACAACCCGCTAGACAGCTATTGCGCTACTAGTGCGGTCGACTTTTCATTTTACACCTGCTAGACAGCTATTGCGCTACTAGTACGGTCGCCTTTCGTTTTGCACCCGCTAGGCAGCTATTGCGCTACTAGTGCGGTCGACTTCTCATTTTACACCTGCTAGACAGCTATTGCGCTACTAGTACGGTCGCCTTTCGTTTTACACACCTGCTAGACAGCTATTGCGCTACTAGTATGGTACCGAACTTGCATTCTAGGCTCGTCATAAGCCCTAGGGCTGGATATCAAGAGGTCCAGTTGAGGCACTCCTAAGTCCTCGTGCACTCTAAACCAAAACATTGTTAGTATCATAGGCTCGTCATAAGTCCTAAGGCTAGATATCAAGAGGTTTAGTTGAGGCTCGTCATAAGTCCTCGTACTTTCAATTGCATTATAGGCTTGTCATGAGTCCTATAGTTAGATGTCAAAAGGTCTAACTGAGGCTCGTCATAAGTCCTCGTACTTTTAATCACATTCATACACTCACGGTCGCATCCCTATGCACCACTAAACCACGGTGAGAATTTTTGGCGCCCCGTCAACCTTGATCCAATTCTGCAAGGGCTTGCAAAATTGAATCAAGGGGAGCCATCTGTAGACACCAAAAATTCTCACCCCATAAAGCAAAATCCAGAATAAGAAACACAATAAGAGGGTTCGTCGTCTTTCTTTGTCAACACGTATTGACGTGCATGCCAAAATGCAACCATCGTTTTATAGTCTTTTTCAAAGCGTTTCATAAAAACACGATTTTGCGAAAAACGAATTTCCAACAATAATCCGGTTTCAAACCCGTTCGTAATATTATTTATTTATTTATTTTATTTGTATATTGTATATTTGATATCTTTTTTTTAATTACTTCCGTTTACGAAGATTTTACTTAGATCGAGGCATGACTCACTTATTTTCCTAACTTGTATTCTTCAAGTTTGACTAATGTCTTAGTTGGTTGTGGTGTATAGAGGAGAAGCAACAGGTCTTGAGTTCAAGTTTGACTCTAAGCATATTGACACATCATTTTTTAGACTTTCACGATTTTCTCTTATGCTCACGTCAAATTGAGCCTAGTGCAACACTCATCTACTACTGCCTTTGATCTACTCAGAGCCAACATCAACCCTACTTTCCTCTATATAAAGCAATACTACAGTAGCCATAAAAATCAGCAACAACCGCCGCCTCACACATCCCAATCCCAAAAATATCTTCTCTCCAAAACCACTCGTTCAAAAAAAAAAACAAGGCGGAGCTTCATTCTCTTCTTGTTTTGCTCCACTCTCATTCTCTTCTTTCACACCCTGACTTCTCTTCACCGATGGTGTTTTTCGCAATCAAGCTGGCGATAAGGAGCATACATACTCCCCTCCTCTTCTTCTTCAACCAGCTGCTGAACGAGCAGGGTGCATATGCCTTTGCCTTCTCTTCATTCTTGTCCGAGCTTTTTTTTTCACTCACGGTTTCACAACCCAAACTGACGAAGCATTGCCATACATGTTACTGCATCTCCCCAAGCTTTTCACTCACGGTAATTTGCAACCCAAACCAGTAACAAGAAATAGCTCTGCACGTCATTCATCTCTTATTCTTGGTAATTTGGCAACCGAGAAGGAACATGCTCTGCAACTCCCTCAAAACTCACGGTAATTCTTGCTCATTCAAACTGGCGAGAACTAGAACATACATACTCTCTGTTCTTCATTCTTATTCACGGTAATATGCAACCCAAACCGGCAACAAGGAAAACCAGCTCTCTGCACTCCCGCTTCATGCTCACGGTAACTTGCAACAATTAGAGAACAAGGGAACTACTGCTCTGCACCATTCTTTTCAGTCACGACAGTAATTTTGCAACCCAACTGACTGGCACCTCTCATTCACTCACATTTGTTTTCTCACTGAAACTCACTCTCAATTAACAAACAGTACCATACTAGAAACAAGAAAAAATCGTGAACAAGATGCATACACCTCTGCATTTCTATCGATCCTCTTCACTCGTGAATTTTGCAAACCCAGTTGGTGAACAGAGAACATACATACTCCACTGTCAGTTCATTCCCTTGACATCGGTATTTTTTTTGCAAACCGCCCGGTGAACAAGGAGCGTACATACTCGATTCACTTTCTTCAAACCAACATACGAACAAGGAACACAAGGTTCTGGCCACTTCTTCACTCTTTTTACCACGGAAATTTTGCACATCCAACACACGAACAAGGAACACAGAGCTCTGTCTGCTTCTTCATCCCCGTTACCACGTTTTTTTGCAACCCACTGGCGAACAAGAAGCCTACTCATGTACGTTCTCTTCACTCTCGGATTTTCCTGGTCGCATCATCGGGTGGCCATTTCTGGGTTCGTTTGCCCTCTCTAAGTGTTGATTCAAAGCCTGCACGAGTTTCGTGGGTTGTAGTCCCAAGCGTAAGAAATTTGTTGTCCTCGTTTTTCTTGATAATTACAGATCATGTTCTCTGTCAAGTTCAGAAACTAAGCCTTGCATTTGTTTTCTCTGCATATGACTCTTTGAGAGGTTTTCGGGTATAATGATCGTGTTTAGACTTGACAAAATCTCTACCAGAGAGGGAAGGGCTTCCCAGCTGTTTGATCTCTTCTCCCTTGTTCTCCTTGCTCTTCCACGGTGCATCCATAGGAACCCTCTGGTGCTAATAATATTCCGGCAAACGCTTCCATGGGACAAGGCGTTCATAGGCCTGCAAGATCGGACTGCATCCGTGTTTCTTCACCGATGAGAAGCATACCTCGTAATGTTTCAGTTGTACGATCGAAGATAATTGCATCAGAGGCGGTGAGAAAAGTTATTTGTGCTCTCCCTTCTCTATTTGCTCTATTATAACCTGAGCATACCGGTAAGGACAGTACCTATTGCTTGCCCCATTGTGGTTTGATTCTTCTGGATATTTTTTTTCCTTTTGGGGTGTTATTAGAGGATGATCCTCTGCGTTGAATAATCGATTCCTGCACTTTAACCGGAGACTTGCATTTCAGTTAAGAAAATTATGAAAATAGTCTATGTTCAGATTGTTGCAGTCTTGCGTTTACCCCTGCGTTTACCCAGCTTCAATTCCCTTCGTTTTGTCGGCATCTGTTTCCTCCTGAAGCCGATATTTTGGGCCTCTCCCTACAAGTTTTATTCAAACTGTACCAATTATGACGTTACAGCACATTAATAGGGATAAAATTGACCGGACATGTACAGAAGCATAACATGTGTTTGATCTTGGATATTGGTGGCTCGCTTAAGCTGATTATTAACTCTTGTTTATTTAAGGCTCATGACAAGTGATTGGTCCCGGTTTATGCTGGTTCAAACTTACATATTTGTGTATTTCCCGATTGTTGCTGAAGTTAATCGGTGTTACTCGTCATCATTGTACCTAATCTTAACCTAAGATCCATCAACCCTGCTTAAGTCAAATGATATGTCCATATGTTCTCTGACTGAGAAGGGTAATATCCATCGATGTTCATATTGTCTGTTTACCAGTTGTGCATCACGAAGACTCTTTTGTCTGCTCACCTCACACTCACATTTTATTTCACTGTTGACTTATGTTTTGCCGTGCTATTTGCTGAGCTCATATTGGAATACAATCTGATTCTTTTGTGGCGTCAATATCTGGGAGTCTTGCTGTATGATAGCTTTACACTTCATTTCTTTTGATACTTGTTGAACATTTGAGACTCTTAGCTGAGAAATTTCACTCCCACAGATCCACTTCTTCCTTGTTTATTGTGGATTCTGATATAAACTTTGACAGTCTTTTTTTCTTTTAGTGTCGTTTTGATCTGGATCGAGAAGGTCACTGCACCTCTCGCAGAATAAAAAAAATGAAGCCAACAAGAGCCTCGTTTGTTTCATTGTCTTTGTGTTGTTTTAATCAGAAAGATATTTTTTGTCTACCTACTATTGAATTTTCAGCTGACATAGTATGCGCGCACCTTGCAGCTTCTAGGAACAAGCTCGCGTGTTTGACAGTTCTTCTATTTTCTTTTAAAAACATAAGTTTCTCACGGTTTGTCAACGGGAAGACTTCCATTGTTACATTCATCCCGTCGGTACTTGATGCTTCGCTTTCTTTGAATTTAGATGGGCAAATTATTTTGGTTTGCACTTTCCTTGGTACTGGCCATCATCTTTGTACTTTATGTGTGTTTCTTCACTCCCGTAAAATCGTGTTGCTTCAGGCTGTTGTTGTTACACAACTTTTTGACACTCATGTGTGATTTACCAAAGGTCTCGGTTGTGCATTGACCCATGTCTTTGGCGTAATTCTTGCAGTCTGAAGTCAATTTCATTTTGCCACAAAATGCTCTATTTGCCTCATGTGGTTTGCTAATTATCTTTTACTTCATATATTTTGCTGAGGTACATATGATCGATTGGACTTTGTCTACGTTTTCTCGACATGGTTGTGCTTGCTTGACATGGGCCGGTCCTTGTTGACTTGGAGTTTGACCTCGAACTATGCTAAGGCGTTTGGGCTTAAGACAGCCACATTGGCTCGGACCTGACATTGGTTTTTGCAAGTTGAACGAGTTCGAGGACTCTCTTGGCTGCACATCCACTCATGGGCTTGGACATCTTGCTGATTACACATGACCGAGACGGGATTGTTGGACCTCCTATTTGGCGGGATCTTCTATTGATTCAATGATTAACCGGGGGCAGGCCACCCCGTAGGTTGGTTTCCTATCACCTACATTTCTCCTTGATCATGACCAACATGTTTACACTTCTAGCATCGCTGTTTGCTCCTTGTGCATAGATCTGATTTGAGAAATTGATTCAAAGCATGATTCTAGGTTGATCTTCACTTGGGACCAACTCATTTAATTGCTAAATCTTGTTTCATTATGATACCCTCATTGTTTTGACATGTTTCGCTCCTTGCGCATAGATACGATTTGAGAAATTGATTCAAAGCATGATTTAGTTTAATCCTCACCTAAGATCAACCTGTTTCATTACTAAATCTCATTTCATGTTGCTATTCTCATCGATGTTCAACCTACCTATTCTAATTTTCATGTCTATTATGCTTGGCTTCTATTACATTTTGTTGTTTTGGCTTCAATTGTAAATCGATACTACAGGTGACCATAGAGTAGCCATTAGGTTTACCAATTCTGGGTATTCAAACCCAGGTAGAAAAGCCTTAGGTTTGGGTATCCTCCATGAATACGGGTCCTAGACACGGCCCATGTGAGGAATACCCGTTTCCCTTAAAATTTTCCAAATCATCCTCTAAAGTCAGAATAAAATTCACAATCAATTAATCATCCAATTCCAAATCAATTTAAAAATCCAATGAACCAAATTCCACTTCAAAGTCAATCTCTCTCATACTTTCTCATCAAACACACTACAAAACCAATCTCTCTCACACACTCTCTCATCACACACCCCAAAATCAATCCTCTCATACTCCGAAAACAGATATTCTTCATGAATTCTTCGAAATCAAAGCTTTTCACATGTCAACATTAAATACTCTTCATACACTCATTAGACACACCTCAACCTCACAAAGCATTTGAAACGCTTCCAAAAGTTATAAGATCAAAATTCAAACTTCTTCTAAACTCCAATTGTTTCATAGATTCAAATCATCCTCCAATTTCAATTTCAAAGGCCAAGTCAAGCCCAATTCTAAGACCTAAATCCAGCTCATTCATAGGGCCCAACCCGGCCCAATTTCAAAGGTCCGATCTGGCCCACATTTCAAGACCTAGATACCCGGCCCACATTTCAAGGCCCAAACCTGCTCCATCTCTAAGGCCCAAATCCGGCTCATTGCCTCAATTCGATCCCAATTTAGTTCCAAATCCAATTCAACTTCAATTCAAATTCAATTTCAATTCCGAATCAAATTCAAATTCAATTTCAATCCAATTCAATCAAATTCAATCCAATTCCAATTTAGATTCAATCTCAATTTCAATCCAATTCAATTCAAAATTCTTTTTCATTTTCAATTCAATTCAACTTCATTTCAATCCCAAATAATTCCAAACATCACAAATCTCGAACTCCTTGAAACTCCAAACTCCTTAGAGTCAAGCATCTCGAATCTCCAAGTGTCTCAGCAGCTCAACAGGCTCGAAGGTCTCAGCAGCTCAGCAAACTCGAACGTCTCAGCAGCTCAACAGACTCGAAGGTCTCAGCAGCTCAACAGACTCGAATGTCTCAGCAGCTCAATAGACTCGAAGGTCTCAGCAGCTCAACAGACTCGAACGTCTCAGCAGCTCAACAGACTCGAAGGTCTCAGCAGCTCAACAGACTCGAACGTCTCAGCAGCTCAATAGACTCGAAGGTCTCAGCAGCTCAACAGACTCGACCGTCTCAGCAGCTCAACAGACTCGACCGTCTCAACAGCTCAACAGAGTCGACCATCTCAGCAGCTCAACAGACTCGACCGTCTCAACAGCTCAACAGACTCGAATGTCTCCGCAGTTCAACAGATTCAAACATCTCAATAGACTCATCAAATTCAAACACTTCAAAAATCCTCAGCTCCTCAAAAAGCCGAACCTCTTGAAATTTGATAACCCTTTCAAGCCTCGAACGTCTCACAGACCCGAGCGTCTCACAGACTTCATCATTTCAAGAATCTAAATGTCTCACAGAGTTGAGCATCTCACAGACTCGAACACCTCAATCTCTCCACCATTCTCAGATTCAAATGCCTCACAGATCCGAGCGTCTCACAGACCTTGACATCCCATGCCTCCCACTACATGAACACCTCAAATGTCTCATAGGCCCAAACGTCTCACAGACTAATCTCTCACACCCGAAACTTTAAACCCCTCAAAACCCCCCAAAAACCAGAAACGTGAACTACGTAAGGTCTGATCTCAATAGGGAGTTGAGTACGTAGGCAGCCCATCTAGGGTGCGACCCCATTCCAAATAAAAAACCTTTTTCCCCTCTAAGGTGATATTCATATCTGTCAAACATTCAAATTCCCTCTAACTCCCATAAACTCTCGACTTCTTCAACTCTCAAAATCAGACTCCTAATCTTTCATTCTATACCCATTCGAATTCATCAATTCTTCTTCTAGGCGCTAGCTTGGCAGAAAAGCTCGCCTCATCCACTCTCTCTCTCTCTCATCATAATCCTATCCTTGGCTTTTAAATGAATCTCTTTAATAAGGTTTTGAAAGAAGGCAATCCTGACAATTGGAGACCGAGGTTTCCTCGGGCACCAATCCAAAGTCGTGGTCGTTGCCACTTCTAAGGGGTGTAACCCAGTGCGAACCCACACAGATTCTCTGGTATGATCAGATAAGTCCTATCCATAAGCAGCCAATTCAGAGTCAATCAACGGTTCTTAGAACCCTTCTCCTCCCTTCCTAGTTCCTTAGGTCAAACTAGGTGGCGACTCTAGTCAACTTCCGCCTTATAGAGGCATAAGTCCGCGTGGAGCCCATCGAGAGCGGGTGTAGTGCACACTTGCATTCCCCTTTATGCTTTCTGGGAAAGACGGACGATTTAGTAGGTATTTGAGGGATGCCAAAAATAACGGGTTTTCACCCTCCACAGAATGGCAATTTCTAGGATCTAGGCTTTTAGTCAGACCATATTTAGATAGACCCCCCTCATACCGAAAAATCACCCTCCACACTATGGGTATTATATCAAGTAACCGTCATGTCATCACAATAACGTATATGTATGTTTATATAAGTCGATCTATAGTCAACGTAGTGTTAGTCCCGTAGGACGCTCGTGCATAAATAAATAATGCAGTAACACTTAATCACATACATATCCAAAACACTTAACACACAAGTGATAACAACAAATCCGAGCCCAAGGAGCTTCCTTAGGACAACTCGGATCAAACCCCTTTACAAACCGTTCACCCTGATCATATTACAGTGGAGTATGAATTAGCAAGATCCTATGCTCCGTGTAGTCCACTAGCTCGTCAAGCGTCTTGTCAGAAGTATACTCTAAATGGTAATAAAACTATAAGTCAGTCTCCATGACTAACTATATCCGGTATTTCCGAATAACAAGTAACCCCGACAGTTCACCCCTATTTTCTACAGTTGTTTGTTACGGGTTTCTCTAAGACAGTCGGCTTTGTTACTTAAAACGCGTACGTCATAATATTTCAACTGTCTAGTTTAATTCATTATTTTTCTTTAATCTTATCCACCTTCTAGTTTAGGTACGTAACTCATAGTTGCATGTATGCATGCATGATTATATTATATTATATTCTTTTTCATATTGTATCATTCTCCCTCTCCATCATCCATTATAATACAATGTATTATATAATCCATTTATCTTTAGCAAATAATATTTGCATCCAAAACTCTTAACTTATAGTTCGTAACTATATATATTTTTTAAACATCCACCACATTTGTTATATGGTTGCCAACCATAACATATACCCACCTTATATACATTATTCTTGTGTATGTATATATTTACCACGTAGGTATGTTTCATGAGTTTAATAAACTCTTTATTTTATGTTACTTTTTATCATCTTTTATTAGATGATTATTCCCATTAGTTGTATTTTATTGTACAACTTATGTTAAGATTATTATCCTAACATGAGTAACATTTTTATGTTGTATAATTACAACTCCTAAGGTTTATTCGATAAACACCTTAGTTCATAAATCTCATTTATTTATTGTTTGTCACATTATTTAATGTGAATACCTTATTTGTATTAATTCCATTAAACCACCTTAATACCATATAATTTTTATAACATTTATAACATTATAGACCATAGTCTAAAATTCATTTTCCAACCTTTATATTTTCGGTACAACCCTTAACTTTATTTAAATTCCATTTTGACCACATAACATTATGTAATGTTATACTATATACTAATATCATTTGATATGATATTTTTATTCCTTTTTAACTTATAACCTATAGTTCTTATACAAAACTATTTATTATTGCCGCATGGGTACCATATAAAAACCATATTCTTTTCTATAAACCATGGTTTCCTTAATTTACAAAATCACCCCTTAATTTATACCATGTTATATATATACCATTTAATATAACATTTCTAACTTATAAAAGAGCATAACCTATGGTTATTTTTTGTAAATTCCGAACAGCCCTTGTTGAAATACCCCTGAACATTTAAACGCATAAAATCATAACGCGTTTTATAATTCGGACATAAAATAACGTACGAACAATTAAACTTAGTATATATACATGTCCGAACACGTGACGACGTTATATATTAATATAGTCACGTACTTGTACGAAATCTACATGTACGTAACGTTACGATATCGTAACGTTGTAATAATAATGATAACGTTGCATAACTTTGTAACAAATAAATAAATAAATATAACGCCATATATTGTATGGTCTTACATACATAAATAAACATGTATAACCTATAAAAAAAAGAGAAAGGAAAAGGAGCAAACGCTCGCTCCCGCTGAGGCTCGAACCCGAGACCTCCCATACCTTTCCCAAATGTTTAACCGGTTGAGCTATTCTCATTTTTAGTAAGTTATACCCACACCTTAATATTAGTTTTAAGTCTACTAACTGACTACAAAGAAAAGAACCAGCAGTATCGATTCCTTCTTCCTCGGTACAGTAAGATCAACAAACACAGAAAGATAGAAAACAATGAAAATTCCACTCGTTTTCCCCCTGCTCCAACTCCCAGGCGACATAAATTCCTGCTCCTCCTCTTACGATGTATACTTTTTTTGTTCTGATCCATGCACGCCCTCAACTCCAACAGCACCACCCCTCATTATTTTCAATCTAGCACGTGATCCCCTTGTCTCTGAAACATAACCTGAATCAAGTGGAACAGAAAAGCAACAATGGATCATCCGCGTCCTATTCAGTAACCTACAAGCACCCACAGTCTTGAACATTCTCGGTATGGTTTAACTACAAAAAATAAACTATGCGCTCATACACACACCCACTTGTGCTACCCTGGTTCCAGAAAAAAAATATATAGTCAGACGACAAGAGATAGGCACCAGATTATATTCCTTAACAAACTTCTCACACCCTCCAACTGCTCTACGTTTGTGCCAGTACAGAGCATGGTCCTTAGCTAATTCCCACGTAAAGGCCTCCACATGCTAATCATCTTTCTGCGTGTATTTCTATCAGCCTCTGCACCAAACCAGTACCTTGCTTCTCCTCCCATGGGTGTGCGCATCGAGTATAAACCCACTACACTCTCCTGTTCTGTCACATTGCAAACCGGCATTTGCATGCCAGAAAGACAAGCTCCTCCCTGTTCTTGGCGCACGAAGCGGGTGCTGCAATCTCTGAAAAAAAATCTGGAGCGGTTGAGCTAACAAGAACCTTATGAATACTCCAGCCCAACTCTTCTCTCGTCCATTGTTCATATCTGAATTCTGTGCTCAAGCTCTGAAGAGAACTGGAGCAGCTCAAGGCAAACCAACAAGCTGCTGAAAATGCCTTCTCTACGTGGGTTGAGATTTGCTAAGTGAACCCAGTAACGTTCTGGAAAAAAAATACATTCCTCAGTAGAGCTTAAACCTTCCACCTGATTGTCTCATCCCTGTCTTCGATGTGCTGCCCGAAAACCCCTGCATGCCACTCTAAACTTCTTCATCTTGCACACCAGGACCTCGCTTGCTATCTGTTGGAAGAGTTTTGGAATAAAAGAAAAGAAAGAAAACCCTCTCCAAGGACTCTTGAAGAAGGATCTGAAAACTTTGGGCAAAGCCTGTCAAAAATCTGTCGTGAAACACCACAGAAGGTAAGTGTTGGGCAAAACAGTGGTGAAACTATCTTGCTAACTATGGGCAGTGAACCCAATCATTGTAGTACAACAAGGTCGTATCCACAGGGACTTCGTAACTATCTAGCTAATTATAAGCTTAGTAAATGTGCAAGAGGATATATACAAAAGTGCATAAATGTAAATTATGGGTTTCGGGTTTTTGGGTTGTAATTGGAGAAATAAAGAACAATAATAAACACTAAACTAACTATCTAGGATAGGTGTAGCCCGGGATGGAAATTTGCACCCATCTTCCCTTTACTACCAATGGTCAACCCTCGAACTCATGGCTAAACAACAGGAACGCCAAATTAACTAATAGCCTAATCAAGGTCTACTAATCCTAACCAACGGAATGGAACCTGGAGGATCTTCCAAGTACCTAGTCAATTGATAGCATTAAGCACAATTTCCCCTTAAGTTGCAGTGTAATCCAATCTCGAAATCATCGAAATTAGAGTACGCTGTTCTAGTCCCCGACGGTCCAGATTTCTATCTTAGAATCACATGTTGACAGAAATCCACAAGAATGTTCAACTAATCGGTAGGCCAAACCAACCAGTTTAACACATAGATAACAAATTGGGCAAAACCCTTAACAAATCCCCAAATCATGGGTGACAAGTTCAAGAGCCACAAACACACAATTATTATCAGTATTAAGAACAAGAACTAAAATAAAACCATAAATGAGTTCAAGAATCTACAATGGAGTACAGGGATTTTGGGGCAAAATCCCCAATCCCTAGCTACAAAGAGACTACACAACCATTAAGGAACAAAAATGAGAGAAGGGAGAAGAAATAGCCATGGGAGGTTGAAGAAGAGCTTCAATGGAGGTGAGTCTTCTCCTCCTTTCCTTCTTCTTCTTCCTTTCCTTTCTTCTTCTTCTTCTTCCCTCTTTTCTCTTGTTTTTCCGTCGTTTTTCTGGTCTGAGTCGAATACCCCTCTTTCCTCTTCTTTTCCCCTTTTAAAATCTGATTTCTGGGCAAATTTTACGACCGACCGGACTTGCGACCGGACTTGCAAGGTCGGTCGATTCCAGTAGCTTGCAAAAACGCAAATCTGGGCAAAATTTCGACCCGACCGACCTTGCGACCGGACTTGCAAGGTCGGTCGGAGTCAGTATAACTTCAAAACGCTGTATCTTCTTCGTTTTAACTCCGATTTTGGATCCGTTTGCGCCCACGCGTTCCTCTCTTCGTCTACTTTACTCCTAGCTATGTACTACTCCTCCTGTTTAAACAATAAATGTGTGAAACACCAATGAAACACAAAACTAGAGGAAAACAGCTAGAGTGGAGAAATGAGCATGAAAAGTGTTGATTAAACATATGAAATACACCCCTAAAACATGCTCATTTGGACACTCATCACACCCCCACACTTACCTTTTTGCTTGTCCTCAAGCAAAACCAAGCACCCATGCAAGTAAGGAATGCTCAAGACTAACAAACACTAACATGAATTGTAGGATAAAAGAAGAAGCAAAAAGTGATTAAAACCTTTGAGGAGTGTGAACCATCTCTTAGTGGTGGCATGGGTGTGCTTAGGGCAAAATAAAATCTAGAGTTTCGGGGTATGATCCGAAGTGCTTCAAAGTTCTAAAGATTAGGTGACTTGGAGAGCTTTTACCATGTCCAACTTCTCTCAAGAATGGGCATTGAGAAGAAAACAAAAGGAAAAATAGATTTATGCATTTGTTTCACTTTTGCATAAGAGAAGAGAAGATAAAATTTTGGCATCATGCCTTTGCATTTAAGAACACTCAACTCTCATTGTTGGTTAACAATGGCGTCTCACAAGTCCCTTGATGGATTTTCACAAAGAAGCACCCCTTAGCAATCCCTAAGAAAGAAGACAGAAGGAACCCCAAAGCAATAAAATCCAACCATACAAGATCACTTGGCCACACCGCATGTAAAATGCTCCTCAAAAGCAATCAAAATGAAAATTTAAGCATTTATCCCACAATTCATAACAGTATTTGTTCTTAATGAGAACAACTCACAACACAAGGGTCCAAGTTTTTTATTTTGGACAATCGCAAGATAAGCATGAAGTATTAAGCATTTAAGCACACAATTCACCGAAAAGGTCACTCCCCCACACTTAAATTGAACAATGTCCCCATTGTTCACCAATCAAAACCGGGGAAGGTTCCAGAAGACCTTTGCGGGAAGCAGACAAAAGGTAAATCACACGGGACACAAACAAACAGTATAGCACAGAAGCGATCCCCAGATTTGCAGATTCAAAATTAGAGAAGAGAGAACGAAAACTAAAAGGAACTAGTACTCCCCTGAGATTGCTATTGCTATCAGTTTGTAGAACTCCCCCCACTTGAGCTTCAGCCTCAAGTAGCGTAGCTTAGTTGCGGTGTGGAATTGAAATTTCACCTGCATAAAACACTAGAAGCAACCAAACTACAACTGGAGTTAAGGGTTAGCAAAAACAAAACCAAAGGACGAAAACAAAAACAGGAAATAAAAATAGTGGAGTCGTTGTGGGCAAATATTAAAGGGTGAAACGAGTACTCCCCGATAAGATGTGGATGGAAGATAGGGTGCCCGCACAATTGCTAGTGGGAGGGGTCATTGAGGTGCTACCTTCAATCGTTGGAGATGAAGGTCCTCTTGGAAAATTTCGCCAGAGGTTCCTTTGTAAGTGTTCCTAATTCCATCCCTTTTTCAGAGGGGCTTACCTGTTTCCAAAATATTTACAACACAGACGCCACCAATTGGGCGTAAAAGGGCAAGTCCAAAGAATGCCAAAATAGCCCATTATTGAAAACAATGCAAATTCGAAACTAACAGAATTTAAAAGACAGGACACGAAATGAAATCCGGGTTGCCTCCCGTAAGCGGCCCTTCTTTAAGGTCTTTGGCTAGACCATACCACCGTGAAGTCATCCGGGATCGAATATGAACGTTGAAGTCGGCTTCAACGGGTGGGTTGGGTGGGCATCATCTAGCAATGAAGAACGACCCGGATCAAAAGGAAATGTGGCCTCAACACTTAGGATGTGAAAGTGTAAACTCCACCGACCGTTCATCAGGTGGAAGTGTTGAGGTGGACGATCCTTGGTACGAGGATCAAACTGTGGTGGAGCCTCATCTTCAAATTCAAGGATGTAAACATCCTTATCTTCAGTGAGCGGTGCAGGGAGAACTCCGGAGCGGACTTTGTCTTCAATCTTTGGTCCCGGATCAAATGGGAAGGTGGCCTCCACACTTAGCGGGTGTACGTTGAGCTTCCACCCAACTTCATTTGTGCACGGGTGGGGGCCTTGATCCTTCAAGTGAAGATCAAAGTTTGATGGCTCCTCCTCCTCCTCAAATTCGAGGATGTAAATGTCCTCAACTTCTTGGTGAGGCTCATGGGAAGAGCCTTGATGAAAATCAACTTCAGAGGGAGGTGGCTCCTTGAAGTTGATTATAGCACTCTCCTCTGATGGCTCGGAGGGATGCGGCATCTCCTCCTCCTCAAGGTTGAGGATGTGTCCATCCTCATATTCTGGGTGGAGCACAGAGAAGGAGGGGAAATAACGGTAGTTGACTTCAGAGGGAGGAGACTCCATGAAGTCAAGGTGGAAGCGGTCCTCTGATGGCTTGTCTTCGAACTCAGGCAGATGGTTGAATGACGTTTGCTCAGGTTCGAACGGGGGAGGTGATAGAGCGCAACTCAAGTCCTCAGTAAGGTGATCCACTTTATGAACCATTTCGCTCTCCGGTTGCTGCGATGCAAGGTTTAGTAGACCTTCCATCATCGCGTTCATCTCTACTAATTTGGCATAGAGCTTCAGTTGGTTCATGTCGAGGTCTTTTTCCTTAGTCCGCTGCTCCACTTCATGGACCATTTCACTCTCTGGTTGTTGCTCCCTTCGAGCTAGTGTAATGAGCTGGTTCATGTCGTTGGTGTTCATTCTAGCACTAAGATCCTCCACAGTGGGTGAATCTACCCTTGCCGTGATCTCAGAACAATAAGCACTCTTCTGGTCTCCTCCACTCTCTTGGCACCTGATCCATCGACTGATGTCTTGTTCAGTGGGGTTTGGATTGACATATAAGAACCGGTTCTCCATGAGAGTCTCCGATCTTGAGATTAGATCCTCACAAGGAGGGCACATGTGAAAGGATCCACACCCTTGACAATCAATGTATTGGTCGTAGGTTGCTCCAGAGGTGTAGTCGTAACAATCTTCTGCTTGATCATCAAGACCGTCCATCAGAGATAGGTTCCTAAAAAAAGTAACACAAATTTATACACAAGAGGGGGAAATAAATGAAATGAAAATCTGCACAAAAACTAAACAGATAATAAACCAGATAGTTGGACCGAAGTCCCCGGCAACGGCGCCAAAAACTTGTTGGGCAAAACAGTGGTGAAACTATCTTGCTAACTATGGGCAGTGAACCCAATCATTGTAGTACAACAAGGTCGTATCCACAGGGACTTCGTAACTATCTAGCTAATTATAAGCTTAGTAAATGTGCAAGAGGATATATACAAAAGTGCATAAATGTAAATTATGGGTTTCGGGTTTTTGGTTGTAATTGGAGAAATAAAGAACAATAATAAACACTAAACTAACTATCTAGGATAGGTGTAGCCCGGGATGGAAATTTGCACCCATCTTCCCTTTACTACCAATGGTCAACCCTCGAACTCATGGCTAAACAATAGGAACGCCAAATAACTAATAGCCTAATCAAGGTCTACTAATCCTAACCAACGGAATGGAACCTGGAGGATCTTCCAAGTACCTAGTCAATTGATAGCATTAAGCACAATTTCCCCTTAAGTTGTAGTGTAATCCAATCTCGAAATCATCGAAATTAGAGTACGCTGTTCTACTCCCCGACGGTCCAGATTTCTATCTTAGAATCACATGTTGACAGAAATCCACAAGAATGTTCAACTAATCGGTAGGCCAAACCAACCAGTTTAACACATAGATAACAAATTGGGCAAAACCCTTAACAAATCCCCAAATCATGGGTGACAAGTTCAAGAGCCACAACACACAATTATTATCAGTATTAAGAACAAGAACTAAAATAAAACCATAAATGAGTTCAAGAATCTACAATGGAGTACAGGGATTTTGGGGCAAAATCCCCAATCCCTAGCTACAAAGAGACTACACAACCATTAAGGAACAAAAATGAGAGAAGGGAGAAGAAATAGCCATGGGAGGTTGAAGAAGAGCTTCAATGGAGGTGAGTCTTCTCCTCCTTTCCTTCTTCTTCTTCCTTTCCTTTCTTCTTCTTCTTCTCTTCCTCTCTTTCTCTTGTTTTTCCGTCGTTTTTCTGGTCTGAGTCGAATACCCCTCTTTCCTCTTCTTTTCCCCTTTTAAAATCTGATTTCTGGGCAAATTTTACGACCGACCGGACTTGTGACCGGACTTGCAAGGTCGGTCGATTCCAGTAGCTTGCAAAAACGCAAATCTGGGCAAATTTCGACCCGACCGACCTTGCGACCGGACTTGCAAGGTCGGTCGGAGTCAGTATAACTTCAAAACGCTGTATCTTCTTCTTCGTTTGTTTTAACTCCGATTTTGGATCCGTTTGCGCACCACGCGTTTCCTCTTTCGTCTACTTTACCCTAGCTATGTTACTCCTCCTGTTTAAAAAACAATAAATGTGGAACACCAATGAAACACAAAACTAGAGGAAAACAAGCTAGAGTGGAGAAATGAGCATGAAAAGTGTTGATTAAACATATGAAATACACCCCTAAAACATGCTCATTTGGACTAACAGTAAGACTCCTAAAATCGAGTTTCTATTTACCGTTGCAGTTTTGTGGCGTTGTTGCCTCTGTATACAGAGCTTTCAGAAGGGATATGGTGGTGATATTGGAATAATAATGAACTTAAAACAATCGACGATACACCTGCCTAAGCTATCACTAAGTGGGAGTGTTGGGTTTACGTTAAAAACAAGGGGAAATTGGTTAACAGCTGCATTAGTAAACAGCAAGGAGCTAACGTGTGTCCTAGTGTCAAATATGTATAGCATTGCCTCAGGTTAAAGGCTAGCAAGCCTTGTTGCATTGAGAAACCAAAGTACCAGCTACTGCTAAGACGAGTACATATCTGGAAAACAAAAAAACCTGTCATGTTAAGCTGTTAAGCCTTTGCAACTCGTAGCATGGTTTGCTGCCTACAACTGTCTAGAAATGGTATAGGTGTAGTGTTGAATTATTAGTGAACCCAGGATTAAGATAAACCTCTTACAAACCTGTATGCACGGGAGGAAGTAAAGACTAGATCAATGAGTGGAAAGAAAAAGAAAAAAAAGAAGAAGAAGAAAGAAACACATCAGTTTCATGATTTCAATGTTACATGGTTCTGTCGCTGTGTAAAAAAAAAATTTTACAGAGAGTTGGCCTGTGTGATTCTGGTTCTTTTGTGTTGGGGTTGAAAGCTTACTGAGACACTTCGGTAACTAGATAACGTGGGGGAATAGATACCAACTCAGTGAATGAAACAGAAAGACAAATAAATACACATCAGTTCATAAACTCAATTTTCTGCAGGTTTTTCTGTTTCAGCTGTGACCAAGTTCTGTGTAGGTCTTTTTTTTCTGAAACGTGTTTCTAGTGTTTCTAACTTGTTGTGGATTTAAAATCTCAATACATACTTACCCACCATGAGTGAATAAAGAGGGGGAAGATGGAAGTCATGTCTAAGCAGAAAGAAAATAACAGAAAAGAGACAGACATCAGTTCTGAAGCATATCAGTTTCTCGGTGTATAAGCTTCTTAGTTTTCAGTTATACTTAATCTGGTGAAAGAAGTTCAGAAACATAGCCTCACTGCCTTGGGTTGTATGAGGGTCAAAACTGCATTATAATGATTAGCTAATTAGCTAGACAAGCTAAGGGAAATCGGAAACCAAAACCAGAAAACACATTAGGAAGTGAAAGAAGAAGTAATGTGCAGGAACATGTTTGTTTCATTCTGCAGTCTTTCCGTTTTCAGTACAGGAAGATTTAGGCTGTGTTATCAGTGTTGTCATTGGTTGCTTGTGAGTTGACAATATTGCTAAACCACTTAACTAGTAGGTAAGCGCTTGAGGACAGTTTAGAAGTCAGACTGACAACCCAAATTAAGGAGTGAAGAGGAAAACTCGAGTCTCTCATCTACAACACCATTTCTGTATGCCGAGTTGCAGTGACATTAACAAGGTTGTTGTGGGTTCACTTGGAGGATAACATCATACTAAGACACTGAACTAATGAAAAAAAACTGGAAAGAAAACAGAATCGTGAGCTAACAAAAAAAACTAGAGGAGAAGAGATCGGTTATACCTTCCAGTTTTACAGTAGTTTTTCCCAGCTCTGTATAACCATGTACAGGGAGATTAAAACGGGTGATATTGAGTTTCCAAGGAACTTAAAACGTCCCTAACATACTTAGTAAGTTATAAATACTTGCGCTGCTTAATAGAGGGAATAAGGGAGAAACATACCAGTTGTGTTTCAGTTTTCCAGTAATGAGTCATTTCAGTAGAGTGGTCATTATGTTTAGGTTGTTCTAAGTAAAAAAAAAACAAAACTTACTAGAGCACGTAACTAAGTGCGCATATATTGGAAGATTAGAAAACGGTGAAGCAAACTAAACTGAAGCTATATGAAGTGGGAAACAAGATGGTGTGTTTTTGTTTTCTGTAATGGGTAGCTTCCGTGTAGCTAAATTACAGAAATGTTAGGAGCGTTGTAGTGGTTTGAGTTTGAAATTAGAGCATTGCTAAAAGGGGTGAAACCAGTTGGTATACTCATTCGGAAGCTTTGGAGTCAGTTAGCTACTTAGTAAAGGAAGAAAGGAGAAATAAACATACAAATCTTGCTGCAGATTGTCGATTACTGCGGTTCTGTACATTAAGTTACAGGAGTTGTAACAGTGTCGAACTGGCTTAATAATAAACCCCAGACCTAGTTAATGCATTTGGCTAGATTGGTAAAACACTTTGGGGAGAGTTAGACATCAGCTTGGTAACTTGAACATGGAGTAGGGTGAAGAAATGTGCAGGGGGTGTTTTAGTTTTGTTGAGTTTCGGTTCTGTACAGATGGGCCTCTAGGTGGTGAGTGGTGCTGTATTAGGTTGGGTATGAATGAAAAGCCTTGCGAATATGCCTAGATGAAAAAGAGTGCAGATTAGGTATATTGAAAATCAATCCCGGGTGAACTAGGAATGGGAAATAATCAAGTAATGAGCAGGGTGTTGTTCTGTTTAGTAGCCACAGTGAAACAAAGAAAAACAGAAGGGGGAAGTAGAATAAGGCGTGTTTTAGTAACCTGGTAAGTTTGAACTGTAACACCCCTCTCAATAATCACGATATAATCTCTCACGTAGCAATAAATAAAACGTCTCGCAGCGGAAAAACAAATAACAATTACAAAACTCACTCGGGTGTCACCGGCCGTTACTCGCCCATGCGAGCAACGCAGCCAAACTACATCCAACTTCCAATACAAATAAACTGCTAACCGCAGTGATAACGAGAAACTCCTATACATCATACTAAGTCCATAACCATAACATCGACAAGTGAGCGTCTACCCAACCTGAAAAATACATAACCTTACCATAAGACCATACACCATCTTCATTACTATACAACATCTCCAATTACCCTGTTCCTGCTCTTCAGCTCCGACAATGATCAACAACCTGAAATGGTGTAGTATCAGCGATAGACGCTGAGTATGCCGGGCCTGGACCCTAATGGTCACTTGTCATTTTAACCATCTTATTATTAGGTCGGTTTCATGCTTTTCCCTTTTTCAGTTATAATCAAAACTGAAGCAAGCATAATGTATAATATACATAATCAACCATCCAAATATCCATAAACATTTAACCATCCATCCAATCCAAACATTCATTTATTATTCCATACAACGTTTATATATCGGACGTATCGAGTAGTAACAATATAATGTACAATGTACATTCGCCGTAGCGTACAGTTTTCATATTTAATTTACCTTAGCCTTATAGGCTCCATCCAACCATCAACACACAATAAAATAACCACAAGTATAACAATGAACAACAAAGCGAAACAACGAGAATAATAAACAAGTATTAAGTCTCGTCCATGGTATTGTTCGCCACTGTATAAACCTCAATTGTTTTAGTTGTTCAGTTATACCTAGTGACAATGTCTCGTTAAAACGACATGTCTCTAGTTACCCATATATTATGGCGGGTCACCCACGGCAGTAGCCACTCCAACGGTAGAGTCTCCGACCAACGAGCCATTCTAGCTCACGGGAAATTTTCTTGATACTTACGGACCCGTACGCGGACATCCTGGTATCGTTTTTGTGATCACAGCGCGCACCAAGAGCCACATCCTCTTGGCTTTACTTCCATTCCATTAATTAATTAGTTATACCATCGCATCGCATTACCAATTTTCTAACACAGCAGACTAAGGTCATTAGTCCAACCCGGAGTCTATAAACTCGGGATCCAGTGTTAGATACGAGAGCGGCGTATAGAAAGGCCAATGCTCCGTATAAAGTCTCAGATAATATGTATATCTTATTATCTTAGTGCTACAACGTTTTTCTGACGTTCCTTATGTTTCTTATAAGATAACACCATAACCGCTAGTTCGTTTTATATATAGGATCATATATACGAACCAATACTGTTAACTCAACAACAGTAAATAATAAGCAGCTATAAATATACAATTCATGCATATTAATTATCACGTTCAGACAAACAAACTTGTCACAGATCACACAGAAGTCTGAACTGAGGAAGCCCTCAAAGACAATCAGAGACACATAACAACATTCAAGTTATATCAACCAAATCTGAGCCCAAGGAGCAACCTTAGGTCAACTCGGATCAAACCCTTTACATACCGTTCACCCTGACTGTATTACGGTGGAGTATGAATCAGCAAGATCCTACGCTCCGTGTAGTCCGTTAGCTCGTCAAGCGTCTTGTCAGAAGTATACTCTAAACGGTAATAAAACTATAAGTCAGTCTCCATGACTAACTACATCCGGTATTTCCGAATTATAAGTAACCCCGACAGTTCACTCCTGTTTTCTACAGTTGTTTTTACAGGTTTTTCTAAAACAGTCGGCTTTGTTACTTAAAACGCGTACGTCAAAACTATTTCAACAACTGTTAAGTTTAATTCCTTATATTTCTTTTAATCTTATCCACATCTAGTTTAGGTACGTAACCTATAGTTGCATGTATGCATGCATTCTTATATTATATATTTTTTTCCATCATCCATTATAATTCTTTGTATTTCATTACCCATTATCTTAGCAAAATTCATAGCTTATAGTTTGTAACTATATTTTTTTCCAAATAACCACCACCATTAAATCATAAGGTTTTCAACCAAAATATATTTATCCACCTTATATACATTATTCTTGTGCATGTATATATTTTACCACGTAGGTAATTCTCATGAGTTTCATAAACTCTTGTATTTTATGTTACATTTTATCATCTTTTATTGGATGATTATTCCCATTAGTTGTATTGTATTATACAACTTATATTAAGATTATTATCCTAATATCATGTAACATCTTATGTTGTATAATTACAACTCCTAAGGTTTATTCCATAAACACCTTAGTTTATAAATCTCATGTATTTATAGTTTGTCACATTATTTTATGTGAGTACCCTCCCTTATATTAATTCCATCTAAACCATATAATTGTTATAACATTTATAACATCATAGACCTTAGTCTCAAATTCATTTTCCAACTCTTATTAACTCGGTATAGCCCTTAACTTTATTTAAATTCCGTTTGACCACATAACCTTATGTAATGTTATACCATATTCTAATATCATTTGATATGATATTTTTATTTCCCTTAACTTATAACCTATAGTTTTATACAAAACTATTTATTATTGTCTCTTAGGCACCATAAGAAAATCTTATTCTTTTCCATAAACCATAGTTTCCTTAATTTACAAAATCACCCCTTAAATCATACCATGTTATATATTCCATTTAATATAACATTTCTAACTTATAAAAGAGCATAACCTATGGTTATTTTTTGTAAATTCCGAACAGCCCTTGTGCTGTTTTATAATTGCCATTTGGCCCTATTTATAACATATAGTTTTATAATATCATTAAACCATATATTATACGCATATCTTATTAAATACTCTTATACAATTCTAAAAGTCTCCAAATTCCACCAAAGGGTTATAAATATCCTTATTAACCCATATACTCTTGGTATTTACCATTCCACCATCTATATTTCTCGAAGGTGTCATAATGACATAATAACTATATATTATACATATATAGTTCATTTTAATTCCAAAATCCACCAAATAAATTCCTAATAGCCCATGGGTGTTTAAAATACCATTTTACACCCTTTATTTTCGGTAATAATATTTACCACATATGTTATGAAAAACATTACCTCAAGATACTTATCTTATTATAACACCTCAAATAAGTTATGTAACTTATCTAATTTGGTCAAAACCTATCATATGGTCAAGGTTGACCACCTTAATATTTCCTTGACCATTAATTTCCTTTATTCACGGTGTGTACCCATACTTTTCAAAAATTACCATTTAACCCCAAAACTTTATAAAATCTTATAAACTTTATTTTAACTCCTTTTAACTCTAATTTTCGGCCTTATTATTCTAAAGCCCCCCAATTTAATTTAATTACATCTAAGACCCTCTTCTTTTCGGTAATAATAGAATATCACCTAAACTTAAATAAAAACTTGTAAATGCATAAATAAAATGGCCTAAAATACATGGCCTTATTACAATCATCGGCTTGCAAAATAAATTACACATAAATGTCCCAAAATACATATAAATTTTCGGCCTCACCATATAATTTTCATTTATTTACCAAACTTCCACATAATGTCTTAAATTTGACATTTATGCTTGTTTAATTAGTTATAAATTTATTAAACCATTCCTTAAACATTTTAAGGTCAAACAAGACCTTATTTCACCTCTTCACTCACGGCAATAGTATTAGAATTAGCTTAGAACATTTTTAACTTAGCAAAGTTAATGTTTAAGTGATTTATACCTTGATTTAGCTTAGGTAATCCTTGTTTGGTTTGGCCACCTTAAGTAGAAATTCTCCACAGCTTGTTTTACATGTTTTCAAACAGAAAACAAGGCCTAGTTAGTCTCCAAGCAAGAGATCTAACCATAAGAAGTAATTTAATGTAAGATTTAAGGCAAAAATTACCTTAAGAGTGCAAGGAGAGTTCAAGATGGTTTCGACCTGAATCAAACACACCACAAGGTGTTAGATCCACCATATTGACATAGGAAATAGCTAGATCTCAACAAGCTACCTTGTTATTAGGTTTTACCTTGGAAAATGCCTTAAAAGAGGGTATTTCCTTTGGATCTCGGCCACCCTTGCTCAAAATGGCTAACCAACAGATTCCACATGAAAAGGAGAAGAAGATGAGGCTATGTCCAAAGTTTCACAGCCGAACTTGAAGGGAATCAAAAGTTATGAGCTTAAAGCACATTTTTACCTTAAATGGTCAAGACTTGAACTTTCCTCCTTAGATCTGGTTAGGAACGAGATTGAACCTTCCTTTAACCTCCAAATCACTCTACATAGATGTATAGAAAAGGTTGGAGTGTAGATCAATCGAAAAAGGAAAGAAAGATGAAGAAAATGGGCATTTTTATGCCTTAAGAGCTTACCTAGAGCTTGAGATCTCATCAATGGTGCTTGGGAACCTTACCTATGGTGGAGGGGAGCCATAGAGAGCTCAAGGAGTGAGCCATCTCGGCTGAAGAGAGGAAATGAAGGAGGACGGCCTATTATTGCCTTAAAGTCATTTTTTTGAATATTTTATGACATTATTGAATTGGTGACTCATAAATGCTTGATTGATGCTGATAATTGAAGAGGAATTCGGTGGAGACAAGAAGAGAGGGCAGGCGTGTATGATTGGAGAAGGTATAGCTTGATTGGAGCAAATTTGAATCAAAAATGAGATAAATAATGTTACTTTAGTTCAATTATTGTAAGGTGACTAAGCACTCTTGCTTTTCTTGCTTGAAGCACCGAATTACAAGGGAAAATAGGAGCAAATGGAGGCTCCAAATCGGCTGGCTCTCACATGGGGTAAGGTAAGTGGAACCCACCTTTTTGTTTTATAAGGTAAAGTATGTCCTTTTGTTATTTTATGTAAAAGTAAGAGCATATATTTAATTGTCACATGTCTCTTGTCTCTTGGTCTGTTAAGAGACTTAATTATCTGATTTTATATAGTCCATTTCGTGGTCAATGGTCAACATTGACCAACTTAGTCAATGTTGACCCAAACGAGCCCCACTTTAGGGTTTTATTAATATTTTAATATTAAATTTGTAAAAATTCGTAAATTTCTGGAATTAAATTCCTAATATCATATATATGATATTTTATTATATTTAAAGGTATTTATAACCTTTTAGCTCATTTAAAACCAATTTAGAAGGCAATTACACAAAAACGTGCTTTAAGGAGTTTTAGTGCACATTTTGTGTCGCCAGGTGTTTCTGAGCTTAGTTTTCTTTGACAACGGTTTTGTTTTGTCCCTTACATGATATTTAATCATGGTATCCAATTTAAGTCATTTAGAGGTCATTAGATTTTTAAGGTTTCTTAGAGCACCTTTTTGCTCTATTTGACCTTGAAGCATGAAAGTGCTTGTTCTTTGTGTTGGAGTGTTGTCCAACAATTATAATATATTTAATATTATGTTAATAGACTTAGGACAAATTTTTAGGTCCTAAGAAGTTGTTTGGGTATTTATTTACCCTTAACAGTCAAAGGGTGCAACATCTTGTTTTATGTTGACCACTGTTGTTCTCAGTTGACTTATAAGGCATGTTCAGGCCTTAATTAATGTGATTAAATATTTAATCCATGTTTAATAAGTTTGGGGTATTTCATGAACAGTAGAAGTTATAATTAGTAAAGAAGACTTGTCACGTTTTGGTGCTTAGGATGTACTCTACAACATTGGCTAAAGATAGGACTAGCTATTGTGAAAACCGACAGTGTAAACGTCTTAGGAGTTAGATAAAGCCTGAGAGTACACTTGGGGGAAATTAAAAGGAAAAAAAATAAAAACAAATAAAAGGTATGTATATATATATATATAACAAAAAAAAACAATAATAATAAATAGCTTCCTATAATTGAAAGTTAAGGATAAGGGAGGCAAGGTACCGAACGTAAATTGTCGGTTTTGTTTTTGTAAGATTTTGCGTAAGTAGTTGGTTGTATGGGTAAAGGAAATACAATGTTTAGTAATAGACCTCAACTCACGCTAGGGTATTAGACTAAGTTGTTGTAAATCATAGTCGGGTTATAAGTTAATTACATGGAGTTAAATTGGTGAATAAGTGGAGTTGCAAGTAACCGGGAAATTTTGGGGTAAGTACTTGCGTGAACCCTCAAGAGTAGATAAATGAAAATGAAATAAGGAACTTTACGAACGTTAATGCACGACTACATAAAGCTAATACGCTCACGTTACGAATTTAGGAACGTCGCGGGCGGTCGCACGGGAGAATCCCAGAACGAGGGAGGTAACTTCTACAGTCTTAAGGTATGGGCATGTGTGGTTCGTATGTTGCCGTGTTACACGGCTTGTGTGCTGTGTGCTTTGTTTGACAATGACTCTAAGACTTAAGCATGAAAATTGGATTGCTTCTTGTGGCTTGCTTATATGCTTGTTATATATATCCTTGTGGCATATTACTTGCGCGCACACAGTAGTTTAGTCCCTTTCTCGTTTATGGAACTTGAGACGAACTACTACGAATTATGAAAACAAAGAAAACTCTATAAGGGGAACTCCTCTCTAAACCATTGAGGACTACCATGACACCCACTATGGTGTCTATTCATTAATGATAATGAAGAGCAAGTCTCCTTTGGTGAGACATGACGAACCACGTAGACAAAACAAAAGAACTATACAAAGAGACAAATCCTCTCTAACTTTAGAGGACCGCTAATGACACCCACTATGGTGTCGAGATTATAAGGATAATGAAACAAAAAGTACCAACTGTGAAACATGAGAACAACCCGGGAAGACAACAGCTCGGGCCGCGCGGAATGGATGTTCGGGAGTTGGTATCTGCATCAGATCCTTCGACCGTCTATGGTGGAATATGTTTTGGGAGTCCCTGGGTGACCCCACTTTCTCAGCACATCCTGGAGTCTAGAGGTGACTCCGCTTTCTCGACCCTGGGTGTCAGGAATGGGGGAGTGACAAATTGGTGGAGCTTATCCTGGAGTCTAGAGGTGACTCCGCTTTCTCGACCCTGGGTGTCGGGAATGGGGGACTAGCCATGGAGGAGACGTCCTCCAACGTGCGGTGATAAAAGAATTCACAAGTAACCCTTGAAGAAACAAGGAATGATTAGCACCTACATAATGATGTCTCGGGATCTAATCTATATCCCCTGACTCGGTGCCAGAGAATAGAGGAAAACATGTGTAACGAGACCAAGCAAATAAGAAAATTCACAAATGTGATCATTTAGGAAACAAGGAATGAATAACACCTACATTATAAAGTCTCGGGATCTAACCTACATCCCCCGGACTCGTTGCAAGAGAAGGAAGGAAAAGCATGTGTAACGAGAACAAGAAAACAATACGTAATCTTTGGAATGATCCCATAGTGAGGATCGACGGTATAATATACCTACGCACACGTTGTATTTTGTACTTGATTGTTGTTGCTACATTAGCAGCTTATTGTGCTGGGTTGCGTGTTGACATTGTTATGCTACTTGCAAGTTGTGCTTGGTTGCTTTTGATATTGCTATGCTACCGATGAGGGTGTATGGTATCATGATGTGCTGATGTGTGCTTTACTGTTTTATTGTAGCATGTAAATTGACCTAATAATATTTGACCAAGTAGTCGTGTGGCCCGGTAACATGCGGGCTTCACACGTTCATACTCAGCGTAGTTTGCTGAGTCCTTTACACCCAATTTTTTTTTCAGGTCTTGTACTGGACGATGGCGGAGAGTAGGCAAGTGACTACCATGGGGGTAGTCCATCTGGGCAAGACGCTTAAGTATTATGTTAACGAATGGGTTATGACTATGTAACACTAAACCCTGGATATATGTTTCGGTTTGTGTTGGTTATGTTATTAACTATACTGTAGACGCTCGGTACTTGGTTCGTAATTCCTGTTCGTACTTGGATTTGGTTAAGGTTTAGATTCCAGTCATTCAGACCGTAACTTGGAGTTGGTATTGTGGTCTGTCAACCACATGGGTGGTTGGCATCTGTGACACCCGGATGAAGTTGGAAACCGCTGCGTAGACATCTCGTATTACCGTTAGGCCCGTCGATTAATTATTGATTGTTATTCGGGGGTGTTACAGAAAGTGGTATCAGAGCGTAGTTGCGCTCTGATGACTGGAATAAAGGAGTACCGAGAATAGGAAAACCAAAAATTTGGGAAACAGGGTTAAGGGTTAGTAAGGTGAGGCACGACATTACTGATCTAAACTGCTTGCAAGGGCAATAATAACTTGCAGTAAGTTCTTGTGATTGTTTCATCGATGTTCGGCTTAGTGTAGGGTACGGGGGTGTACCCCTCTTTTAAGGGGGGTAAGCGCGTTTTGTTTTGTATGTGTGTTGATTTATTATGATGTATTCCTACAACCACTCGTGGTTGGTTGGTAGGTTTGTGTGTTTGGATTGTGTGTGAAAATGTTATGTACGCTATGTATGAATGAATGTCGTGTGCCTTGGGTTGCACTTTAGCATACACATTGCTAGCTTCTTGGTCTACTATGAGAACTTGTGTGAAGCCACTGATGTGGCACGGTGCATAGAAGCACCGAGCATTATAATTATGGACTTAATCCTTTGGGTATCGATAATGAATGCGGGACTTGACCCCTAAGATTGCTAGGAGTGGAAAATATAAGTTAAGGAAGTAAGACTTCGGGACGAAGTCTCTTTTAAGGGGAGTAAGCTGAAATACCCCTGAACATTTAAACGCATAAAATCATAACGTGTTTTATAATTCGCACATAAAATAACGTACGAACAATTAAACTTAGTATATATACATGTCCGAACGCGTGACGATGTTATATATTAATATAGTCACGTACTTGTACGAAATCTACATGTACGTAACGTTACGATATCGTAACGTTGTAATAATAATGATAACGTTGCATAACTTTGTAACAAATAAATAAATAAATATAACGTCATATATTGTATGGTCTTACATACATAAATAAACATGTATAACCTATAAAAAAAAGAGAAAGGAAAAGGAGCAAAGACGCTCCCGCTGAGGCTCAAACCCGAGACCTCCCATACCTTTCCCAAATGTTTAACCGGTTGAGCTATGCTCATTTTCAGTAACTTATCCGCAAACCTTAATATTAGTTTTAAGTCTACTAACTGACTACAAAGAAAAGAACCAGCAGTATCGATTCCTTCTTCCTCGGTACAGTAAGATCAACAAACAGAAAGATAGAAAACAATGAAAATTCCACTCGTTTTTTCCCCCTGCTCCAACTCCCAGGCGACATAAATTCCTGCTCCTCCTCTTACGATGTATACTTTTTTTGTTCTGATCCATGCACGCCCTCAACTCCAACAGCACCACCCCCTCATTCTTTTCGATCTAGCACGTGATCCCCTTGTCTTTGAAACATAACCTGAATCAAGTGGAACAGAAAAGCAACAATGGATCATCCGCGTCCTATTCAGTAACCTACAAGCACCCACAGTCTTGAACATTCTCGGTATGGTTTAACTACAAAAAATAAACTGTGCGCTCATACACACACCACTTGTGCTACCCTGGTTCCAGAAAAAAATATCTATAGTCAGACGACAAGAGATGGGCACCAGATTATATTCCTTCACAAACCTTCACACCCTCCAACTGCTCTACGTTTGTGCCAGTACAGAGCATGGTCCTTAGCTAATTCCCACGTAAAGGCCTCCACATGCTAATCATCTTTCTGCGTGTATTTCTAACAGCCTCTGCACCAAACCAGTACCTTGCTTCTCCTCCCATAGGTGTGCGCATCGAGTAATAAACCCACTACACTCTCCTGTTCTGTCACATTGCAAACCGACATTTGCATGCCAGGAAGACAAGCTCCTCCCTGTTCTTGGCGCACGAAGCGGGTGCTGCAATCTCTGAAAAAAAATCTGGAGCAGTTGAGCTAACAAGAACCTTATGAATACTCCAGCCCAACTCTTCTCTCGTCCATTGTTCATATCTGAATTCTGTGCTCAAGCTCTGAAGAGAACTGGAGCAGCTCAAGGCAAACTAACAAGCTGCTGAAAATGCCTTCTCTACGTGGGTTGAGATTTGCTAAGTGAACCCAGTAACGTTCTGGAAAAAAAAATACATTCCTCGGTAAGAGCTTAAACCTTCCACCTGATTGTCTCATCCTGTCTTCGATGTGCTGCCCGAAAACCCCTGCATGCCACTCTAAACTTCTTCATCTTGCACATCAGGACCTCGCTTGCTATCTGTTGGAAGAGTTTTGGAATAAAAGAAAAGAAAGAAAACCCCTCTCCAAGGACTCTTGAAGAAGGATCTGAAAACTTTGGGCAAAGCCTGTCAAAAATCTGTCGTGAAACACCACAGAAGGTAAGACTCCTAAAATCGAGTTTCTATTTACCGTTGCAGTTTTGTGGCGTTGTTGCCTCTGTATACAGAGCTTTCAGAAGGGATATGGTGGTGATATTGGAATAATAATGAACTTAAAACAATCGACGATACACCTGCCTAAGCTATCACTAAGTGGGAGTGTTGGTTTTACGTTAAAAACAAGGGGAAATTGGTTAACAGCTGCATTAGTAAACAGCAAGGAGCTAACGTGTGTCCTAGTGTCAAATATGTATAGCATTGCCTCAGGTTAAAGGCTAGCAAGCCCTGTTGCATTGAGAAACCAAAGTACCAGTTACTGCTAAGACGAGTACATATATGGAAAACAAAATAAACCTGTCATGTTAAGCTGTTAAGCCTTTGCAACTCGGTAGCATGGTTTCTGCCTACAACTGTCTAGAAATGGTATAGGTGTAGTGTTGAATTATTAGTGAACCCAGGATTAAGATAAACCTCTTACAAACCTGTATGCACGGGAGGAAGTAAAGACTAGATCAATGAGTGGAAAGAAAAAGAAAAAAACAGAAGAAGAAGAAAGAAACACATCAGTTTCATGATTTCAATGTTACATGGTTCTGTCGCTGTGTAAAAAAAAATTTTATAGAGAGTTGGCCTGTGTGATTCTGGTTCTTTTTGTGTTGGGGTTGAAAGCTTACTGAGACACTTAATTCGGTAACTAGATAACGTGGGGAATAGATACCAACTCAGTGAATGAAACAGAAAGACAAATAAATACACATCAGTTCATAAACTCAATTTTCTACAGGTTTTTCTGTTTCAGCTGTGACCAAGTTCTGTGTAGGTCTTTTTTTTCTGAAACGTGTTTCAAGTGTTTCTAACCTGTTGTGGATTTAAAATCTCAATAACATACTTACCCACCATGAGTTAATAAAGAGGGGAAGATGGAAGTCATGTCTAAGCAGAAAGAAAATAACAGAAAAGAGACAGACATCAGTTCTGAAGCATATCAGTTTCTCGGTGTATAAGCTTCTTAGTTTTCAGTTATACTTAATCTGGTGAAAGAAGTTCAGAAACATAGCCTCACTGCCTTGGGTTGTATGAGGGTCAAAACTGCATTATAATGATTAGCTAATTAGCTAGACAAGCTAAGGGAAATCGGAAACCAAAACCAGAAAACACATTAGGAAGTGAAAGAAGAAGTAATGTGCAGGAACATGTTTCAGTTCTGCAGTCTTTCCGTTTTCAGTACAGGAAGATTTAGGCTGTGTTATCAGTGTTGTCATGGGTTGCTTGTGAGTTGACAATATTGCTAAACCACTTAACTAGTAGGTAAGCGCTTGAGGACAGTTTAGAAGTCAGACTGACAACCCAAATTAAGGAGTGAAGAGGAAAACTCGAGTCTCTCATCTGCAACACCATTTCTGTATGACGAGTTGCAGTGACATTAACAAGGTTGCTGTGGGTTCACTTGGAGGATAACATCATACTAAGACACTGAACTAATGAAAAAAAAACTGGAAAGAAAATAGAATCATGAGCTAACAAAAAGAAAACTAGAGGAAAAGAGATCGGTTATACCTTCCAGTTTTACAGTAGTTTTTCCCAGCTCTGTATAACCATGTACAGGGAGATTAAAACGGGTGATATTGAGTTTCCAAGGAACTTAAAACGTCCCTAACATACTTAGTAAGTTATAAATACTTGCGCTGCTTAATAGAGGGAATAAGGGAGAAACATACCAGTTGTGTTTCAGTTTTCCAGTAAAAGTCATTTCAGTAGAGTGGTCATTATGTTTAGGTTGTTCTAAGTAAAAAAAAAACAAAACTTACTAGAGCACGTAACTAAGTGCGCATATATTGGAAGATTAGAAAACGGTGAAGCAAACTAAACTGAAGCTATATGAAGTGGGAAACAAGATGGTGTGTTTTTGTTTTCTGTAATGGGTAGCTTCCGTGTAGCTAAATTACAGAAATGTTAGGAGCGTTGTAGTGGTTTGAGTTTGAAATTAGAGCATTGCTAAAAGGGGTGAAACCAGTTGGTATACTCATTCGGAAGCTTTGGAGTCAGTTAGCTACTCAGTAAAGGAAGAAAGGAGAAATAAACATACAAATCTTGCTGCAGATTGTCGATTACTGCGGTTCTGTACAATTAAGTTACAGGAGTTGTAACAGTGTCGAACTGGCTTAATAATAAACCCCAGACCTAGTTAATGCATTTGGATAGATTGGTAAAACACTTTGGGGAGAGTTAGACATCAGCTTGGTAACTTGAACATGGAGTAGGGTGAAGAAATGTGCAGGGGGTGTTTTAGTTCTGTTGAGTTTCGGTTCTGTACAGATGGGCCTCTAGGTGGTGAGTGGTGCTGTATTAGGTTGGGTATGAATGAAAAGCCTTGCTAATATGCCTAGAAGAAAAAGAGTGCAGATTAGGTATATTGAAAATCAATCCCGGGTGAACTAGGAATGGGAAATAATCAAGTAATGAGCAGGGTGTTGTTCTGTTTAGTAGCCACAGAGAAACAAAGAAAAACAGAAGGGGGAAGTAGAATAAGGAGCGTGTTTTAATAACCTGGTAAGTTTGAACAGTAGAAGTTATAATTAGTAAGGAAGACTTGTCACGTTTTTGGTGCTTAGGATGTACTCTACAACATTGGCTAAAGATAGGACTAGCTATTGTGAAAACCGACAGTGTAGACGTCTTAGGAGTTAGATAAAGCCTGAGAGTACACTTGGGGGAATTAAAAGGAAAAAAAAATAAAAATAAAATAAAAGGTATGTATATATATATAACAAAAAAAACAATAATAATAAATAGCTTCCTATAATTGAAAGTTAAGGATAAGGAGGCAAGGTACCGAACGTAAATTGTCGGTTTTGTTTTTGTAAGATTTTGCGTAAGTAGTTGGTTGTATGGGTAAAGGAAATACAATGTTTAGTAATAGACCTCAATTCACGCTAGGGTATTAGACTAAGTTGTTGTAAATCATAGTCGGGTTATAAGTTAATTACATGGAGTTAAATTGGTGAATAAGTGGAGTTGCAAGTAACCGGAAATTTTGGGGTAAGTACTTGCGTGAACCCTCAAGAGTAGATAAATGAAAATGAAATAAGGAACTTTACGAACGTTAATGCACGACTACATAAAGCTAATACGCTCGCGTTACGAATTTAGGAACGTCGCGGGCGGTCGCACGGGAGAATCCCAGAACGAGGGAGGTAACTTCTACAGTCTTAAGGTATGGACATGTGTGGTTCGTATGTTGCCGTGTTACACGGCTTGTGTGATGTGTGCTTTGTTTGACAATGACTCTAAGACTTAAGCATGAAAATTGGATTGCTTCTTGTGGCTTGCTTATATGCTTGTTATATATATCCTTGTGGCATATTACTTGCGCGCACATAGTAGTTTAGTCCCTTTCTTGTTTATGGAACTTGAGACGAACTACTACGAATTATGAAAACAAAGAAAACTCTATAAGGGGAACTCCTCTCTAAACCATTGAGGACTACCATGACACCCACTATGGTGTCTATTCATTAATGATAATGAAGAGCAAGTCTCCTTTGGTGAGACACGACGAACCACGTAGACAAAACAAAAGAACTATACAAAGAGACAAATCCTCTCTAACTTTAGAGGACCGCCAATGACACCCACTATGGTGTCAGATTATAAGGATAATGAAACGAAAAGTACCAACTGTGAAACATGAGAACAACCCGGGAAGACAACAGCTCGGGCCGCGCGGTATGGATGTTCGGGAGTTGGTATCTGCATCAGATCCTTCGACCGTCTATGGTGGAATATGTTTTGGGAGTCCCTGGGTGACCCCACTTTCTCAGCACATCCTGGAGTCTAGAGGTTACTCTGTTTTCTCGACCCTGGGTGTCGGGAATGGGGGAGTGACAAATTGGTGGAGCTTATCCTGGAGTCTAGAGGTGACTCCGCTTTCTCGACCCTGGGTGTCGGGAATGGGGGACTAGCCATGGAGGAGACGTCCTCCAACGTGCGGTGATAAAAGAATTCACAAGTAACCCTTGAAGAAACTAGGAATGATTAGCACCTACATAATGATGTCTCGGGATCTAATCTATATCCCCTGACTCGGTGCCAGAGAATAGAGGAAAACATGTGTAACGAGACCAAGCAAATAAGAAAATTCACAAATGTGATCATTTAGGAAACAAGGAATGAATAACACCTACATTATAAAGTCTCGGGATCTAACCTACATCCCCCGGACTCGGTGCAAGAGAAGGAAGGAAAAACATGTGTAACGAGAACAAGAAAACAATACGTAATCTTTGGAATGATCCCATAGTGAGGATCGACGGTATAATATACCTACGCACACGTTGTATTTTGTACTTGATTGTTGTTGCTACATTAGCAGCTTATTGTGCTGGGTTGCGTGTTGACATTGTTATGCTACTTGCAAGTTGTGCTTGGTTGCTTTTGATATTGCTATGCTACCGATGAGGGTGTATGGTATCATGATGTGCTGATGTGTGCTTTACTGTTTTATTGTAGCATGTAAATTGACCTAATAATATTCGACCATGTAGTCGTGTGGCCCGGTAACATGCGGGCTTCACACGTTCATACTCAGCGTAGTTTGCTGAGTCCTTTACACCCAATTTTTTTTCAGGTCTTGTACTGGACGATGGCGGAGAGTAGGCAAGTGACTACCATGGGGGTAGTCCATCTGGGCAAGACGCTTAAGTATTATGTTAACGAATGGGTTATGACTATGTAACACTAAACCCTGGATATATGTTTCGGTTTGTGTTGGTTATGTTATTAACTATACTGTAGACGCTCGGTACTTGGTTCGTAATTCCTGTTCGTACTTGGATTTGGTTAAGGTTTAGATTCCAGTCATTCAGACCGTAACTTGGAGTTGGTATTGTGGTCTGTCAACCACATGGGTGGTTGGCATCTGTGACACCCGGATGAAGTTGGAAACCGCTGCGTAGACATCCGTATTACCGTTAGGCTCGTCGATTAATTATTGATTGTTATTCGGGGGTGTTACACTTGTGCTATTCTATAATTGCCATTTGGCCCTATTTATAACATATAGTTTTACCATATCATTAAAACTATATATTATACATATATCTTAATAAATACTCTTATATAATTCTAAAAATCTCCAAATTTCACCAAGGGTTATAAATATCCTTATTAACCCATATATTTCGGTAGTCACATTTCCACCACCTATATTTCTCCAAAGTGTCATAATGAGATAATAACTATATATTATACATATATAGTTTATTTTAATTCCAAAAACAACCCAATAAATTCCTAAAAATCCTAATAGCCCATGGGTGTTTATAATACCATTATACACCCTTTATTTTCGGAAATAACATATTCACCATATATGTTATAAAAATATTACCATAAGATACTTATCTTTATTATGAAACCTTAAATAAGTTATTTAACTTATCTAATTTGGTCAAAACCTACCATATGGTCAAGGTTGACCTCCTTAATATTTCCTTGACCATTAATTCCTAATAATTACGGTTTTAACCCTTAAGTTTCCAAAATTCGCCATTTAACCCCAAAACTTTATGTAATCTTATAAACTTTATTTTAACTCCTTTTAACCTCTAATTTTCGGCCTTATTTTTATAAAGCCCCTAAATTTAATTTTACAACACCTAATGCCCCATTTCATTTCGGTAATGCATTTTTCACCACTTAAACTTAATTTAAAGCTTATAAATGCATAAATAAAATGGCCTAAAGTACATGGCCTTATTACAAACATTTGTTGTAACACCCCTCTCCACAATCACGTAATAATCTCTCTCGTAGCAATAAATAAAACGTCTCGCAGCAGAAAATGAATAACAATTACAAAACTCACTCGGGTGTCACCGGCCATTACTCGCCCATGCGAGCAACGAAGCCAAACTACATCCAACTCCCAACATAAACAATTGCTAACCGCCGTGATAACGAGAACATCTATACATCATACTAAGTCCATAAACCATAAACATCGACAAGTGAGCATCTACCCAAACCTGAATATACACAACCTTACCATAATACAATTCACCATCTTCATTGCTATACAACATCTCCACGTGTGGTAACAAATAAAACTCCAATTACCCTGATCCCGCCTTCAGCTCCGACAATGATCAACAACCTGTAATGGTGTAGTATCAGCGATAGACCTGAGTATGTCGGGCCTGGACCCTAATGGTCACTTGTCATTTTAACCATCTTGTTATTAGATCGGTTTCATGCTTTACCATTTTACAGATATAATCAATACTGTAATATAAATGTATACTATACATAATCATACATCCAAATATTCACAAACATTTAACCATCCATCCAAACATCATTTAATAACACAATCCACAATTATATATCGAATGTATCGAACAACCACAATATGATGTACAATGTACAATCGCCGTAGCGTATACCATCCTTTATTAATTTATTTTAGTTTGGCCTTCAAGGCCCCATCCACATGTACAATGTACATTCGCCGTGGCGTACAATTTTCATAATTAATTTACCTTAGCCTTGTAGGCTCCATCCAACCATGTTTATTTATTAATATCAGTTGGGCGTCATGTTAGGACAACCCGATAACCTCACCATGGACAGTAGTCCTCCCGTACACACAAGGTGCTCATTTCGCCAGAGGTCCGGAGGCCCCTGACTCTCTTATGTCTCGTAAGACGTCCATAAAAAGGCCGTAGCCACCTGATCCACGATCCAGTTTGGGCTCGTTGGATATAACCTGGAGTGGAATCCAATTAGGAAACCCCTCAGTGATCACAAATGCGCAACCAAGTAGTTCGTAAACTACCGGGATTCCTCACCTCATCTCATACCATCTCTCTCATAATGTTTAAGATCTGCTCTTAGTCTTATGGAGAATAATTATTAATTAGCGGCCCAATGGGTCACGCATACCTAGAAGTAATCTAGGTTATATTCATGTTCGAGATCCATGCTCTAGAGACCGACAATGTCGTGACTCATCCTAAGTGTTTTACTTAGGTTACCATATACATAATATTAATATCATGGTATTATATCAAGTAATCGTCATGTCATCACAATAACGTATATGTATGTTTATATAAGTCGATCTATAGTCGACGTAGTGTTAGTCCCGTAGGACGCTCGTGCATAAATAAATAATGCAGTAACACTTAAACACATACATGTATCCACACACATAACACACAAGTTATATCAACCAAATCCGAGCCCAAGGAGCAACCTTAGGACAACTCGGCAAACCCATTTACATACCGTTCACCCTGATCGTATTACGGTGGAGTATGAATCAACAAGATCCTATGCTCCGTGTAGTCCGCTAGCTCGTCAAGCGTCTTGTCAGAAGTACAATCTAAACGGTATTAAAACTATAAGTCAGTCTCCATGACTAACTACATCCGGTATTTCCGAATAATAAGTAACCCCTATAGTTCGCCCCTGTTTTCTATAGTTGGTGTTACGGGTTTCTCTAAAACAGTCGGCTTTGTTACTTAAAACTCATACGTCATAATGTTTTAACTGTTAAGTTTAATTCATTGTCTTTCTTTTTAATCTTATCCACCAATTAATTTAGGTACGTAACCTATAGTTGCATGTATTCATGCATGATTGTTTTATATTATTATTATTATTATTTTTTTGTATTGTAACATTCTCCCACCATCCATTATAACACATTGTATTATATTATCCATTTTCTTAACAAATAATGTTTGCATTCAAAAACTCATAACACATAGTTTGTAACTATTTTTTTTAAAATAACCACCACCACTAAATCATATGGTTTCCAACCAAAATATATATCCACCTTATATACATTATTCTTGTGTATGTATATATTTACCGTGTAGGTAATTCTCATGAGTTTAATAAACTCTTATATTTTATGTTACTTTTTATCATCTTTTATTAGATGATTGTTCCCATTAGTTGTATTATGTTGTACAACTATATTAAGATTATTATCCTAATATTATGTAACATTTTTATGTTGTATAATTACAACTCCTAAGGTTTATTCGATAGATACCTTAGTTTATAAATCTCATTTACTTATTGTTGTCACATCATTTAATGTGAATATCCTTACTTGTATTAATTCCATTAAACCACCTTAATACCATATAATTGTTATAACATTTATAACATTATAGACCTTAGTCTAAAATTCATTTTCCAACCTCATGTAATTCGGTACAGCCCTTGAATTTAGTTAAATTCTATTTTGACCACAAAACATTATGTAATGTTATACCTTATACTAATATCATTTGATATGATATTTTTATTTCCTTTAACTTATAACCTATAGTCTTTATACAAAACTACTTTATATTGCCTCTTAGGCACCATAAGAAAATCTTATTCTTTTCCGTAAACCATAGTTTCCTTTATCTACAAACTCATCCCATAACTTATACCATGTTATATATTCCATTTAATATAACATTCTAACCTTAAAATAAATGTAACCTATGGTCAATAATTATAAATACCGAACAGGCCCAAACTGTTCAATAATTGCCATTTGGCCCTATTTATAACATATAGTTTTACCATATCCTCAAAACTATATTTTATACACATGTCTTATCAAATACTCTTATATAATTCTAAAATCTCCAAATTTCACCAAAGGGTTATAAATATCCTTATTAACCCATACACTTTCGGTATTTACCATTCCACCATCTATTTTTGAAATACCCCGAACTTAAATATAGGGATTAAAATTAATTCAATACGTATTTAAGGGCCTAATGACGCCTAAGTAATATTGGCAAGGAAAAATAAATCCAAAAGAAATACAGAAACGCTTAAAAAGCGAAAAACGCTAAATAAGCGTTAAATAACCATAGGAGGTATGAGACCTCGGTTAGCGTATTATATGGATTCTTAAGGCTTAACAATGCCTAAATAGTATAAGGGAACAACTCCTAAGAAAACGGACCCTTAAAATGGAAAATAAAAGCATAAACAACCTTAAAGCGCGTTATTCGAGGAAACCGGGAAAACGTGACTTTAGGCGGGTCAAACGGACTCGTAACAATTTTGGTCAACTAAATAGTCACTAATAAATATTAGTGGGGCTTTAGAACCAATAAAAATAAAGAAACGAGAAAATTCCGGAAAGGGCCCGGTTAGTGAATAGTATCAAAACCGGGTAAAATAACGAGCGTTTTCTGTAAAAGACGAAAAACTGCTCCAGCTTAACAGTATAAGTGGGCCGGTTTTTATAGGGTATTGATACCCTCTCTCACACTCATTAAATATTACCCTCTCACACACACACACTAGAAGACAAGGAAACAAAAAAGTAACAAAAAGTAGAAAAAGACTCTCTCACCTCACTTTTTCTATTCTCTCTCCTATTCTTTCCTTTCCCCCATCGTGAGACTCCTCTCTTTCTCCCCTTGGCTGGCGATTTTCAGAGCTTCAACAACAACAATGGCAACCTCACTTCACCTTCATGCTCTAGCCATATACAAGCTCCAAATGCAAAACAAATTACATATTTGAACTCCCCTCATCATCCTCTACACTTCTCTCTTTTCAAAATCCAAAAAGGAGGAAGTTCATTTTCGTGGGTATACCCCATCGGTGAAGAAAATAGCATCAATGTGTAGCTTGGAGTCTCCTCTCTCCAACAAGGTAAAAATCTACATGAAGAACTCACGTTTTCTTCACTTTCCTTCACAACCGATTTTTGCCCCATTGTAACACTCCATTTTCTCTCTCTTTTGAGCACAATCTCAACCTTGCAATGGTGGTGGATTCACCTTCTTGAACCAAGGGCTAAAACCCCTTCTAAAACACTCCAAAGGTAAACCCTAAATCTTGCTTTAAACATTTCATTGAACTAGCATTAATTTAAGGGTTAGTATATTAATTGTAGTTGTTTTGTGTTCATTGGGTGATGGGAATGGAGTTTGGCAACTCCATTCCCCACATGGCCGATTTGGGCAAGAAAGAAAGAAGATGAGAATTGGAAGAGGAATGAAGGAATTATAAGCTCGAGGTAAGAGCTCTTTACTAATGTTAGTTCTAATGCATTAGACTAATGGGAATGGGCAAACTAACTAAAGAACCCAAAATCTAGTATTGGAATTGTAGTATTGGAAGTTTGAGTATTTGTGCGGAAGTTTGAGTATTTGTGAATTGGTATGTGAATCGTAGGCTTTGGAGCCAAATGATTGTGTATGAGTATTAGTATTGGTATTTGAGGAAGTATTAATGAATTGGTATTGTCTTGAATGCTGGTAGGACCCTTGTATGGGTGTGGCTAGTTTAGGAATGGATTTGATGAGAATGTGTATGAGTGGCTAAGTAAGAAAAGTAGATGGACTATGGCAAAATTTTGGTAGGAATGTGTGCATTTATGGAGGACTTGGTGTGTGGGAGAACCAAGGTATGTATTGGGGATAGTAGAGATGTTTAGTAGTGATGAAGAGGTAGTAGTAGTATGAGAAGTAAGAAGTGCAAAATCTGTAGCAAGGTGTATTAACATGCATTGGAGAAGTTAGAAAAGATTAGAGTGTAAGACTTGGTAAAATGAATGTTGGACTTGGGTATAGATGGTACAATTGCTTGGAAATGAATTGGCATGGTAAGAGGAGGTATTTGGGATGCTAGGAGTGACATTGGTAGAGGAAGTATTGGATGGTAGAAGTTGGTTTAAAAATCTGTAGCATTGAAGAAAGAAAATTGGTATAAGTGCTGGAATGAAATGAGGAAAAAATTGTGTAAGTTGATTTAGGATTGAGAATGAATTTGATTGGTGAACTAAGGTGAATTAGAGGATTTAATTAGTGTTTAAACATGTAGTAAACATGTGGAAATGAGTAGGAAAAGATTGGGTGAGAATAGAGCTGAATTTGGAATCCAAGTAGATAATTAAAAGGGGTTCTGCAGCCGACCTACCCAGGCGACCTACCCTAGACTGGGTCGGTCGGGCCGAATTCTGTAACCCGGGTACTCTCTGCAGCCGACCTACCCAGGCGACCTACCCAGAGTGGGTCGGTCGGCCTTTATAAAAAAAAAAAATTTAAATTTTAATTAGATGAATATATGTAAATACATATGTGTAAATACATATATATATATATATAACACATATATATATATAAATACATACATATAATTATATATATATATATACACCATATATATACATACATGTATATATGTGAATGAGTAAGGCGTTAATGCTAAAGTAAAGAAGGTAAGAAAGTTGTGAATATAAGAACATTAAGTTATACCGAAATAACGGGATAACGGGGTAAGTACGGGAGTAGTAATTATGTATGTATTGTAATGCTTAGTATTAATTGAATCATTTGACATGTAGTCATTGGTTCAAGAATAAGGATCGAGGAACAAGAGCGAACCAAAGGGACAAGGGAACACCCGGTAAAGTAAATTCCGTAAAAAGGTATGATTTCCTCATGCCCTGTATCCTAACTTGGTTACCCCGATTTGTGTGCTTATGTGATCACCAACAAGATAAATGCATGAATCGGATTTATATTGCACTAATTGTGTTTGAGCTATATTGTTCTTGTTTATGCTCTTGAACATTTAGCTTGTATAATTCATGAAATGAATGAATGGAAATGAAGTGTATGTGTAAGTATGAGTATTTGTGTATTGTATGTATGTATGGAAGTAAGAATGGACTTCTACTAATTCCTAACAACCTAACTCCTAACATGAGTAATGAGTAAAATGGAATGAGTAGAAGCCCGATATAGTTTCGGCCACGCGTGAGGATAAGGAACCACAAGAGGTTGGAACCGAATCCTGGCTATGATCTTTTCCTTGGACCAATTCCCTTTGTATGGGTAGCATCCTGGATTAGTGGGCCACCCTAAAGCCCGGTGGTGGGAAGTAGTATTCCCTGCCCGGAGGTCATACCGACTTAACTGGAAGTAAAGTATGTAAGAAGTAAGTATCGTATGTGTATTGGTCTTGACTGTTGTAAGTCATTGTCCTTGAGTAAATGAGTATTGAACACCCGATTAACCCGGGTGTGTAAGAAGCTAACAAGCCTTCTGTATGAATTGGGAAGTGTATCTCCGTATTGCGTATTGAGTATGTAACGAGTATGTATTGTGTATGTGTATTCTGGAGGATGGTAAGTAAGTATTGGTTGACTTGTATTGTCTTCCAAGCATGTATTGTATTGTACTGTACGTATGTATGGTACCTTGTGTAGTATTGTAGTACCGTGAATGAAAGCATGTATGTATGTATGTATGTATGAAAGTATGTATGCATGTATGTAATGCAAAATGAATTGCATGTATTCGACCAAATGGTCGGCGTACCCTCGCTAGTACGCGGGGTATGCGGTTATCATATTCAGCGTAAGCTGACCCCCTCGGGGGAACATTTTTAGTGTGCAGGTACCCGGAGCGAATACGGTCAAGGTAAGAGACCGGCGACGCGCCTTGTAATTAGAAGTATCTAGTTTGTGAGGAATGGCAGTAGATTGACTCCTAGTGAGTGTGTATGAATTTGGAGAAGTATTGTACTGATTTTGGAACCTAGTAAACTCGGTATGCGTAGTGTATTATCTTGTACGGAATTGTGGAGTATGGTATTGAATGGAGTAATATATCGAACGGAGTATTGTAGTATCCAGTATGTAATGAGAGTATGTATTGTATTAAGTAGTACTCGGATATTCCGGTCCATCAGACCGATGCTGTATGTAGCAGTAGTAGCCTTGTTAGTCACGTGGGTGACTAACGGCATTGTATCACCCGATGTATGTAAGTATGTATCCGCTGCGTGACTCGGGAAGCACGAGGAGATTGGACGGTAATGATTGAATTAATAGTAGGGGTGTTACAAAAAGTGGTATCAGAGCGAAGTATCGCTCTGATGACTGGAAATACCGAGTCTAGGAAATACCGAGTTAGGAATTGGAAGCTTAGGGCTATGGGCTGAGTGATAGCGTTAGAGATGCTAGTTAGGAACTCCCGGTGAGTACCGGATACCTACAACACCAGTCCCGCCCACCGCAAACCCCATTGTATAACTTGGGAAAGGACGCCAGAGAGAAAAAAGCTTTCTCATACTCGGGGAAAACCCGATCTGGCAGTTGTGAAATGATCACACAGTAAACAAGAACCGACGTATATAGATTCAAGAATTGGACGTCCCGGAAGTGGATCCCGGTTGAACAACAATAGCCACACTTAATAGCGGTAGTATAAACACTCCAACCACAAGGAGGCTATAACTTGCAATAGCATGGGGCGACATGCTTAGCAGTCGCATACCCAGCTAAACAACCCGCAACAGGAAAGGAAGCACTAACCGTGCAACGAAATGGAAACAGGAGCAGTAATGAAACCCGAGACACAAGTCTACGGGACAACAGTAATAGCCATAGCCAAGCAACACCACCAACGGTGAGCTAGCTGGCTAAGGACATAGTCGGGAGTGACTGACTCCAAAACTACAACGCCAAAAAGGTTACAAACCTGGCCAACATAGCTCAGACAGCTACAGGAATATTCACAAGATAAAATCTGACGTAACTACAACTGTAGTGCCTAAACCAAATCAGGCTCAGTAACCACAACAAACGTGTGGGAATAAGCAACAAGGAACAACACACCAAGTCAAAGGGGAAGCTCCAAGGATTGGAGAAGTACCCTGATCAATGACAGCTATGTCAACCTCACTGAGAAGTTACTCAAAAGAGTGATTAACCTAAGTAAATGATCAACAAGATCAAAGGAAGAGTAAGAAGATTACCAATTATGAATGGAAACCATACCGTGATCGGTATAGGATTACTCGAAAACCACCAGTACCACGCACTTGCCACGACAAGTGCAGTGAGAACATGAATATGTGAAGGAGCACTAACACGTCACAAGTACATAGTAATGTACGTGACTGTAATGAAACAACTACAGGATCACACATCCTAACAACTAGAAGTATGGAACCTTGGGAGGGCTTAACGGCTGACCACTGTACTTAGTACATACCAGTCAGCGAGAAACTAGACTTGGTCAAGACCTCAACATGGCTATGCCATGCAGAACATCTTTTAACACCGAACCATTATTTTCAAACCAAGTTTTCTTTCAAACCACAAACCTTCTTTTAAAACCTTGGATTTTAGAACCAAATCAACAGAATTACGGTGAGTATCATGGAATGATACAAGAGTTTGACAATAGAATACTTCACCTAGGCGTGTGACGAACACTACGAGTGTACCCAATTACGGGATGTGGGACAACTGCACTCCGAAGGAGCTTGCGGGCCTGACATATAGTTGGGTAAGTGGTAACGTATCAACATGGTACCCCACGTATGTATACATGTAGTGTACGAAACACGGGAAGTAGTCGACTCCGTTCTACGGACCATCAGTAAGTTCAAACCAGAACAACTGGACACCTCAGGATTAAGCATAAAGGAACTCAGAGAATCCATCTGAAGATAAGGAGTAAGAACTAGGAAGTGCAGAGAGCACAGACTAGTCGGTATGGACGATGGATATGTCTCAAAGACATCAAGCAAATATATGACAGCTGGGAAGTATACCCAGCCTAACACAGTAAGGCCACTGCCTAAATATGAGCACTATAATGCTTTACAAATGGGATAGAACTCCCAAGAGCAATCACGATATTACCATGAAGTAAAATCCATCATTGAAGGGATATTAAACCTAGTCTCAAGCGCTAGGAGCAAGTATAAACGGTCTACCCAACGACGGGAGACGTTATAAATCAAAAAGGAATAGCTTAACACAACACCATAAGACGGATATAGGACAACACATGTCATAAACATCAGCCGGATGTAACGGCATAACTAACAACACCCAGGAGCAATCCTCGAAGGGTGTCTGGAATGACAACAGTCGAAGGAAGTGTCATGATAAGAGCACGACAACCAGAACGAACACTCGGTTAAGACACCGAAAGGATTCACTTAATAGGAACTACCCTAGCCTACAAAGGCACTGATCAGCACCAGATTGCCTAAGAGTCTCCTATGAACGGAAGCGTGATGCCACGACTTGCCATGGAGCCAGTAATACCTCCAACCTATGGGGTATACAAGGAGTCGAAATATGTATAAGCAGCTTGCAAAGAGCATAGCTTGCAGCAATAAGGCTTACAAGCCATCAATCAACTATGTTAGGTAAACCTTAGCGGTTGCATAACTCACACCTTTAGATAATAAGACTTGCAAGAGATATTGTCTCATATGACAAGAAATCAACAATGGGACCATCAATTCAAACCCAACATCCTGAGTGGCTTGGAGTAATGGTCAACTCAGTGTCACTGTCACTAAAGCATCAGTCTAGTATACAGTTGACAAGCCTTTAATTACCTTCATGCCTCCATAGCAATGGTAGCACAGAGGCACAAGAATGGTGATAACGCCAACAATGTCCTAGTCCACGCCTGGACACTACGAGAAACTTGAGGAAAGATACCTCTCATTAACAGAAAACCACCCATGCGGTGATGATGTGAACCCTTATAAAGAGGCTTCCGTCTACCATAACAACAAAACTTGTGCATATAGATATTGCCAAGAGACAACGAATAAGGAAATGAGATTTCCAAACCACTACGCCTACGAGGGGCCGTGGACTGTAGAAGCACATCGCTTAAGAGCATCGAAGCTCGAAGGAGTAAGTATACTCCTTATTCACCCAATCATGTGGTGAACCATTGTATAAATACTTACACGGTAAACCTTGTCATGAGACCCATGAGTGGAAACACACCCCCTCAACGAGAACTTTCACCTATCAGTGATAGAACACTCTTTAATTGGAGAACGGGACCAGAAAACCCTTGAAGCTTCTTGGGATGTTCCGGTGATGTATACGCAAAAGTAAAACCGCATAGCTAGAGCCTACGATCAATGCTCAGCACTATGAGATAGTAATTGTCACAACAATCAATGAGTGTGCACATTGCACACCATGGATGACCGGCGCTCAAGAGAGCTTGTAACCCGATAAACCACTTCATCTTTGGTCAACCAAGTTATTGGTAAACGATATCATGAATGAGGAAGTAATGTGAGGTGAGCTAACCTACACATGAAACCTAAATTGGAATAAAACATCCCCACAATGGGAAGATAATAGTATTGCGGTATACTACGACAACCGTCATACATATGACTAGGAACCTCCTAGTGTTTGTACACCATAAGGAAATGGTGCCAACGACAATGGCAAGGAGTAAAGGTAAGCTACCACAATAACGGAGACCGTAAAAACGATGTTGTATAGTGAGTAAGAATACGGTGCGCAACAAGCGACCGCTATGAGGAAGTAGTTGGACAATGACACGAAGTATAAGTATGAGATGACAAGCAGAAATATTCATCCCTATCACATAAGTGATTTACTGCCAAGCGTTTACGCCTCTGCACTCTGTATGACTGAGTGTTTTGGTATTGCACTCGCGCAGTAATGATCTAATGCGATAGCTAGGAATATGGGAAATGTAAACCGTAGTAAACCCTTCTTTCACCAACAACATGGCATAAGCCAGTCAAGCAAGCTTAGCAACAAACCGTGCGGCCTAAGGCCAAAGAAGCACGAAGAGTGTAAGCACACTAACAATCACAAGATGTGAATCCCATTGGAATAAAAGGTGAAAAAGACTGAAGAAAGTCACTTGGACCGACGCATTGAGAATGCAAGGTCATACAAGCAAAGAACACTTGTACTGAACCAGAAGAACTGGTATTATTCAGAAGCTAGTGACAACAGAGGAAGCACTGCAACTAGGTAGTGACTTAACCTCGCCCGACAACAAGTCGGAGGAACTTAGGGAATAATCGTGGGAGTACGAATAGTACGTGTAATAGATTACCAGAGAGCTGGTTAAAATCTAAAACTCATTGAGTTCAAAACAACGGTAAAAGAATACCACACTGTTAGTAAACCTTATTTCCATAATAGAGGGATAAAAAGTGATGTATAGCACATTAAGGATAACATGAAGGGTGAGTAACCCAAGTTATCAGGGTCGCGCAGCAGAAGCTAGTGGGCCCTAGCTAGGAAATGTAATACACCTAGTAAGTATGAAAGAATGGCTATTAATGCCTTGAAGCCTAATAGGCTAGAACTGAATTAATTATGAGTTAAATAAACTCATATAGGAATCCTCGGTGCAAAGACTAAACCATTGGTATGGTTAAGACCCTTTGACCAGAGCATATTGTATAGTATATCGTAGTGAAGCTAAACGCTTCAGATTGCCCAAATCGAGTAAACCAATGTTAATAGTAACATATGGTAGATTACGTGGGCGTAATCCCTTTTAAGGGGGGTAGAGCGAAAACCGCTTAATGTAAGTTTCATGAACAAAACACAGAAACTATAATGTGCATAGCACAAATGAGAATCGAATTGATGATTGGTACTTATGTTAAATAAACATACGTATTCATTCATATTGTAACTGTGGTAATCGGGCACAAGAGATGGGAATACCATAGGATGAATATACCCATCTTGTAACCCCAGTGTAAAAATATTAGTAAAGAGGAGTATAGTAACTCTTGGGGAAACGATAATCCCTGTAGCGTGCGCCTATTTGAAGTTAGACATGGCATTACGATGCTTGAGTCGGTATAAAACCGATGTATAACCTAGAGGAAATTGAGTTCCCTAGGTGATTGTCTTGAGACAATTGAGAATGAGTAGTGGACGGAGCTCCACAAGTATTGTATTCTTAAGAAGTAGTACGGATCGTCTATGAGTAGTAGAGGAATGTAGCCCACGAGTGGTGTATTCGTAAGTATGTTATTGAAGTAAATAAGGACAGCTGAATTTCTTAAATATTGTATTCCCTAGTCAGAATAGTAGAGAAGATTGATGAAATGAGCATTTAGGCATCAAATTCCGAGGAAAGTATTTGGGAAGTAGATTGAGAATGGTGATGGACTGAATTCCATCCTTTGGAGTTGTATGAAATTGTAATTACGACTAGGAAGTAAAAAAAAAAGTAGAAAATGAAAATGATTGAATTATCTGTTGTTTGAAACGGATGTGGGATGTCGAACTTGATCCTGATCAGATCAAGGGAAACCGAACACAAATTGGGGTGGAAAGATAGTTCAACACTGATGCTGATCACATCAGGGTCGAATGATTCTTGAAGCTCCCCTCAAGTGGTCACAAGAATCACGCATAGGGTAGAAGCAATAAATACAAACTGGAATTTGGAGTTGTATGCTTTGGAAAATTTCTAAGTAGTAGTTGCGAAAGATTTTTCTTAGCCTGAAGATGAAGGATTTGCTAAGCGTATGCCTGAGAAGGTAGTAGAGTATCGTATTGTATTATTCCAAGGGCAGCGGGACATAGAAGAGTCCTGTGTCTAGATGACCTGAGTGCCTGCGGGATTGTAACGTGTATTGCATTGCTTGCTTTGGGGATAGCTTGCACTGTATGTATGTATGAACCTTGTAATGTGGAACCAGATGGTTGGTAGTAATGTGGATTGGAGTAATTATAGTACATTTGTATGGTATGGAATGTAGAGACCGTGAGTAGTGGATTTTGGAATTGTAAGGAGGAAGAATGTGTGACTTTTGGTATTAGATATGTAAGAAGGAGTAAGCATTGTAAACCTATAACCTCGAACAACTTTGAGGACAAAGTTCTTAAGGGGGGTAGATTGAAATACCCCGAACTTAAATATAGGGATTAAAATTAATTCAATACGTATTTAAGGGCCTAATGACGCCTAAGTAATATTGGCAAGGAAAATAAATCCAAAAGAAATACAGAAACGCTTAAAAAGCGAAAAACGCTAAATAAGCGTTAAATAACCATAGGAGGTATGAGACCTCGGTTAGCGTATTATATGGATTCTTAAGGCTTAACAATGCCTAAATATATAAGGGAACAACTCCTAAGAAAACGGACCCTTAAAATGGATTAAAAGCATAAACGAACCTTAAAGCGCGTTATTCGAGGAAACCGGGAAAACGTGACTTTAGGCGGGTCAAACGGACTCGTAACAATTTTGGTCAACTAAATAGTCACTAATAAATATTAGTGGGGCTTTAGAACCAAATAATAAAGAAACGAGAAAATTCCGGAAAACGGGCCCGGTTAGTGAATAGTATCAAAACCGGGTAAAATAACGAGTGTTTTCTGTAAAAGACGAAAAACTGCTCCAGCTTAACAGTATAAGTGGGCCGGTTTTTATAGGGTATTGATACCCTCTCTCACACTCAATTAAATATTACCCTCTCACACACACACTAGAAGACAAGGAAACAAAAAGTAACAAAAAGTAGAAAAAGACTCTCTCACCTCACTTTTTCTATTCTCTCTCCTATTCTTTCCTTTCCCCATCGTGAGACTCCTCTCTTTCTCCCCTTGGCTGGCGATTTTCAGAGCTTCAACAACAACAATGGCAACCTCACTTCACCTTCATGCTCTAGCCATATACAAGCTCCAAATGCAAAACAAATTACATATTTGAACTCCCCTCATCATCCTCTACACTTCTCTCTTTTCAAAATCCAAAAAGGAGGAAGTTCTTTCGTGGTATACCCCATCGGTGAAGAAAATACATCAATGTGTAAGTTGGAGTCTCCTCTCTCCACAAGGTAAAAATCTACATGAAAACTCACGTTTCTTCACTTTCCTTCACAACCGATTTTTGCCCCATTGTAACACTCCATTTCTCTCTCTTTTGAGCACAATCTCAACCTTGCAATGGTGGTGGATTCACCTTCTTGAACCAAGGGCAAAACTGAAATACCCCTAATCTTTAAAATATAATTAAATGATCTAAGATTATATTAACATCTAAATATTATTGGGGAACAATCTAAAAGATCTCAACAAGGCAAAACACGCCTTAAGATCGGTAAAGCAAAAATGTGCTTTAAGACAACCATAAAGATTGTATGACCTCAAATAAGATCCAAAGTGATTCCTAATTATTATAATGAATCAGGGAACACCAACAAACAAACCATTCTCAATGAGAACTAAGCTCAGGAAATCACTGTGACACAAAAATGTGCGCTAAAAACTCCTTAAGCACGTTTGGCGAGATTTGCCTTTTAAATTGATTTTTTAATGGCTTAAAAATTTAATAATTATCCTTAAATATTGATATATATCATATTATATCATATTAGGAATTTAATTCCTAAATTTACGAATTTTTACAAATTTAATATTAAAATATTAATAAAACCCTAAAGTGGGGCCCGCATGAGTCAATATTGACCAAGTATGGTCAATGGCCAATTAATTGACCCACTTGGACTATGGAGATCGGCAGGCAAGGAGGGAGGAGACAGCACACAATCATTAGAAGACAAATTGCTACCTAATATTCAATTTGCAATAGTAAAACCTACCTTTTTTCAATTATTCAAGCCTTTCCACTCTCTCCTCTTGCTCTTGTCCGATTCCAGCCTGCCCAAACGAGTTCCTCCCTTCCTAAGAAGCTCTCAAGTCTGGTTCTTGAGCATGGAAGGCAGATCTAACTCCTAAGCTCCTAAGGTAAGTGTTTTAAGTCATTTTTAGCCCTTTTTCTTCATCTCTTCACTACCAACACCTAAATTTCGTGGCTCATCAATTCCTATGGCTTATTCTCAGTGTTCTAAGGTTATAACAAGAGCTAAACTCGTTTGAAGCAAGTAGAGGGACCAAGGTTGCTCAAAATTGCATTTTAAGGTAAAAATGTGCTTTAAGCTCATAACTTTTGACTCCCTTCGAGTTTGGATGTGAAACTTTGGTCATAGCCTCATCTTCTTCTCCTTTTCATGTGGAATCTGTTGGTTAGCCATTTGGAGCAAGGGTGACCGAGATCCAAGAGAAATACTCTCTTTTAAGGCATTTTTCCAAGGTAAAACCTAATAACAAGGTAGTATTTCGAGATCTAACTATTTCCTATGTTAATATGGTGGATCTAACACCTTGTGGTGTGTTTGGTTCAGATCGAAACCACCTAGAACTTCCCTTGCATTTTTAAGGTGATTTTTGCCTTAAATCTTACATTAATTATCCCTTATGGTTAAGCTCAAGCTTGGAGTGTAACCATATCTTGTTTTTGTGTATTAAACATGTCTAAATCAAGTGGTGAATTTTCCTACAAGTGACCGAGCCTATACAAGGATAAATCAAGGTATAAACACCTTAAACTTATGATTTTTGTAATTTTTAAGCATATATATATATATGGCCGAGAGTGAATGTATATATATAGGTCATATTGACCTCAAAATGGAAAAAAATGGCTAAGATAAATTAAGCTAGTCATTTAAGGGATTTAATTAACATAATGGTCAAATTATGACATTATGTGGAAAAATAATTAAACCTAAGTGAGGCCGAATATATATGTGATATTTTGAGACATTTATTGTGTAATTTATTTTGCAAGTTCAAGGTTGTAATAAGGCCATGTCATTAGGCCATTTTAATTTAAGTTTATAAGCTTATTTAGTTTTATTTATGCTTATAATTAAAGTTGGGGCCAATTCGTAATTATTAAGGAATTAGAAAGCAGTGGGTAAATTAAGAGCAATTTAGGGTTTTTAAATGAATTTAATAAAAAGTATAACATTTTATAAAGTTTTGGGTAAAAATTGTAAAAATAGAAACGTATGGGGTGTTGTTGGTAATTACCGAAAGTTTGGGTCCCAATTGGTATTAGTAGTCAAGTTGACTATGTAGGAGACCTTGACCAAGTTTGGAGAATTTAAGGAATTAAAATACTACCTTATATTAAGATAGCAATTAAATTGTAAAAGATTTATAAGTCTTGGGGTGGTATTGTGATTTCCGAAAACTAGGGGTGCTAAATGGAGCTTAGTACAAACCTTAGATTATTAGGGATTTTTAGAAGTTGATTTGGGTAAATTTGGAGTTTATATGAATTATCTAGGTATATTATAAGATATTTCATAACATTGTTACACATGGGTAACATATGTGGTAAAACCGAGATTTAGAGAAAGCATAAGGTTAATAATGATATTTATAACCTTTTGGTATGGTTTGGTAATTTTTGGGATTTTATATAAGGTTTTATGAAGATATATGTATAATATATAGTTTTGGTGATATTAGAAACTATATGTTTAAAAATGGGGTAAATTGGTGAATATAGAAAGTTAAGTGGTGGAAATTAAATTTAAATAGACCATGGGGTCTGCTCGGTATTTTGGAGAAATTATAACTATGGGTTGTAAATATATTAAGGTTTAAGGATTATAATATAAGGTATACATTATAAGTGTAACAATGGAATATATTTTTGGGATTGATTTGTAAGTTATGGAAGTTGGTGGGAATTAATTAAAAACCGAGAGTTTAAGTGCTGTTTGGATTTTATAACAAAATATAACTATAGGTTATAATTGTTTTAATGACTTAAATGTCATAATATATGTTATATAACTATAATATAACATTATATAAATTATGTGGTGGATTTTGTAAATATTTGGGAATTATAGGTGCGGTTCGGAAATATTACTATTTTGGAATGAAATTTATAATATGGTTTTTATGTTATAAGAGCTATAACATTTATAATATAAGAGGTATTCATCAGAAAGAATGAATATATATTATAATGACTTACCATATAATAAATAGCCCTATAATGCAATATATAAATAAATATATGTCATAGTGTGGAAAATATAAATAGTTCAATAACTATGTGTTACCACAATTAAAATGATATGAGATGAAGGGAAAGAATTATAAACATTGGATATGGAATTCTAATGTTAAGAGTGTACATGAAATAATGAGGATTTATATAATTCAAAGTATTTGTACGTATGAATTATACAACGTTACACTTAGAGAAACAAACCTTAAAAATAAATACTAAGGTGAGGTGAAATGTATGGTTTATGACAAGAATCATACATGCAATATAGAAACAAACTATATGATGTACAAACATACATTCGGTTACATGCGATAACAAAAGCTCAACTATAAAGTATATTAATATACGAGACAAGACTACGCTTGTAATATAACACTTTTCCAATCTCGAGTTAAACCTAAAACCCGACAACATTGACAGTTAATAACGGGGGTTAACCGGGAGGTATTAGTGACGGTACGGGGTACCGTGTAGAATTTTGTGTTGTTATACAGTATGCTAATCAGTAGCATTATGTATTGTATAGACTGTTAGAGACGACACACGGAGCATAGGATCTTGCTGATTCATACTCCACCGTAATACACCAGGGTGAACGGTATGTTATTTATGTGGCTTGATTGTCTCTGAGGACTTCCTCAGTTCAGACATTGTGTGAAAATCTGTGATAAGATTGAATGTTTGCTTGTGTGAATTAATATGCTTGAGTTGTGTATTAATGCTGCTTTTATTACTGTCGTGCGATAACAGTACCGTTCGTATATATGAACATATTATAAAACGAACTAGCGGCAGTGATGCTATCTTGTATGTGTAACATAAGGAACGTAAGTAAACGTTGTAGCATCAGGATAATAAGATATATATATTATCTGAGACTTATATACGGAGCATTGGCCTCTTTAACGTCGCTCTCGTATCTAACACTGGATCCCGAGTCGACATACTCAGGATTGACTAACGACCTTAGTCTATTGTGTTAAGGAAAGTAATAAAACGATGCGATGGTATAGATAAGTTATCAAGAGGATGTGGCTCTTGCTGTGAAATGTGATCCATTAACGATACTAGGATACCGTGTGGTAACCGTAAGTATCAGGATAAATTTCCAACGAACTACAGATTGTTCGTAGGACGGAGACTCTACCGCTGGAGTGGCTACTGCCGTGGGTGACCCACCAAAGAGATGGGTAACTTAGAGACACGTCGTTCTAATGAGACGTTGTCATTAGACATGACCGAACAATTACGAACGATTATAAAAACTCGTACATTAGGCGAACATTATTTGGGCGTGCATGCCAAAGACGAGAGTTCATACTCGTTTATAATTCTCGTTGTTTCGCCTTGTTGTTCATTGGTTATGCTGTGTGGTTATGTGTGGTATGTTGGTGGTGTTGATTGAATAAGTCGTTGTACTCATAAGTGTGTTGTGAATTGGATTAATTAAATAAACTGTACTTATATTTGTGTGTGAACTGGATGAGTCGAGTCACTGTGCTCGTGTGTGGATTTTGTGGATGGTTCGTCGAACGAGTCGACGTACTCAACTATGAACTTTCAGGTGTTGTTGGAGTGGAGTCTCCGTACTCATATAAGCGTTGTAACGCTTTCAGTGGTCCATTACGATGCGATGTGTGGAGCCGGGGGCTTATCTGTTATTTGAGTTTACTGCAATATATAATGTTGCTTTACAGTTTTAACATTAAACTATTTGCAAAAATGGTTTGCATGCTCTCGACCAAATAACTGAATGGTCCGAGGGTGCATGACAGTCAGGTAATAGCATACTCAGCAGGGGCTGATTCCATACCACAAACTATCATTTTTGCAGGTATGCACCTTCCGGTGTCGGCAAAGAGAGTGACGCGCTAGGTAGTATGATTACAGTTATTCGAACATGCATTGTTGCATTTTGATACGAATCTAGAAACGTGTATAGGTTTTGGATACTTAGGAAGCTCACTGTGAATGTATTATATTTTGGTTTGGGAAGTTTAGATCTATCTCTTGTTGTCACTGCGAGAAAATGTTTCGTATGTAAGAATATATCAGGAAGCACGTTATTACTCGTATGGGCGAGTAAGAACGGTGACACCAGTAGTTGAATTGTTGAGATTACCGCTGCGATTACGTTGTTAATTAAGATGATTAGGAGCCGATTAGAGTAGGGGTGTTACAAAAACCCCTTCTAAAACACTCCAAAGGTAAACCCTAGAAATCTTGCTTTAAACATTTCATTGAACTAGCATTAATTTAAGGGTTAGTATATTAATTGTAGTTGTTTTGTGTTCATTGGGTGATGGGAATGGAGTTTGGCAACTCCATTCCCCACATGGCCGATTTGGGCAGAAAGAAAGAAGATGAGAATTGGAAGAGGAATGAAGGAATTATAAGCTCGAGGTAAGAGCTCTTTACTAATGTTAGTTCTAATGCATTAGACTAATGGGAATGGGCAAACTAACTAAAGAACCCAAAATCTAGTATTGGAATTGTAGTATTGGAAGTTTGAGTATTTGTGCGGAAGTTTGAGTATTTGTGAATTGGTATGTGAATCGTAGGCTTTGGAGCCAAATGATGTGTATGAGTATTAGTATTGGTATTTGAGGAAGTATTAATGAATTGGTATTGTCTTGAATGCTGGTAGGACCCTTGTATGGGTTGTGGCTAGTTTGGAATGGATTTGATGAGAATGTGTATGAGTGGCTAAGTAAGAAAAGTAGAGGACTATGCAAAATTTTGGTAGGAATGTGTGCATTTATGGAGGACTTGGTGTGTGGGAGAACCAAGGTATGTATTGGGGATAGTAGAGATGTTTAGTAGTGATGAAGAGGTAGTAGTAGTATGAGAAGTAAGAAGTGCAAAATCTGTAGCAAGGTGTATTAACAGCATTGGAGAAGTTAGAAAAGATTAGAGTGTAAGACTTGGTAAAATGAATGTTGGACTTGGGTATAGATGGTACAATTGCTTGGAAATGAATTGGCATGGTAAGAGGAGGTATTTGGGATGCTAGGAGTGACATTGGTAGGAAGTATTGGATGGTAGAAGTTGGTTTAAAAATCTGTAGCATTGAAGAAAGAAAATTGGTATAAGTGCTGGAATGAAATGAGGAAAAAATTGTGTAATTGTTGTGTAGTTGATTAGGATGAGAAATGAATTTGATTGGTGAACTAAGGTGAATTAGAGGATTTAATTAGTGTTTAAACATGTAGTAAACATGTGGAAATGAGTAGGAAAGATTTGGGTGAGAATAGAGCTGAATTTGGAATCCAAGTAGATAATTAAAAGGGGTTCTGCAGCCGACCTACCCAGGCGACCTACCCTAGACTGGGTCGGTCGGGCCGAATTCTGTAACCCGGGTACTCGCTGCAGCCGACCTACCCAGGGCGACCCCAGAGTGGGTCGGTCGTGGCCTTTATAAAAAAAAAATTTTAATTTTAATTAGATGAATATATGTAAATACATATGTGTAAATACATATATATATATATATATATATATATATATATAATATACCCATATATATAAAAATACATACATATATTATATATATATATATACACATATATATATACATACATGTATATATGTGAATGAGTAAGGCGTAATGCTAAAGTAAAGAAGGTAAGAAAGTTGTGAATATAAAGAACATTAAGTTATACCGAAATAACGGGATAACGGGGTAAGTAACGGGAGTAGTAATTATGTATGTATTGTAATGCTTAGTATTAATTGAATCATTTGACATGTAGTCATTGGTTCAAGAATAAGGATTCGAGGAACAGAGCGAACCAAAGGACAAGGGAACACCCGGTAAAGTAAATTCCAGTAAGTAAAAGGTATGATTTCCTCATGCCCTGTATCCTAACTTGGTTACCCCGATTTGTGTGCTTATGTGATCACCAACAAGATTAAATGCATGAATCGGATTTATATTGCACATAATGTGTTTGAGCTATATTGTTCTTGTTTATTGTCTTGAACATTTAGTGTATAATCATGAAATGAATGAATGGAAATGAAGTGTATGTGTAAGTATGAGTATTTGGTATGTATTGTATGTATGGAAGTAAGAATGGACTTCTACTAATTCCTAAACCTAACTCCTAAACATGAGTAATGAGTAAAAATGGAAGAGTAGAAGCCCGATATAGTTTCGGCCACGCGTGAGGATAAGGAACCACAAGAGGTTGGAACCGAATCCTGGCTATGATCTTTTCCTTGGACCAATTCCCTTTGTATGGGTAGCATCCTGGATTAGTGGGCCACCCTAAAGCCCGGTGGTGGGAAGTAGTATTCCCTGCCCGGAGGTCATACCGACTTAACTGGAAGTAAAGTATGTAAGAAGTAAGTATCGTATGTGTATTGGTCTTGACTGTTGTAAGTCATTGTCCTTGAGTAAATGAGTATTGAACACCCGATTAACCCGGGTGTGTAAAGAAGCTAACAAGCCTTCTGTATGAATTGGAGAAGTGTATCTCCGTATTGCGTATTGAGTATGTAACGAGTATGTATTGTGTATGTGTATTCTGGAGGATGGTAAGTAAGTATTGGTTGACTTGTATTGTCTTCCAAGCATGTATTGTATTGTACTGTACGTATGTATGTGTACCTTGTGTAGTATTGTAGTACCGTGAATGAAAGCATGTATGTATGTATGTATGTATGAAAGTATGTATGCATGTATGTAATGCAAAATGAATTGCATGTATTCGACCAAATGGTCGGCGTACCCTCGCTAGTACGCGGGGTATGCGGTTATCATATTCAGCGTAAGCTGACCCCCTCGGGGGAACATTTTTAGTGTGCAGGTACCCGGAGCGAATACGGTCAAGGTAAGAGACCGGCGACGCGCCTTGTAATTAGAAGTATCTAGTTTGTGAGGAATGGGCAGTAGATTGACTCCTAGTGAGTGTGTATGAATTTGGGAGAAGTATTGTACTGATTTTGGAACCTAGTAAACTCGGTATGCGTAGTGTATTATCTTGTACGGAATTGTGGAGTATGGTATTGAATGGAGTAATATATCGAACGGAGTATTGTAGTATCCAGTATGTAATGAGAGTATGTATTGTATTAAGTAGTACTCGGATATTCCGGTCCATCAGACCGATGCTGTATGTAGCAGTAGTAGCCTTGTTAGTCACGTGGGTGACTAACGGCATTGTATCACCCGATGTATGTAAGTATGTATCCGCTGCGTGACTCGGGAAGCACGAGGAGATTGGACGGTAATGATTGAATTAATAGTAGGGGTGTTACAATTTTTCTCCAAAGTGTCATAATGACATAATAACTATATATTATACATACATAGTTTATTTTAATTCCAAAATCAACCAAATAAATTTCTAAAAATTCCTAATAGCCCATGGGTGTTTAAAATTCCATTGTACACCCTTTATTTTTGGTAATAACATATTTACCACATATGTTATATATTTGTTACCATCAAATACTCATCTTATTATAAAACCTTAAATAAGTTATCTAACTTATTTATTTTGGTCAAAACCTAGCATATGGTCAAGGTTGACCTCCTTAATATTTCCTTGACCATTAATTCCTAATAATTACGGTTTTAACCCTTAAGTTTCCAAAGCTCACCATTTAACCCCAAAACTTTATAAAATCTTATAAACTTTATTTTAACTCCTTTTTACCTCTAATTTTCGGCCTTATTTTTATAAAGCCCTTAAATTTAATTTAATTACACCTAATACCCCATTTATTTTCGGTAATGCATTTATACTACTTAAACTTAATTAAAAGCTTGTAAATGCATAAATAAAATGGCCTAAAATACATGGCCTTATTACAAACATTGTCTTGCAAAATAATTACACATAAATGTCCCAAAAACCACTTATAATTCTCGGCCTCACCACACATCTTTCATTTAATTACCAAACTTCCACATAATGTCTTAAATTTGACAATTATGCTTATTTAATTAGTTATAAAATTTATTAAACCATTCCTTAATCATTTTAAGGTCAAACATGACCTTATTTTGCTCATTCACACACGACAATTTAATTAGAAGTAGCTTAAGAACATATTAACTTAGCAAAGTTAATGTTTAAGTGATTTATACCTTGATTTAACTTAGGTAAGGCCTTGTTTGCATTCGCCACCTTAAGGAGAGTTTCTCCAAAGCTTGATTTACTTGTCTTCATGTAGAAAACAAGACATGATTAAACTCCAAACATGAGCTAACCATGAGAAGTAATTTAAGTCATGTAAATCATGAATTTTTACCTTAAATCTCCAAGTTTGTTGGAGTAAGATCTCGGCCTTATTTTTCCAGAAAGAAATAGTATCAAAACACTCTCAAGAACAAGGCATAAAACCGTGGGTAGTTAGCTTGGAAGATAGCTAAGTTTTACCTTGTTTAAGATGCCAAAAATGGTGTTTTTGGCTTGGATCTAGCTACTCCTTGTAGATCTTGGTATACCAACTGAATCTACATGAAAAGGAGAAGAAAATAAGGCTAGGGAACCAAGGTTTACAACCGAAATCTTCAAGAAAGAAGAGATATGTGCTTAGAGCACATTTTTACCTTAAATGGTCAAGACTTGAACTTTCCTTCTTAGATCTTGTTTTGGCCGAAAATAAACCTTCCTTTAACCTCCAAATCACTCTACATAGATGTATAGAAAAGGTTGGAGTGTAGATCAATGGAAAAAGGAAAGAAAGATGAAGAAAATGGGCATTTTTATGCCTTAAGAGCTTACCTAGAGCTTGAGCTCTCTCCAATGGAGTTTGGAAGACCTACCTTCGGTTGAGAGGAGCCAAAGAGAGCTCAAGGAAGGAGCAATCTCGGCTGAAGAGGAAAGAATGAAAGAGAATGACCTAAATTAAGCTTAAAGTCATTTTTTGAATATTTTATGTCATTATTGTTTTGATGACTCACCTATGACTGATTGGAGTTGAATAATTGAAACTCAATCAGTGGAGACAAGAGGAGGGGGCAGCCGTCCAAGATAAGAGAAGGTAGGTGGTGTTTGATTCCAATTTGATTCAAAATGGAGTAAATAATGATACTTTAAGCTATTATTGTAAGGAAATGAGTCACCATGATTTGTCTTGTCTTCCTAGCCTTGGAGCACCGTGTAACAAGGAGGAAATGAGACTCCAAAATCGGCTGGCTCTCACATGGGAAGACAAGTGGTAGACACCTTTTGTTTTTATAAGGTAAAGTATGCTTTTTCCTTATTTTATGTAAAAGTAATGGGTATATTTAATTGTCACATGGGTTTTGTCTCTTGGTCTATTAATAGACCCTCTTCACCGATTTTGAGAGGTCTAATTCATGGTCAATGGTCAACATTGACCAAGTTGGTCAATGTTGACCCAAACGGGCCCCACTTTAGGGTTTTATTAATATTTTAATATTAAATTTGTAAAAATTCGTAAATTCTTGGAATTAAATTCCTAATATCATATAATATGATATTTTATTATATTTAAAGGTAATTATGTTATAACCCAAAGTTCGTTGCATTTTATTTCGTTTGATGTAATTCTAGGTTGGCTTATGTTACGTAGGACATGGGAGTCCTTTTTAAATAAGCGGAGGGACAAGGTGGACTTTTCCCTTCTAATGAATTTTGGTAAGTATTAATTAACTCTTTAGTTAATTAATCCTCACACTCTACACCACGATCAGATCGTTCTCTCATTTGACAGTTTCCCAGCCTTGCTTCTCTCTCTTTTCTCTCTCAAGCGCCGTTCATCTTCTCGTTCAGTCAAGACTCCATTGACGTTGTGTCTGCTGTCAGAGTTCAACTGCGGATTGGCCATTCTCTGTGGATTCCTGGGTTCTTCGAGGTAGGGTTGTCAGATTGCTCTCTTTGATTCTTCGGTTCCTGAGTTTTCCCGTTCTGATTGCCCTCTGCAATTTAAATTGTGATACAGCGTTGGCTCTTGCGTTTCTATCAATTCTCTTCTGCGATTGGCTTCGTCTGAGGATTTCGTCGTCAGAATTCAGGTGAGGATTGTGTGCAGTTTTTGGATTGCAATTCCGGTTCCAGGGTTTGAGTTCCGTTTTCTGAATTGTGAGTTTCTGCAATTGTGATTTATTCAGTGATTTGGGAATTGCATTTCCGGTCTGCGTTTGGGTATCTGCTGGGTTCGAGCTCTGCTGTTCAGATTGTGTTTCGTCTGCTGTTAAATTGAGGTAGGTGGCTGATGGATTCGATTAGTGTGTTCAGCCTTGGGGCGTTTCGAATTCTGGTTTCTAGTGTGTGATCTGCTTCTGCGTTGTGTTTGTGAATCAGTCCGTTTGCGTTGTTTGAATAATTACAAACCCCCAAGGTTGTTTTCTACAAATGTATGATGTTTTGACATTGTTTTAATGTCTCTGATTGTGTAAAATCGCCTCTGTTCTCTGTGTTTTTCGGCGTGTCCGAACTTCTGTCCGACCGTTAAGTTCGGACATGCCCCTCTGCGCTTTAATTCTCTAAAGTTTTCGCTGTGTCCGAACTTCTGTCCGAGATTTGAAGTTCGGACACAGCCTTTTGCATTCTCTGATTTTGGCTTCGACTTGTGTCCGAACATCTGATGTCCGGACACAAGTTCGGACTCTGCGCGTGTCTGATTTCCGAAGAACGTCCGAACATCTGTCCGACCTTTGATGTTCGGACACCTCTGTCCCTTCTACTGTTTTAAAGTTCGACCTGTGTCCGAACTTCGTAGTTCGGACACATGTTCGGACATCTGTCTGATTTCGACTTCTGAGTCTCGACTTGTGTCCGAACATTGATGTCTGGACACAAGTTCGGACATGGTACTGTTTTGACCATAACTTGCTCGTTTGAGCTCTGTTTTGACTTCCGTTTGCGGGGTTGGATTCCCCTTCTGATTTCCAAGCCATCTATGTGCTTTCTGGTGCCTTTGGTGCACATGTGCTTATCTGTATTTAAGCTTCTGTTTTGGGACCTAGTTATCTCTGTGTCTGAGCCTTTGGATGGCTGGTTTTGCTGTCTCGTAGCGCGCTATGTAGGATCCTTCTGTTCACGGGTGATGTTCCCCGTTCTGTTCACGGGTGTTTACACCTGTTCTGTTCACGAGTGAGGTTTCCTCGTTCTGTTCACGAGCTGGTTTCTCGTTCTGTCTGTATGTTGTGATCGCTAGTGTCCCACTCTGTTTTCTGCTTCTATCTGCTTCTGACTCTGTTTAGTCCTCTATCATATGGACTTCTGTTCTGTTTTCTGACATGCTTTTGGATTCCTTTGACTCCTTCTGATTTGTTAACATTCTGTAAAATGTTTTGAGCATGCTGGTTGATGAAGTTTGTCATCTACTGGGCATAGTTGTGTGCTCATTCCCCAACTTTATCTAACATTGCAGATTGATCAGCGAGGATTACTTTGCTCAGCTCTGGAGTTTAGTTTATTTGTTATTTCGTTCTTTTGAGACTTTGTATTTGATTTGAGCCTTTGGGCCTCTTTGTTAGCTTCCGCTTCTGATATTAGTTTGGTGGGTTCTGTAGTACTTTTGGGATGTTGCGACATCATCTTGATTATACTTTATTTAAGTATTCTGTTTTGGGCCTTATTTGCTTATTTGCGTTTGAATATTAGAGCCTTGCGTTATTAAGTAATAATACGCGGCGTGTAATACCCCTAACTCCTAGGCCAGTGTTTGGGGGTGTTACAAATTATAACCTTTTAGCCCATTTAAAACCAATTTAGAAGGCAATTTCACAAAAACGTGCTTTAAGGAGTTTTAGTGCACATTTTGTGTCGCAAGGTGTTTCTGAGCTTGGTTTTCATTGACAACGGTTTTGTTGTATTCCTTACATTATATTTGATCATGGTATCCAATTTTATATCATTTAGAGGTCATTAGACCTTTAAGGTTTCTTAGAGCACATTTTTGCCCTTTTTGACCTTGAAGCATGAAAGTGCTTGTTCTTTGTGTTGGAGTGTTTTCCAACAATTGTAATATGTTTAGTAATATGTTAATATGCTTAGGACAAATTTTTAGGTCCTAATAAGTTCATTTGGGTATTTATTTACCCTAAACAGTCAAAGGGTGCAACATCTTGTTTTGTGTTAACCACTGTCGTTCTCAGTTGACTTTTAAGGCATGTTTAGGCCTTAATTAATGTGATTAGATATTTAATGCATGTTTAATAAGTTTGGGGTATTTCAATCTACCCCCCTTAAAGAGACTTCGTCCCGAAGTCTCTTAATCAAATAGGTAAGTATATAAATGTATAACTACCCATTATTCCCATAATGTATATCTATGTGATATATCATTTACACACATTGTATTGCGCTTATACAGCACATAGCCATCACGTTGTGGCGTTAGTTCAATCATATATGGATATAGGTGATCCATCAGCACCAACATTTCCTATCAGTTCTACCAACCCTGACAACCTTCCTGAGGTGTCATAACCTATCATCGTTCCACATTCCATAACTAATGATTCATTTCGTATCTAGGCGATACCATATGTAATCATTCTATAAAGCAATATGAATACATATCACAAATAGCATAAGAAAAAGTACCACACGCATGGTGTAAACACAACATTCAAACAAGTATCTCATAAGATACATACATACAAGTGTACATCACACACAAACAAACCAAACAATGCACGCCCCGCGTACCAACCATAACCAACAAAACCATATCACTGTATGCCATGCATACTAAATAATTCATTGTATGCCGTACATACTAAACAAACAAACCTCGTATGCCCCGCACACCACCAATACTTTGTATGCAATGCATACTAAACAAACAAAACTTAGTGCACACAAGTGCATAGATAAGAGGCTCTACCCCCCTTAAAAAAGGGTTACGCCCCCGTACCCCACAAGTATACTACAGCCGCTCAACAAGGAGTGCTGGATACTTGGCTCTCAAAGAGTTCACCAACTCGTGGATTATCCTCATATCAGAGAAACGGGTATGACTCTAGCCCTTCAGGGCTCCAATATACATAAAGTGTGTGGCACTAAACTATTTGTGCTCTCTCCCAAGTTCATTCTTATGGGCCCACTCGCTCCATATGAGGTGCAGACCCATGAACATAGGCTCAATTTGCCTCTTTTTTTTTCATTGTTGTGAATCCACTCATTTGGATCACTAGCATACATGCGTGTGTCTTCTCTCACTGATATTCAGCTTGAGATGTAATATGACATTGGCTACTGTTAGTACTTAGTGCTCTTTGCACTTGTCTTTGTAATACTAAGACGTACCAGCCTATATGTCCACAAGGATAAAGCTTGTCATCAGTGTCTCCTGGTGGTTCTGTTCCGGAGTAACACACTGTTGTAGTTCTTTTTTTTTTTATACGCACTCGTGTTGATATCCATTACATCTTCCCGTATTCCCACTAGATTAACAACTGCACAAGTGCAATACTAAAACACTCAGTCCTACAGAGTGCAGAGGCGTAAACTCTCAGCATCTAATATCTCATGAGTCAACAGATAAGATGTGCGAATTATCTTGTGAGTGGTACATTCCAAATCCACTGTTCCTTGCTTAAGGTATCTGCTATCATATAGCTTTATCTTTTCTCCTTGCGTAGTCACGCGTTTATATCCATATCATCTGGTAGATTTCTTCTGGATTGCAAGAATTTACTCGATCCTTTTGAGGGTTCTACATGTTATTTTTCCATATGGGTTTTCGTGTTTCTATCCTTAGTGTTCGCGTCCTTGAAAGGTTTCCTTGTCTTCTCCGTATACTGTCTACTGTTCTCTGTTGATGGTTCTTGATTTCTTTAGCCCGTTGCTTTAACTGTGGCTCTTCTCGTCCATCTTCGAGGTAATCCGTCTTAGTGACCGTAGAATGGAGTTGACTACTTCTCGTGTTCCTAACACCACCTGTCTACTTGCATGGGGTACCGTACTGATACATTACTACTTACCCGACTAACTCATAAATAAGTCTGTCAGGCCCACATGCTCCTCTCGGAGTGCGGTCGTCCCATGTCTCGTTTAGTAAACTGGTAATGTCTGTCACACGGTTTATTGTGAAGTATTCTGTTGTCAATCTCCCTCTGATGGATATCCTTTTCTCTTTTTTTTGTTCTTCTTTTTTTTTGTCTTCTTTTCGCTTTTTTTTTGTCTAATAGTTCATGTTATCAGTTATCCTGTAATAAGTGCTATTGCCTTCGTGGCATCGGTGGTAATCCGTATCATAGACTGGTATTATTCAACTCGGTGTAAATAAAATCTGTGCTATATTTAGCAAGCATGGTTCTCCTAGTTCAATCTCATTGAGTACAATACATATTCCTTTTCTCCCTGTTTTTTTTTATCATAACTCATCCATAGTTCATATTCTTTCCCTCATCCGTTTAATTGGATGTATTGCAGATTGCATAATAGCTTGAGCAACTTGGCTCTTCACCTTCTAACCATCCTCACTGACGGTGGTGCATCTACAAAGGGTATGCTTGTCCACAAGGACTAAACATTCATCACTAGTAGTGATTAGCATTCAATGTGGGTATACACTGTTGGTATTTGGCTAATAAGCCCTGTCTGAAAATTCCTTGAATGTTTAAGTAGGTGTGGTTTACAGTCACAGTGGCTGTATAATTTCTCCAGTTGCAGTGGTTGGACTAACGGTCCTTCCAAGGTTGTATAGGTTTCTAACCTCAAGGTTTGTATGAAAAGTTTGAAAAAACATTTTTTTTGTCTAAATATAATAAAAGACTAAAAAGTAGTAGTTGTTGCAGTTGCATTTGCAGTTGCTGTTACTGTTGTTGTTGCTGTCACTGCACTTGCCGTAGCAAGTGCGCAAGGCAGATGGAAATTTCAGTGGTTTTCTTGTCATAGCGCTTGCAATAGCAAGTGCGCCATGCAGGTGGAAATTCTGGTTCAGTAATTCCTGGTCTCATTGACTCTTCATCATTTGAGTATTGCTACATGATGATGTAAGCATTAACATCCTGTTATATATATATAATCCGTCATGGTCTCAAAGTTACTCGCATCAAGTTCACAAATCTAGTCTCCAAAGTCATACACAGAAAGGCGAGTGGTCAATGACACACTCCCACATATTCATAACATAGCTCCGTCTAACATTCAAAGTAAGCACACAACATAGTAAGTAAAAGTCTTCCACCAGCGGTCTCATGGAGTTAGGGTACTCATGCCCTATCTACTCCTTTGCCCTTATAGGCTCCAGCATCAGTAGATGTCTGGCCATCCTGACCGCCTCGTGGTACTCCAGATCCTCCAGCTGAGGTCTTTTGAGTATTCTTTGGTGGCCTGTAATTACGGCCCTCTGGGTTCATCCAGCATTCAAATTCCCTATGGCCCTCTTTGTGGCAACACCGACACTCGACTTTGCGGCCTTCGCAGTCGACCCCAGGATGGTCCTTCCCACAACGCTTACAGTAAAAATGGCGCTGGGGCTGTCCGGTGCCTATTAGTGTTTAAGTTTAAGTCAATAGCTGTTAATATAAAGGTTAAGGTTACAATTTAACTTAAGAGGTAGGTGTTCTCACCATTAGGAGGTGAAGATCTCAGAGGCTTAGCATCAATAGCTGGGCCGGTCAACTGAAGGACGGGCTCTTTCCCTTTCTTTCCCTGGTGACCCTGCTGCCCTTTCTTTGGAAAGAATTTCCTGTTCAAGGTTTCGGGTCAGCATTCTTAAGGTATTTAATATGGTAACAATTTAGAGTGGGATAAGTCCTTACTTTCCCTTTTTCTGGCCTCCGCCTGGAGATGCTCCTCCACCCTCATACTCTCCTTCAGGGTTCTTCCTTTTCTTAGCCCCTAGAGTCTCTTCCCGAGTCTGGAGCATTAGCTCCGTCCTCGAGGCAGCGTCGTAACACTCCTGGAATCTTATTGGTAAGTTCTCACAACATTAGACGGTACTATAGTAAGTAAAGAATTTATGGCTTCCATGTTAATACCTGGATAGAAGTGTAGAGGGTAGCACCCATCGCCATCTGGATGCGAAATAATAGTCCTCCCCGGAACTTCTCGATCTTTACGGTTTCTGAGTAATCCACACCGGGGATGAAGTCCAGTAGACCAATGAATCGAGCATAGTACTCATCCACGGTCAGACCTCCCTGAGACAATGTCTCGAACTCATGGCGCTTCTTCTGTTTAAGATGAGCTGGGTAGTACTTCCCTCTCAGCAACTCTACAAAGGCAGCCCACGAAAAGTCGGGCGTAGCCAGGTGCTGGTCCTTGACCAACCTCCACCAAGTGCTGGCTGCATCCTTCAGATGGAAAGCAGCGATGGCGACCTTCTTGTCGTTCGGTACTTGTAAGGCTTCAAATGCTTTCTCGTGTTCAACAATGTAACGCTCCAAAGCTACGGGGTCTGGTTCCCCTGAGTATGTAGGTGGTCGGGTCTCGCTAACTGACTTCAGCCAGTTCGTTTCCCTGGGCTGTGGCGGGTGGGCTGGTGCTCCTCCTATCTGAGTACCCAGTTGTGCAAGAACGGCTGCAACCGTCTCAGCAACTCCTGGAATGCCGGGGTCACCGCCTCCACCTCTTCCAGTACCACGCCCTCTAGTTCTCCCAGACATCTGTAGTGCAGTATGTCACATGAATACTCGGTAAATTACCGTACACAACCAATAGATATTAAGTTGCCTTAAGGCTACTATGTCACGCAATTTGTGTTACTAGACACAGTATCCTTTTAAGACGAATCGTCTCATAACTCCCAAATGTTTCCCAATGTTTCCCAAGTCCTAAGCTCACTGTCTTAACCTACTTTCTCGTCATCATAGCGGTACTCCGCTCTGATACCACTTTTGTAACACCCCTCTCCACAATCACGTAATAATCTCTCTTGTAGCAATAAATAAAACGTCTCGCAGCGGAAAATGAATAACAATTACAAAACTCACTCGGGTGTCACCGGCCATTACTCGCCCATGCGAGCAACGAAGCCAAACTACATCCAACTCCCAACATAAACAAATTGCTAACCGCCGTGATAACGAGAACTCCTATACATCATACTAAGTCCATAAACCATAAACATCGACAAGTGAGCATCTACCCAAACCTGAATATACACAACCTTACCATAATACAATTCACCATCTTCATTGCTATACAACATCTCCACGTGTAGTAACAAAAATAAAACTCCAATTACCCTGATCCCGCTCTTCAGCTCCGACAAAGATCAACAACCTGTAATGGTGTAGTATCAGCGATAGACGCTGAGTATGCCGGGCCTGGACCCTAATGGTCACTTGTCATTTTAACCATCTTGTTATTAGATCGGTTTCATGCTTTACCATTTTACAGATATAATCAATACTGCAATATAAATGTATACTATACATAATCATTCATCCAAATATTCATAAACATTTAACCATCCATCCAAACATCATTTAATAACACAATCCACAATTATATATCGAACGTATCGAACAACCACAATATGATGTACAATGTACAATCGTCGTAGCGTATACCATCCTTTATTAATTTATTTTAGTTTGGCCTTCAAGGCCCCATCCACATGTACAATGTACATTCGCCGTGGCGTACAGTTTTCATAATTAATTTACCTTAGCCTTGTAGGCTCCATCCAACCATGTTTATTTATTAATATCAGTTGGGCGTCATGTTAGGACAACCCGATAACCTCACCATGGACAGTAGTCCTCCCGTACACACAAAGGTGCTCATTTCGCCAGAGGTCCGGAGGCCCCTGACTCTCTTATGTCTCGTAAGACGTCCATAAAAAGGCCGTAGCCACTTGATCCACGATCCAGTTTGGGCTCGTTGGATATAACCTGGAGCGGAATCCAATTAGGAAACTCCTCAGTGATCACAAATGCGCAACCAAGTAGTTCGTAAACTACCGGGATTCCTCACCTCATCTCATACCATCTCTCTCATAATGTTTAAGATCTGCTCTTAGTCTTATGAAGAATAATTATTAATTAGCGGCCCAATGGGTCACGCATACCTAGAAGTAATCTAGGTTATATTCATGTTCGAGATCCATGCTCTAGAGACCGACAATGTCGTGACTCATCCAAAGTGTTTTACTTAGGTTACCATATACTTAATATTAATATCATGGTATTATATCAAGTAATCGTCATGTCATCACAATAACGTATATGTATGTTTATATAAGTCGATCTATAGTCGATGTAGTGTTAGTCCCGTAGGACGCTCGTGCATAAATAAATAATGCAGTAACACTTAAACACATACATGTATCCACACACATAACACACAAGTTATATCAACCAAATCCGAGCCCAAGGAGCAACCTTAGGACAACTCGGCAAACCCCTTTACATACCGTTCACCCTGATCGTATTACGGTGGAGTATGAATCAGCAAGATCCTATGCTCCATGTAGTCCGCTAGCTCGTCAAGCGTCTTGTCAGAAGTACAATCTAAACGGTATTAAAACTATAAGTCCATGACTAACTACATCCGGTATTTCCGAATAATAAGTAACCCCGATAGTTCGCCCCTGTTTTCTATAGTTGTTGTTACGGGTTTCTCTAAAATAGTCGGCTTTGTTACTTAAAACTCATACGTCATAATGTTTCAACTGTTAAGTTTAATTCATTGTCTTTCTTTTTAATCTTATCCACCAATTAATTTAGGTACGTAACCTATAGTTGCATGTATTCATGCATGATTGTTTTATATTATTATTAATATTTTTTTGTATTGTAACATTCTCCCACCATCCATTATAACACATTGTATTATATTATCCATTTTCTTAACAAATAATGTTTGCATTCAAAAACTCATAACACATAGTTTGTAACTATTTTTTTTAAATAACCGCCACCACTAAATCATGTGGTTTCCAACCAAAATATATATCCACCTTATATACATTATTCTTGTGTATGTATATATTTACCGCGTAGGTAATTCCCATGAGTTTAATAAACTCTTATATTTTATGTTACTTTTTATCATCTTTTATTAGATGATTGTTCCCATTAGTTGCATTATGTTGTACAGCTATATTAAGATTATTATCCTAATATTATGTAACATTTTTATGTTGTATAATTACAACTCCTAAGGTTTATTCGATAGATACCTTAGTTTACAAATCTCATTTACTTATTGTTTGTCACATCATTTAATGTGAATATCCTTACTTGTATTAATTCCATTAAACCACCTTAATACCATATAATTGTTATAACATTTATAACATTATAGACCTTAGTCTAAAATTCATTTTCCAACCTCATGTAATTCGGTACAGCCCTTGAATTTATTTAAATTCTATTTTGACCACAAAACATTATGTAATGTTATACCTTATACTAATATCATTTGATATGATATTTTTATTTCCTTTAACTTATAACCTATAGTCTTTATACAAAACTACTTTATATTGCCTCTTAGGCACCATAAGAAAATCTTATTATTTTCCGTAAACCATAGTTTCCTTTATCTACAAACTCATCCCATAACTTATACCATGTTATATATTCCATTTAATATAACATTCTAACCTTAATATAAATGTAACCTATGGTCAATAATTATAAAATACCGAACAGACCCAAAACTGTTCAATAATTGCCATTTGGCCCTATTTATAACATATAGTTTTACCATATCCTCAAAACTATATTTTATACACATGTCTTATCAAATACTCTTATATAATTCTAAAATCTCCAAATTTCACCAAAGGGTTATAAATATCCTTATTAACCCATACACTTTCGGTATTTACCATTCCACCATCTATTTTTCTCCAAAGTGTCATAATGACATAATAACTATATATTATACATACATAGTTTATTTTAATTCCAAAATCAACCAAATAAATTTCTAAAAATTCCTAATAGCCCATGGCTGTTTAAAATACCATTGTACACCCTTTATTTTTGGTAATAACATATTTACCACATATGTTATATATTTGTTACCATCAAATACTCATCTTATTATAAAACCTTAAATAAGTTATCTAACTTATTTATTTTGGTCAAAACCTAGCATATGGTCAAGGTTGACCTCCTTAATATTTCCTTGACCATTAATTCCTAATAATTACGGTTTTAACCCTTAAGTTTCCAAAGCTCACCATTTAACCCCAAAACTTTATAAAATCTTATAAACTTTATTTTAACTCCTTTTTACCTCTAATTTTCGGCCTTATTTTTATAAAGCCCTTAAATTTAATTTAATTACACCTAATACCCCATTTATTTTCGGTAATGCATTTATACTACTTAAACTTAATTAAAAGCTTGTAAATGCATAAATAAAATGGCCTAAAATACATGGCCTTATTACAAACATTGTCTTGCAAAATAAATTACACATAAATGTCCCAAAAACCACTTATAATTCTCGGCCTCACCACACATCTTTCATTTAATTACCAAACTTCCACATAATGTCTTAAATTTGACAATTATGCTTATTTAATTAGTTATAAAATTTATTAAACCATTCCTTAATCATTTTAAGGTCAAACATGACCTTATTTTGCTCATTCACTCACGACAATTTAATTAGAAGTAGCTTAAGAACATATTAACTTAGCAAAGTTAATGTTTAAGTGATTTATACCTTGATTTAACTTAGGTAAGGCCTTGTTTGCATTCGCCACCTTAAGGAGAGTTTCTCCAAAGCTTGATTTACTTGTCTTCATGTAGAAAACAAGACATGATTAAACTCCAAACATGAGCTAACCATGAGAAGTAATTTAAGTCATGTAAATCATGAATTTTTACCTTAAATCTCCAAGTTTGTTGGAGTAAGATCTTGGCCCTATTTTTCCAGAAAGAAAGAGTATCAAAACACTCTCAAGAACAAGGCATAAAACCGTGGGTAGTTAGCTTGGAAGATAGCTAAGTTTTACCTTGTTTAAGATGCCAAAAATGGTGTTTTTGGCTTGGATCTAGCTACTCCTTGTAGATCTTGGTATACCAACTGAATCTACATGAAAAGGAGAAGAAAATAAGGCTAGGGAACCAAGGTTTACAACCGAAATCTTCAAGAAAGAAGAGATATGTGCTTAGAGCACATTTTTACCTTAAATGGTCAAGACTTGAACTTTCCTTCTTAGATCTTGTTTTGGCCAAAAATAAACCTTCCTTTAACCTCCAAATCACTCTACATAGATGTATAGAAAAGGTTGGAGTGTAGATCAATGGAAAAAGGAAAGAAAGATGAAGAAAATGGGCATTTTTATGCCTTAAGAGCTTACCTAGAGCTTGAGCTCTCTCCAATGGAGTTCGGAAGACCTACCTTCGGTAGAGAGGAGCCAAAGAGAGCTCAAGTAAGGAGCAATCTTGGCTGAAGAGGAAAGAATGAAAGAGAATGACCTAAATTAAGCTTAAAGTCATTTTTTGAATATTTTATGTCATTATTGTTTTGATGACTCACCTATGACTGATTGGAGTTGAATAATTGAAGCTCAATCAGTGGAGACTAGAGGAGGGGGCAGCCGTCCAAGATAAGAGAAGGTAGGTGGTGTTTGATTCCAATTTGATTCAAATGGAGTAAATAATGATACTTTAAGCTATATTGTAAGGAAATGAGTCACCATGATTTGTCTTGTTTCCTAGCCTTGGAGCACCGTGTAACAAGGAGGAAATGAGACCCAAAATCGGTGGCTTCACATGGGAAGACAAGTGGTAGACAACTTTTGTTTTTATAAGGTAAAGTATGCTTTTTCCTTATTTTATGTAAAAGTAATGGGTATATTTAATTGTCACATGGGTTTTGTCTCTTGGTCTATTAAGAGACCCTCTTCACCGATTTTGAGAGGTCCAATCCAAACGGGCCCCACTTTAGGGTTTTATTAATATTTTAATATTAAATTTGTAAAAATTCGTAAATTCTTAGAATTAAATTCCTAATATCATATAATATGATATTTTATTATATTTAAAGGTAATTATAACCTTTTAGCCCATTTAAAACCAATTTAGAAGGCAATTTCACAAAAACGTGCTTTAAGGAGTTTTAGTGCACATTTTGTGTCGCAAGGTGTTTCTGAGATTGGTTTTCATTGACAACGGTTTTGTTGTATTCCTTACATGATATTTGATCATGGTATCCAATTTTATATCATTTAGAGGTCATTAGACCTTTAAGGTTTTTTAGAGCACATTTTTGCCCTTTTTGACCTTGAAGCATGAAAGTGCTTGTTCTTTGTGTTGAAGTGTTGTCCAACAATTTTAATATGTTTAGTAATATGTTAATATGCTTAGGACAAATTTTTAGGTCCTAAGAAGTTCATTTGGGTATTTATTTACCCTAAACAGTCAAAGGGTGCAACATCTTGTTTTGTGTTAACCACTGTTGTTCTCAGTTGACTTTTAAGGCATGTTTAGGCCTTAATTAATGTGATTAGATATTTAATGCATGTTTAATAAGTTTGGGGTATTTCATTTGCTCACAAAATAAATTACACATAAATGTCCCAATAATGCTTATAAATCTCGGCCTCACCACACACTTTTTATTTAATTACCAAACTTCCACATAATGTCTTAAATTTGACAATTATGCTTGTTTAATTAGTTATAAAATTTATTAAACCATTCCTTAATCACCTAAGGTCAAAATAAGACCTTAATGTACTCTTCACTCACGGCATATATGTGTAAACATGTATAAACACATATTAATATACCAAGTGTAGATTTAAGTGATTTATACCTTGATTTAGCTTAGATAAATCCTTGTTTGGATTCGGCCACCTTAATAAGAATTTCTCCACAGCTTGATTTACTTGTCCTCATGTAGAAAACAAGACATGATTAAACTCCAAACATGAGCTAACCATGGGGGGTAATTTAAATCATGAAAATCATGGATTTTTACCTTAGATCTTCATGTTTGTTGGAGATCTACCTCGGCCCTATTTTTCCAGTAGAGAAAGAGTATCAAAACCCTCCTAATAACAAGGTACAAAACCGTGGGTCACTAGCTTGGAAGATAGCTAAGTTTTACCTTGTTTAAGATGCCAAAATGGTGTTTTTGGCTTGGATCTAGCTACTCCTTGTAGATCTTGGTATACCAACTGAATCCACATGAAAATGAGAAGAAAATAAGGCTAGGGAACCAAGGTTTACAACCGAAATTTTCAAGAAAGAAGAGATATGTGCTTAGAGCACATTTTTACCTTAAATGGTCAAGACTTGAACTTTCCTCCTTAGATCTTGTTATGGCTGAGAATAAACCTTCCTTTAACCTCCAAAACACTCTACATAAATGTATAGAAATGGTTGGAGTCTAGATCAATGGAGAAAGGAAAGAAAGATGAAGAAAATGGACATTTTTATGCCTTAGAAGCTTACCTAGAGCAAGAGCTCTCATCAATGGAGCTTGGACACTTACCTACGGTCAAGGAGGAGCCAAAGAGAGCTTAAGGCAAGAGCAAACTCGGCTGGAATGAGCAAATGAAGGAGAATGACCTAAATTGTCTTTAAAGTAATTTTTTGCATATTTTATGATTTTAGTGACTTGATGACTCATCAAGGGTTGATTGAAGTTGTATAATCGGTGGAGACAAAGCAAGGAGGCAGCCGGCCATGATTGAGAAAGGTGGTGAATAATTTGTACATAATTGATTCAATAATAGTGTAATAATGTCATTTAATAAACTAGTCAAAGGTGAGTCATCACTTCTTGTCTTGTTCTTGCTTGGAGCACCGTATAATGAGGAGGAAATGGAGGCTCCAAATCGGCTGTCTCACATGGGTAAGCAAGTGGTAAGCTATTTTTGTGTTTTAATATGTTAAAGTTCACTTTTTCTTATTTTTATGCAAAAGTAATGAGGTATAAATAATTGTCACATGGGTATTGTCACATGGTCTGTTAGGAGACTTAATGAACCGATTTTAAGACGTCCAATTCGTGGTCAATGGTCAAAAACGGGCCCCACTTTAGGGTTTTATTAATATTTTAATATTAAATTTGTAAAAATTTGTAAATTTCTGGAATTAAATTCCTAATATGATATATAATGATATATTATCATATTTAAGGGTAATTATGACCTTTAAGCCCATTTAAAAACCAATTTAGAAGGTAATTACACAAAAACGTGCTTTAAGAAGTTTTAGTGCACATTTTGTGTCGCAAGGTGTTTCTGAGCTTGGTTTTCTTTGACAACGGTTTTGTTGTGTTCCTTACATGATATTTTATCATGGTATCCAACTTTATATCATTTAGAGGTCATTAGACCTTTAAGGTTTCTTAGAGCACATTTTTGCCCTTCTTGACCTTGAAGCATGTAAATGCTTGTTCTTTGTGTTGGGGTGTTGTCCAACAATTGTAATATGTTTAGTAATGTGTTAATAAGCTTAGGACAAATTTTTAGGTCCTAAGAAGTTCATTTGGGTATTTATTTACCCTAACCAGTCAAAGGTGCAACATCTTGCTTTGTGTTGACCACTGTTGTTCTCAGTTGACTTTTAAGGCATGTTTAGGCCTTAATTAATGTGATTAGATATTTAATCCATATTTTATTAGTTTGGGGTATTTCAGAAACCTACTCAGTCTAAGACGAGGAAGTAGAAGACTCATCTTGGACATTCTAAGTCAAGACTGAACTCGTGTTGGTACTGTCATCAACTAGGACACAAGATAAGATGGTGTCCCAAACTGTTGAGAAAACAATAGCGTGAAGAATCATTAAGACGAAGCTTATATAGAGCCAATAAATTCTACACAAAAAGATGGGTTCCTATAAATCAGTCTAAGTGTTGTGTCTATAGTTGCGCCCAAACAAGTTTGGGTACCAAAGTCTAATCAGCCCTCTCAGATTCATCAAGAAGGCATCCTACCTCTTTCAGATTTTTCATCTTATTCCCAGTGATCAGTCCATAACAAATCATTGTCCCCTACTTATGAGGTTCATGAATTAGTTTCTTTTTTATTCGACAAAAGGGGGCAAGATGTCTTGAACATATATGTATGTGTGTGTGTCTAAATCTATCTGGTGATGAACAAAGATGCAACAATTCACGGAGAGCTTTCTCCGTTCCAGACACAAACTTTTGAGTGACGACAATGGATGAATACACAAAGCAATGAAGCAGCGAGTAAGGGGGAACATACATCAGTTCAAGACTCAGAGTTTACCCAATCAAAAAGGGGGAAATTGTTAATGCAAAAGTTTTGATTGACCAAACTCAGTAACAAACACAGAAATCTGAGTCTTGACCTGACCAAGGGAGGGGCCGTCAAGAGAAGATGTCGCAGTGTGTAACCGCCTCTAAATATATTATGCACGAATTTTATCTTTAGTAGCTAATCTAGAGAGTATCTTTTCAGTTTAATATCTAAGTCAGTTACCAGGATTTTATCTTTAAATAAAATATATATTTAAATAAATTATATCTTTAAAGATATTGTTTTATGTAAATCGATAACTATATATAGGAGATGTTAAGAGAAGCTAGTGGGACGTTTCTGACAGAGAGAATATGATAAGAGAGGATTCAATGAAGTTTTGTCATCGAGTTGTAATTCACTTTAATGTTAGAGAGAGCAATCTACTGAATTACGTGTGAACTCGTTGAGAGTTTGTTCTCTTTGAGTAGATGATTGTATGGTGTGCAGTACGTGCCAATAAGAGTGATTTTTCACATGTCAAACTCCCGCATCATCTTTCTGTTTATCATTGTGCAAGTCCAGTTCATCATGCGCTTGTTACACAGTTTGTCGTGAGTAACTACTCATCAAGAACAGCACTCTAGGAACTTTTCAATTTGAACAACTTGCGCTAAAAGGTGCTGGTGAATACTGTGTCACGGTTGATGATGATGGATTTAGGAATGTCGTGTAATCGCACAATCTCCCGGATGAAGACTTGGGCAACTTCACTAGTTGTAAATGGTCTCTTTAATGGAACAAAGTGGGCATATTTGGTCAATCTGTCTACCACAACCATGATCGTATCAACACCTTGTATTTTGGGCAGCCCCATGATGAAATCCATGGAGATGCTCTCCCAAACCTGTTCGGGTATAGGCAGCAGTTGGAGGAGGCCAGCAGAGCAAGAGCACTATACTTCACTTGCTCGCTAACTGCGCACGAAGCTACAAATTCATTTATCCATTTTCACGTCTCATTCCAATAGAAAATATATTCTAATCACTTATTGTAACACCCCAACCGCTAATTCTTCCATTATCCTCTAATCAATCCCATACTTGCCCTTCTCGCAGCGGAGTACTTACCTATTCCCGGCGGGTGATACAACGCCGTTAACCCTCCAAGGTTAACAAGGCTACTATTACTTACTGTTTCGGTCTGATGATTAGAATGAATACATACAAACTACTTACTTTACAATACCAATTACTTAATTACATTTGATTACCGAGTATACCGAATATGTGAATTACATTCCAACACTACTTCCCAAAAATGAAGAGTTTATACATCATCTCCTTACTATTCAATCAAGAATTCAATATCCAAAAAGGTGTACCACATGGTACACCGGCTACTCAAAAGGCCTTAGCCGTGTACAACTCAGTACACCGTTCCAATCCTACTACTACTCCAAAAAGAATCACATCTTGACCTTACTTTACCTTCACGCCTCGCGGGTACCTGTGGAGTAAAAACATTCCCCCTAGGGGGTCAGCTTACGCTGCATATGATAACCGCATACCCCGCGTACTAGCGAGGGTACGCCAACTATTTGGTCGAGTACATGCGGTTCGTTTCATTCATACATACATACATGCTTTATACGATACAATACAATACATTCATTTACCACGCATACATACATGCAATACATACAAGGAATACAATACAAGTCATTCATTCATACTTACCATGCTCACCGCATCACGGAGATACAATTCTCCAATACATACAAAGGTCTTGTTAGCCTTATTACACACCCGGGTTGATCGGGTGTTCAATACTTTTACTCCGGGTCAATGACTTACAATAGTCAAGACCAATACAAATACAATACTTACTTCTTACATACTTTACTTCCAGTTAAGTCGGTATGACCTCCGGGCAGGGATTACTACATCCCACCACCGGGCTTTAGGGTGGCCACTAATCCAGGATGCTACCCATTCAAGGGATTTGGTCCAAGGAAAAGATTATAGCCAGGATTCGGTTCCAACCTCTTGTGGTTCCTTATCCTCACGCGTGGCCGAAACTATATCGGGCTTCTACTCATTCCATTATACTCATTACTCATGTTAGGAGTTAGGTTGTTAGGAATTAGTAGAAGTCCATACATACATACATACACAAGTACTCATACTTACACATACACTTCATTTCCATCATTCATTTCATGAATTATACAAACTAATGTTCAAGGGCATAAAACAAGAACAATATAGTTCAAACACAATTATAGTGCAATATAAATCCGATTCGTGCATTTATCTTGTTGGTGATCACATAAGCACACAAATCGGGGTAACCAAGTTAGGATACAGGGCATGAGGAAATCATACCGTTCACCGTCGAATACGTTCTACCGGTTCCTTTGGAGATCAACTATTTGATTCCTATACATACATGAAGTAGTATGATCAATGATCTATTATTGATCTAACTTACTCCCTCATTGATACTTTCAATGTATACTTACTACTTCTTTACATTCATACTTGGTTATAAAACCATTCTTTTCTTTACTACCTCATAAACTTGTTTTCTACAAACTTACTTACTTCCTTACCATTATTACTTCATCAATGGTGTATTACTACATATATATGCATATAGGTATATAGGCATATATATATGTATATATGATTACTATATCATATAATTAAAACATTTTTTTTTGTAAGTGTTTGGGCCGTCCGACCCACCGTCCGACCCAACCCTGGGTCGGACCATTCCAGTAGGTTTTCGTCCTCTGAAATTACTCCCGTCCGACCCAGCACTATTCCGTCCGACCCATACCCTCTGGGTCGGACCATTCCAGAAGGTTTCAGTTTGTCATCCAAGCCATGTCCGACCCACGTCCGACCCAACCTCTGGGTCGGACGAAGTCAGAAACTTCGATGAAGAAAATTTTTGTCCGTCCGACCCACGTCCGACTCACGGCCCTGGGTCGGACCATTCCAGAAAGATTTATTGTCGATTATCAAGGCCCGTCCGACCCACGTCCGACTCACGGCTCTGGGTCGGACGGTTCCAGAAAGTTTATTTTCGTTATTCAGGCCTTGTCCGACCCAGCGTCCGATCCAGCTGTGGGTCGGACAGTAGCAGAACTTTGCTACAGGCCTTGTTTTCTTTTCCCAATTTCACCCATTGCTTCCCTAATCTTTACCAATACTTCCCCACATGATTTAGCACTAATTAAACACTCTAATCACCTTAGTTCATCCCCCAAACTTACTACACAATACCTATACTCACTTACACATTTTCTTCATTTCATTTCAACACTCACTGCTAGTTTCTCTTCACTTATGCTACAGATTTTTGTTTCCTCTATTATGCTACAGATTTTCACCTTAACTCCTATACTCCAATACTCCCTCAACTAATGTTATTCCTAGCATCCGAAATGCATTACCTTACACTCTAGTTTAATCCCATTTACAAACTTCTCTCAAAATCTGTTGCAAACTACAAAAACACTCCTCTTAACTCTCCAAATACTTCCTCTTCTTAAACATCTTAAGTCCTCTCCTTTCTACACAAATTTTGACATGGTCTCCCCTATAATTCTTACTTTCTCCACCCATTAATTCAGCTCACAATTCACACTCTCACAACCTGTTTATACAATACACTATACTCACTATTCCAACACTACTACAACAACATAAAATTCCTACACATACACATTCAATACCCATGTTTTCCCAAGCTTTTAAAACTCATTTAAAACTTCAAACTGTTTCAATACCATTCCTCATTATACTTCAACATACTCATTACTCATTATCATACATTACTTGTTTTTGATACTCCAAAAACTGTTACAACAATATACAAACTAACTCAAGGTAAGGGTATTTACCTTGTCTTGTTAGTTTCTTTCTTTCCTTTCTCTTTTCTTTTTTCTCCTTTTCTCTTTGTTCTCGGTTTCAATGGGTTTCACACACACAAGTGCTACAGCCCATAATACATACACAATACCATTAGCATTCATTTTATACTTAACCCTAGAATTTAGGTTTTAGGGTTTAGAAAAGAGTGTTACCTTCCAATGAGTAGATGAAGCTCTTGACTAGTGAAGAACAAGATTCCTAGCCCAACAAAGAGCCAAAATCGGCTGGAACAACAAGGAACCAAGAGTTCAAAAACTGAAAATTCTTAAAATGCTAATGAGAGCTAGAATGATGGATTTTCGAAATTCTTTTTACCTCAAGATGAAGAGGAGGTGAAGGTGCTTCTAATGGTGGACTTGAATCTTCAAATGGGAACACCCACAAAACGAAAGTTGAGCTTTTGGATTTTTGAAAGGAGGGAAATGTTCTCCTTTGCAAGGGGATTCTAGTGGTATGGTTTTTATGATTTTTGGACAAGGTTTGAGCCTTCAAAATTGAGAGAGAAGGAGAGGGCTGGTTTGGTTTGTCCAAATCGCCATTGTCATCATGCAAGGAGGAAGAAGAGAGAATAGGGAGGTGAGGGAAATCGAGAGAGAGGGGGGATGGGTAGAGGAGAGAGAGTTTTTTGCCTTTTTACTTATTTCCTTGTCTTTTAGTTAATAAGGAAACAATAAAGAGAGTGAGAGTGAGAGGGGAAATCGGATCCCACACCCACACACACACATTCTTATTTTTATTTGCAAAGTGGACACACTTAGTTTGTTTATTTGTACTCTTACCCCACAACTTACCGGTTGTTACAGTTTTACTAACCGGTACCCGTTTTCCGGATTTTCTCGTTTATTAATTTTATTGGTTCTAAGCTCACTAATATTTATTAGTGACTATTAGTTGACCAAAATTGTTACGAGTCTTTGACCCGCTTAAAGTCACGTTTTCCCGGTTTCCTCGAAAAACGCGCTTTAAGGTTCGTTTATGCTTTTAACCCATTTTAAAGGTCCGTTTTCTTCGGGATTTGTTCCCTCGTATCTATTTAAGTGTAATTAAGCCTTTAAAAATATAATTAGCCTAATTAATCACTGTTTTTAATTACGGGGTATTTCAATCTACCCCCCTTAAGAAACTTTGCCCTCAAAGTTGCTCAAGGTTACAGTTTATCATTTCTACTCATTTGGCAAGCCAATTGCCACAATACATTCTACTACCACCTTACAAGGTGTTCACAATTCTTACACTACCAGCATACGCAATTCAGATACCAAGCCACATACTTAGTTCAAATACCATACGCAATACTCAATCCATACACAATACTTCATTCAATTCATACAATCCACAATACATTCGCAATACTTCACAATGTCATTCGTGTCATATACCGTACGACACCAATGCATTACTCATTACATACATACCATACACATCGTACTACATACCAAATACTACTAGCACTACTTTGTGCCAATACAATACACTTAGCACTACATGTGCCAACCAAAATACAATTACAATACATACATACTACGCAATGCTAACCCGAAGCAATGCAAAAGCAAAAAGGCTCTACCCCCCTTAAAAGGGGTACGCCCCGTACCCTCCGTGCTATACGGATACTAGACATCTAGTCTACAAACAGATTCGGGTACTTCGCCTTCATGGCGTCCTCTAATTCCCAAGTCGCTTCCTCGACATCGTGGTTAGACCACAAGACCTTCACCATTCGTACAGATTTATGGCGAGTGTCTCTTGTCTTGGTATCAAGGATTCGCAGTGGAGTCTCGACATATCTCATCGTCGGCTCTAGGGATAGATGTTCGGGTTCTAATACATGAGAGGGATCGGCTATGTATTTCTTGAGTTGTGATACATGAAAGACATCATGAACACGCCCCAATTCTTCAGGCAATGCTAGCCTATAGCTACGGCTCCAATCCTCTCGGTAATGGCATACGGGCCTACAAATTTCGGGCTCAGTTTGCCCTTCTTGCCGAATCGAAAGACACGCAAGAACACTTGGTCGCCCACGGCGAACTCAAGGTCGCGTCGTCGCACATCCGCATAGGATTTCTGTCTATCTTGGGCTGCCTTCATATTGGCTCGGATTTGTTGTACCTCAGCTTGTACTTGTTCCAAATACTCCGGTCCTATGATGACCGCTTCGCTTGACTCATCCCAACACAACGGGGTACGGCAAGGTCTACCATACAAAGCTTGGAATGGCGACATCTTAATCGAAGCATGGTAGCTATTGTTATACGAAAACTCGATAAGATGAAGCTTCTCAATCCAGCTCCCCTGGAAGTCTAAGGCACATGCCCTTAGCATATCCTCTAGTGTTTGGATGGTCCTTTCTGTCTGACCGTCGGTCTGTGGATGGAAGGCGGTGCTAAGCTTCAACTCAGTACCAAGCGCTTCCCGTGTCGCTCTCCAGTATCTCGAAAGAAATCTGGTGTCGCGGTCAGATACAATGGTTTTTGGGACTCCGTGGTGTCGGATGATCTCCTTGTCGAATAGCTCTGCGAGCTTCGCCACCTTCCAGGTGTCCTTCATCGGTATGAATCGGGCAACCTTGGTGAGGCGATCGACTACTACCCAGATCATGTTGAGTCCTCCCCTAGCAGGTGGGAGTCCAACAACAAAATCCATGGAGATGTCGTGGAATTTCCACTCCGGAATGGGCATGGATTGCACCATTCCTCCCGGTCTTCGGTGCTCGAACTTCACCTTCTGGCATGTGAGACACCTCAGAACATACTCAGTCACGTCTGACTTCATCCTGACCACCAGAAGTACCTCTTCATGTCTTTGTACATTTTAGAGGCTCCCGGATGGACATGCAATGTCGAACAATGTGACTCTCGCAGAATGCGATCCCTTAGCTCAGCATTGCTTCGGGGGACGCATAATCTGCCATTCAAACGGATCAGACCATCTTCATGCAGTTTGAAGTCGTACTTTCGGCGCTCGAAGGTACCATCTGATTTTCTGTCTGATCTCTGTGAAGTAAGGGTCGCTCAACTGAGCGTCTCGCACCTCGTCAACCAAGCTAGAAGAAGCGAGTAGCGAATGGAGCGAGTGTGCTCGACGACTCAGGGCGTCGGCTACTACGTTTGCCTTCCCTTCTTTATACTGGAGGTTGATGTCGTAATCCGAGAGGAACTCCATCCACCTCCTCTGCCTTAGGTTCAATTCTTTCTGGGTGAATACGTACTGTAAACTTTTGTGGTCGGAGTAGATGGTGATGCTTACCCCATAGAGATAGTGTCGCCATATCTTCAAGGCGAAGACAATGGCTCCTAACTCTAGATCATGTGTCGGGTAATTCTCCTCATGCTTTTTCAGCTGGCGAGAAGCATAGGCTACTACCTTGCCATGCTGCATGAGTACGCATCCCATACCCTTGCCCGATGCATCACAATACACCTCAAATCCCTCTGTGCCCTCTGGAAGTGTGAGAATTGGCGCTGAGGTCAATGAGTCTTTTAATTTCTGGAAGGATACTTTGCACTCCTTTGTCCATACAAAGGGTGCATCTTTCTTCATCAATGACGTCATGGGCTTAGCGACTTTTGAGAAGTCCTTTACAAACCTCCGGTAATAACCGGCTAAACCAAGAAAGCTCCGGATGTCGGTAACAGTCTTAGGTCTAGGCCATGATCGCACTGCTTCGATTTTGGATGGATCTACTGAAATGCCCGCGCTCGAGATGACATGACCGAGGAATGATACCTGATCTGGCCAAAACTCGCATTTGGAGAACTTCGCATACAGCTGGTTCTCGCGCAGTGTCTCAAGTACTTCTCAAATGGTTTTCATGTTCTTCTGGTGACTTCGAATACACAAGAATGTCGTCAATGAATACTACTACTGAAGTGTCCAGCTGATCACTGAATAACCGATTCATTAGGTCCATGAATTTGGCTGGTGCATTAGACAAACCGAATGGCATCACCGTGAATTCGTAGTGGCCATATCTTGTTCGGAATGCTGTTTTCTGAATGTCTTGCTCTTTGATAGCAATTTGGTGGTAACCGGATCGGAGATCAATCTTAGAAAAGACGGATGCTCCCTTCAACTGATCGAACAGGTCGTCGATGCGTGGCAATGGGTACTTATTCTTTACTGTGACCGCATTCAATTCGCGGTAGTCGATGCAGAGGCGGAGACTACCGTCCTTCTTCTTCACGAAGAGGACCGGTGCTCCCCAGGGTGATACGCTCGGGCGTATAAACCCTTTGTCGAGAAGGTCATGTAGCTGTTCTTTGAGTTCTGCCGGTGCCATACGGTATGGTGCCCTAGCAATGGGACCAGTACCCGGTACAAGGTCGATTTCAAATTCTACCGCCCTCTGTGGTGGCATACCAGGTAGCTCTTTCGGAAACACATCAGGAAATTCTGAGACTACTGCTACCTCGTCACTGAACTCTGGATCTCTCTCCAGGTCTTGCACGTGACATAAATACACTTCATGTCCTTTTCTGAGCTCCCGATACATTGCCATGGCGGAGATGACTGTAGTTGAAGGCTCTCTCGGTCTCTGGCGATATGAAACAGTGACCCCAGATGGACTCTTGAGCAGCAATCGGTGCTCGGCGCATAGGATTCTCCCCTTGTGCCGCTCCAACCAGTTCATTCCAATATTAAGTCGAATCCCAATCCGTTGAATTCAATGAAGGAAATGGGAAACGCTTCACCTTTGATTTGAATGGTGGCTGATTTGTAATACTTGGTACATTGTACCCGCTCCTTCGATGGGAGAGTAACCAAGAAGTTCGGTAGCTCATCCGCATCTAGCCCCAACTTCTTCGCAAGAGATGGCGATATGAAGGTGTGAGAGGCGCCGGAGTCGAATAATACTGAGGCTTCGATGCCGTTTACTGGGAATGTTCCCGTTAGAATGGTGCCGCTCTTGCCGGCTTGTTCTTCGGTGAGGATGCTCAGGTTACCTTCGGTACCGAGTCCACAACCTATTGATTCATGAGATTATAAGTAAAGATGGTGGAACGCAAGTGGAATTTAATAACCAACACTGCTTTTATTGAATAACCAACCATCATACATACTGTGTCTCTAATACACGTTACTACTGGATTACATGCTACTACAAGATTAATACTTTCTAAAGGTAAGGTTCAGGCGTCCTGGTATCATGTGTGTGGCATTGATTATTGCCGGTGGTGCCGTATTCAACTTGATCTTCTGGATCCCGTGATACAGCAACCTTGATTTTCCACCCATGATTAGAACATCTCCTGATCTCAATACCAATTTCTCTGCGAGGTCCACACGCTTCCGCTCGCTATACAAGAATACGGCGTCATCACCAATGGACCAAGACACTACGGGCACTCCTAGTTCAAGAGATTCCGCTGTCTCGTCCTTATCTTGGTGTAAGCCAAGTCGTCCTTCTTTCTCATAGAAGTTGACGATACATAGATCTGCTTCAAGTGCAGGGATTGGTTCATCTTCATACTGTTGTGCAATTTCTACAGCTTGTGTGACAAGCGTTTGGAATTCTGGGGGTATTGCTGGAGGTGTTGCTCCGTCTCCTGCTCGCGTTGTTTGGTATGTCTTGGTATAAGGGTTCCAGTCCTTTCCCAAGCACATCATTTTCAGCTTCATTGTAGCTCCACCGGGGAATTCGGGTGTATAAAATCCTCCTGGACCCGTTCCTAACTCGTTGCATCGTCGGATGATTGAAATTTGTGCTTCGGGTGTCAGGTATCCTTTTAATAAGATCATACCTGGGCGGATGACCTGACACTGTTCGTTGTTGAAGTGGTGATTGGCGATGTCGGTCTCTTCATGAGGTGAGTTTGAAGGTAATGGGTAACAGATATGGAATTTCCCTAAGGTGGTAAATTCATCTAGAATGAGTTCTAGGCTTACTAATTCATTTCATGCTCAATACATACTTCCATGTTACTTATTCATGCTCAATTTCATACTTCAAATACTTACGCATTCTGCTTTCATTCATACAATTACTTTAATACTTAGTCATGCTCCTCAAGGATTAAAGGTTACAGTGGTTACCTAGGCCGGACTTAGTCCCGGTAGGCCTGTCAAATCGTATTTTCGTATCGTGTAAATGATAGAAACGATACACGACACGAAATTTACATGAAGATACACGATACACGACACGAAAATATTTTCGTGTATGGAATTCTATATACGAATACGAAATTCAAAATACCTGTAAACGAAATGAAATATACGAAATTTATTCGTGTATACACGAATTACATGTGTACACGAATCACATGTGTACACGAATTAATGAAATATATAATTAACACGTATAAAAAGAAATACCAAAATATTATATTTACACGAACTAATGAAATAAATAAGTAACACGAAATTTATTCGTCTATACACGAATTACATGTGTACACGAATTATACGTCTACATGAGCTATTTACAGGTATTTCGTGTACACACGATATATATACAATTAGATACGGTACACGACACGTTAATAAATCATGTATATACGATACACGACACGAAATTAGTTTCGTGTATAAAATTAAATACCTATACATGCTAATTTCGTGTCGTGTTTGGGTCGTATATTCGTTTTTGTTACTTTTTTGCCAGGCCTAAGTCCCGGTCCCATCACGGTCTATGATGTGTAAGGCCGGCTGCCTCTGCGGTGCGCCCTTCTGCGGACCTCGGGACCCCTGTCCCTGTGTGGTGTGTTGGGCATGAGCATCGCCAGATGCTACCTCCTTGCCCTCACGCTGCTTGTAGCCCTGGTAGTTGCCCTTGGGCTTAGAGTTCTCCGGGCATGCATTGGCACGGTGGCCCGGTTTCTGGCAAGTGAAGCAGCGGATCTCCCTTCCTTGGCAATCTGTGCCGGGATGATCCTTGTTGCAGTTACGGCAGATGTAGCTGCGGCCATCAGATTGGTTCTTTCCTTGGCCAAATCCAGAACCTATAGCTTTCAAGTTAGCAAGGTTTGGTATACTTACAATACTCTACATACTTACAATTCACAAGTGTACTAATTCGGTTTCGGTTTCTTACCCCTGTAGGGCTGAGACCTCAGTGGCTTCGCTGCCACTGGTGCGGTGTAGGCAATCTGTAACGGCTCAGTTGCCTTGCCCTTCTCTGCATGGGCACCGCCGTCTCCGGATGTATTCTTCTGATGGGAATGCTTTCCCTTCCTTTTCTTCCAAGGTTTGGATTGGTTTTGATCATCGGAGGGGTTACCTTTGCCGCTCACCTTGCGCTTCAGCGCTTGCTCCTCATCTCTTAGCTGGCAGGTGATCTCAACTTGAGATGCAGCGTGGTAACACTCCTGAATTACTTAGGCATTAGGTTACATTTACATACGGGAATACTAATTCACATTACTCATGGCTTTTTAAGGGTTCAACTTGTTTACCTGAAGGGAGGTAAACCGTGTGAAGCCCATGCCATACCGGAGTCGATGGCTCAATCCGCCGTAGAAGCGGTCGACCAAGACTTGGCCGGTATACCCAAGGTCGGGTAGAAGTCGGAGAAGAGAGGTGAAGGTGCGGTAATATTCATCAACCGTCATCTTCTCGGTCATTTTTAGCGCATCGAGCTCAAGCCTTTTCTTGGTCTTGACATGCTCGGGGTAGTACTTAGATCGGAGGAGAGAGGTGAATGCTTCCCATCCGAAGTAGGGTCAGCTATGTGCTCGGGCCCTTAACGCGGCTTCCACCAGTCCATAGCCGCGTCCTTGAGGTAGTACGCAGCTATCCTCACTCGAACTCCAGCGGGAGTCTCAAGTGTCTCGAAGGCCGTCTCCATCTCGGAGAGGTAGGCCTGGAGCTTGGCGGGGTCGCTCTCGCCTCTAAAGCATGGAGGTCGAAGGTCGGCAACTGCTTTTACCCAGTTTGTCTCACGGGGATGAGGTGGGTCGGGCTGCTGCTGTGTGTTTTGCTGTGTTTGTTGTACAGCCGTGATTACATCCGTAGCATCTGTGCTACCGTGGCGGCGACGATTTCAGCTATCGTCTGCGCGCTTGGTCCTTCGTTGCCCCCTCCTCTGGGACGACCTGGACCACGTCCTGACATCTGAACAAGTGTGGATTACATTAGATGTCGTGATACTATGACCTCATGGTCTTCATTCAAACAATGGTATCGTCTTTGCAGACGTTAGTGGTATCCGTTATTGCTAACGGTAGTTCCTAGTTAGGTTTCTAAATATCCGTCTTAAACGGTTGAAATCCTAACTCGGTAATCACTACTCTTAAGATTCTAATCATCAGAGCGATACTTCGCTCTGATACCACTTTTGTAACACCCAACCGCTAATTCTTCCATTATCCTCTAATCAATCCCATACTTGCCCTTCTCGCAGCGGAGTACTTACCTATTCCCGGCGGGTGATACAACGCCGTTAACCCTCCAAGGTTAACAAGGCTACTATTACTTACTGTTTCGGTCTGATGATTAGAATGAATACATACAAACTACTTACTTTACAATACCAATTACTTAATTACATTTGATTACCGAGTATACCGAATATATGAATTACATTCCAACACTACTTCCCAAAAATGAAGAGTTTATACATCCTCTCCTTACTATTCAATCAAGAATTCAATATCCAAAAAGGTGTACCACATGTACACCGCTACTCACCCTTACACGCCTACTACACTCAGTACACCGTTCCAATCCTACTACTACTCCAAAAAGAATCACATCTTGACCTTACTTTACCTTCACGCCTCGCGGGTACCTGTGGAGTAAAAACATTCCCCCTAGGGGGTCAGCTTACGCTGCATATGATAACCGCATACCCCGCGTACTAGCGAGGGTACGCCAACTATTTGGTCGAGTACATGCGGTTCGTTTCATTCATACATACATACATGCTTTATACATACAATACAATACATTCATTTACCAAGCATACATACATGCAATACATACAAGGAATACAATACAAGTCATTCATTCATACTTACCATACTCACCGCATCACGGAGATACAATTCTCCAATACATACAAAGGTCTTGTTAGCCTTATTACACACCCGGGTTAATCGGTGTTCAATACTTTTACTCCGGGTCAATGACTTACAATAGTCAAGACCAATACAAATACAATACTTACTTCTTACATACTTTACTTCCAGTTAAGTCGGTATGACCTCCGGGCAGGGATTACTACATCCCACCACCGGGCTTTAGGGTGGCCACTAATCCAGGATGCTACCCATTCAAGGGATTTGGTCCAAGGAAAAGATTATAGCCAGGATTCGGTTCCAACCTCTTGTGGTTCCTTATCCTCACGCGTGGCCGAAACTATATCGGGCTTCTACTCATTCCATTATACTCATTACTCATGTTAGGAGTTAGGTTGTTAGGAATTAGTAGAAGTCCATACTTACTTCCATACATACATACATACACAAGTACTCATACTTACACATACACTTCATTTCCATCCATTCATTTCATGAATTATACAAACTAAGTGTTCAAGAGCAATAAACAAGAACAATATAGTTCAACACAATTAAGTGCAATATAAATCCGATTCGTGCATTTATCTTGTTGGTGATCACATAAGCACACAAATCGGGGTAACCAAGTTAGGATACAGGGCATGAGGAAATCATACCGTTCACCGTCGAATACGTTCTACCGGTTCCTTTGGAGATCAACTATTTGATTCCTATACATACATTAAGTAGTATGATCAATGATCTATTATTGATCTAACTTACTCCCTCATTGATACTTTCAATGTATACTCTACTTCTTTACATTCATACTTGGTTATAAAACCATTCTTTTCTTTACTACCTCATAAACTTGTTTTCCTACAAACTTACTTACTTCCTTACCATTATTACTTCATCAATGGTGTATTACTACATATATATGCATATAGGTATATAGGCATTATATATGTATATATGATTACTATAATCATATAATTAAAACATTTTTTTTTGTAAGTGTTTGGGCCGTCCGACCCACCGTCCGACCCAACCCTGGGTCGGACCATTCCAGTAGGTTTTCGTCCTCTGAAATTACTCCCGTCCGACCCAGCACTATTCCGTCCGACCCATACCCTCTGGGTCGGACCATTCCAGAAGGTTTCAGTTTCGTCATCCAAGCCATGTCCGACCCACGTCCGACCCAACCTCTGGGTCGGACGAAGTCAGAAACTTCGATGAAGAAAATTTTTGTCCGTCCGACCCACGTCCGACTCACGGCCCTGGGTCGGACCATTCCAGAAAGATTTATTGTCGATTATCAAGGCCCGTCCGACCCACGTCCGACTCACGGCTCTGGGTCGGACGGTTCCAGAAAGTTTATTTTCGTTATTCAGGCCTTGTCCGACCCAGCGTCCGATCCAGCTGTGGGTCGGACAGTAGCAGAACTTTGCTACAGGCCTTGTTTTCTTTTCCCAACTACACCCATTGCTTCCCTAATCTTTACCAATACTTCCCCACATGATTTAGCACTAATTAAACACTCTAATTCACCTTAGTTCATCCCCCAAACTTACTACACAATACCTATACTCACTTACACATTTTCTTCATTTCATTTCAACACTCATGCTAGTTTCTTCTTCACTTATGCTACAGATTTTTGTTTCCTCTATTATGCTACAGATTTTCACCTTAACTCCTATACTCCAATACTCCCTCAACTAATGTTTTCCTAGCATCCGAAATGCATTACCTTACACTCTAGTTTAATCCCATTTACAACTTCTCTCAAAATTTTGCAAACTACAAAAACTCCTCTTAACTCTCCAAATACTTCCTCTTCTTAAACATCTTAAGTCCTCTCCTTTCCACAAATTTTGACATGGTCTCCCCTATAATTCTTACTTTCTCCACCCATTAATTCAGCTCACAATTCACACCTCACAACCTGTTTATACAATACACTATACTCACTATTCCAACACTACTACAACAACATAAAATTCCTACACATACACATTCAATACCCCATGTTTTCCCAAGCTTTTAAAACTCATTTGAAACTTCAAATCTGTTTCAATACCATTCCTCATTATACTTCAACATACTCATTACTCATTATCATACACATTACTTGTTTTTGATACTCCAAAACTGTTCAACACACAATATACAAACTAACTCAAGGTAAGGGTATTTACCTTGTCTTGTTAGTTTTCTTTCTTTCCTTTCCTCTTCTTCTTTTCTTCTCCTTTTCTCTTTGTTCTCGGTTTCAATGGGTTTCACACACACAAAGTGCTACAGCCCATAATACATACACAATACCATTAGCATTCATTTTATACTTAACCCTAGAATTTAGGTTTTAGGGTTTAGAAAAGAGTGTTACCTTCCAATGAGTAGATGAAGCTCTTGACTAGTGAAGAACAAGATTCCTAGCCCAACAAAGAGCCAAAATCGGCTGGAACAACAAGGAACCAAGAGTTCAAAAACTGAAAGTTCTTAAAATGCTAATGAGAGCTAGGAATGATGGATTTTCGAAATTCTTTTTACCTCAAGATGAAGAGGAGGTGAAGGTGCTTCTAATGGTGGACTTGAATCTTCAAATGGAACACCCACAAAAAAAAGTTGAGCTTTTGGATTTTTGAAAGGAGGGAAATGTTCTCCTTTGCAAGGGGATTCTAGTGGTATGGTTTTTATGATTTTTGGACAAGGTTTGAGCCTTCAAAATTGAGAGAGAAGGAGAGGGCTGGTTTGGTTTGTCCAAATCGCCATTGTCATCATGCAAGGAGGAAGAGAGAGAATAGGGAGGTGAGGAAATCGAGAGAGAGGGGATGGGTAGAGGAGAGAGTTTTATTTGCCTTTTTACTTATTTCCCTTGTCTTTTAGTTAATAAGGAAACAATAAAGAGAGTGAGAGTGAGAGGGGAAATCGGATCCCACACCCACACACACACACATTCTTATTTTTATTTGCAAAGTGGACACACTTAGTTTGTTTATTTGTACTCTTACCCCACAACTTACCGGTTGTTACAGTTTTACTAACCGGTACCCGTTTTCCGGGATTTTCTCGTTTAGTTATTTTATTGGTTCTAAGCTCCACTAATATTTATTAGTGACTATAGTTGACCAAAATTGTTACGAGTCTGTTTGACCCGCTTAAAGTCACGTTTTCCCGGTTTCCTCGAAAAACGCGCTTTAAGGTTCGTTTGTGCTTTTAACCCATTTTAAAGGTCCGTTTTCTTCGGGATTTGTTCCCTCGTATCTATTTAAGTGTAATTAAGCCTTTAAAATATAATTAGCCTAATTAATCACTGTTTTTAATTATGGGGTATTTCAATCTACCCCCCTTAAGAAACTTTGCCCTCAAAGTTGCTCAAGGTTACAGTTTACCATTTCTACTCATTTGGCAAGCCAATTGCCACAATACATTCTACTACCACCTTACAAGGTGTTCACAATTCTTACACTACCAGCATACGCAATTCAGATACCAAGCCACATACTTAGTTCAAATACCATACGCAATACTCAATCCATACACAATACTTCATTCAATTCATACAATCCACAATACATTCACAATACTTCACAATGTCATTCGTGTCATATACCGTACGACACCAATGCATTACTCATTACATACATACCATACACATCGTACTACATACCAAATACTACTAGCACTACTTTGTGCCAATACAATACACTTAGCACTACATGTGCCAACCAAAATACAATTACAATACATACATACTACGCAATGCTAACCCGAAGCAATGCAAAAGCAAAAGGCTCTACCCCCCTTAAAAGGGGTACGCCCCGTACCCTCCGTGCTATACGGATACTAGACATCTAGTCTACAAACAGATTCGGGTACTTCGCCTTCATGGCGTCCTCTAATTCCCAAGTCGCTTCCTCGACATCGTGGTTAGACCACAAGACCTTCACCATTCGTACAGATTTATGGCGAGTGTCTCTTGTCTTGGTATCAAGGATTCGCAGTGGAGTCTCGACATATCTCATCGTCGGCTCTAGGGATAGATGTTCGGGTTCTAATACATGAGAGGGATCGGCTATGTATTTCTTGAGTTGTGATACATGAAAGACATCATGAACACGCCCCAATTCTTCAGGCAATGCTAGCCTATACTACGGCTCCAATCCTCTCGGTAATGGCATACGGGCCTACAAATTTCGGGCTCAGTTTGCCCTTCTGGCCGAATCGAAAGACACCCTTCATAGGTGAGACACGCAAGAACACTTGGTCGCCCACGGCGAACTCAAGGTCGCGTCGTCGCACATCCGCATAGGATTTCTGTCTATCTTGGGCTGCCTTCATATTGGCTCGGATTTGTTGTACCTCAGCTTGTACTTGTTCCAAATACTCCGGTCCTATGATGACCGCTTCGCTTGACTCATCCCAACACAACGGGGTACGGCAAGGTCTACCATACAAAGCTTGGAATGGCGACATCTTAATCGAAGCATGGTAGCTATTGTTATACGAAAACTCGATAAGATGAAGCTTCTCAATCCAGCTCCCCTGGAAGTCTAAGGCACATGCCCTTAGCATATCCTCTAGTGTTTGGATGGTCCTTTCTGTCTGACCGTCGGTCTGTGGATGGAAGGCGGTGCTAAGCTTCAACTCAGTACCAAGCGCTTCCCGTGTCGCTCTCCAGTATCTCGAAAGAAATCTGGTGTCGCGGTCAGATACAATGGTTTTTGGGACTCCGTGGTGTCGGATGATCTCCTTGTCGAATAGCTCTGCGAGCTTCGCCACCTTCCAGGTGTCCTTCATCGGTATGAATCGGGCAACCTTGGTGAGGCGATCGACTACTACCCGATCATGTTGAGTCCTCCCCTAGCAGGTGGGAGTCCAACAACAAAATCCATGGAGATGTCGTGGAATTTCCACTCCGGAATGGGCATGGATTGCACCATTCCTCCCGGTCTTCGGTGCTCGAACTTCACCTTCTGGCATGTGAGACACCTCAGAACATACTCAGTCACGTCTGATTCATCCTGACCACCAGAAGTACCTCTTCATGTCTTTGTACATTTTAGAGGCTCCCGGATGGACATGCAATGTCGAACAATGTGACTCTCGCAGAATGCGATCCCTTAGCTCAGCATTGCTTCGGGGGACGCATAATCTGCCATTCAAACGGATCAGACCATCTTCATGCAGTTTGAAGTCGTACTTTCGGCGCTCGAAGGTACCATCTGAATTTTCTGTCTGATCTCTGTGAAGTAAGGGTCGCTCAACTGAGCGTCTCGTACCTCGTCAACCAAGCTAGAAGAAGCGAGTAGCGAATGGAGCGAGTGTGCTCGACGACTCAGGGCGTCGGCTACTACGTTTGCCTTCCCTTCTTTATACTGGAGGTTGATGTCGTAATCCGAGAGGAACTCCATCCACCTCCTCTGCCTTAGGTTCAATTCTTTCTGGGTGAATACGTACTGTAAACTTTTGTGGTCGGAGTAGATGGTGATGCTTACCCCATAGAGATAGTGTCGCCATATCTTCAAGGCGAAGACAATGGCTCCTAACTCTAGATCATGTGTCGGGTAATTCTCCTCATGCTTTTCAGCTGGCGAGAAGCATAGGCTACTACCTTGCCATGCTGCATGAGTACGCATCCCATGCCCTTGCCCGATGCATCACAATACACCTCAAATCCCTCTGTGCCCTCTGGAAGTGTGAGAATTGGCGCTGAGGTCAATGAGTCTTTTAGTTTCTGGAAGGATACTTGCACTCCTTTGTCCATACAAAGGGTGCATCTTTCTTCATCAATGACGTCATGGGCTTAGCGACTTTTGAGAAGTCCTTTACAAACCTCCGGTAATAACCGGCTAAACCAAGAAAGCTCCGGATGTCGGTAACAGTCTTAGGTCTAGGCCATGATCGCACTGCTTCGATTTTGGATGGATCTACTGAAATGCCCGCGCTCGAGATGACATGACCGAGGAATGATACCTGATCTAGCCAAAACTCGCATTTGGAGAACTTCGCATACAGCTGGTTCTCGCGCAGTGTCTCAAGTACTCTTCTCAAATGGTTTTCATGTTCTTCTGGTGACTTCGAATACACAAGAATGTCGTCAATGAATACTACTACTGAAGTGTCCAGCTGATCACTGAATAACCGATTCATTAGGTCCATGAATTTGGCTGGTGCATTAGACAAACCGAATGGCATCACCGTGAATTCGTAGTGGCCATATCTTGTTCGGAATGCTGTTTTCTGAATGTCTTGCTCTTTGATAGCAATTTGGTGGTAACCGGATCGGAGATCAATCTTAGAAAAGACGGATGCTCCCTTCAACTGATCGAACAGGTCGTCGATGCGTGGCAATGGGTACTTATTCTTTACTGTGACCGCATTCAATTCGCGGTAGTCGATGCAGAGGCGGAGACTACCGTCCTTCTTCTTCACGAAGAGGACCGGTGCTCCCCAGGGTGATACGCTCGGGCGTATAAACCCTTTGTCGAGAAGATCATGTAGCTGTTCTTTGAGTTCTGCCATTTCTGCCGGTGCCATACGGTATGGTGCCCTAGCAATGGGACCAGTACCCGGTACAAGGTCGATTTCAAATTCTACCGCCCTCTGTGGTGGCATACCAGGTAGCTCTTTCGGAAACACATCAGGAAATTCTGAGACTACTGCTACCTCGTCACTGAACTCTGGATCTCTCTCCAGGTCTTGCACGTGACATAAATACACTTCATGTCCTTTTCTGAGCTCCCGATACATTGCCATGGCGGAGATGACTGTAGTTGAAGGCTCTCTCGGTCTCTGGCGGTATGAAACAGTGACCCCAGATGGACTCTTGAGCAGCAATCGGTGCTCGGCGCATAGGATTCTCCCCTTGTGCCGCTCCAACCAGTTCATTCCAACTATTAGGTCGAATCCCAATCCGTTGAATTCAATGAAGGAAATGGGAAACGCTTCACCTTTGATTTGAATGGTGGCTGATTTGTAATACTTGGTACATTGTACCCGCTCCTTCGATGGGAGAGTAACCAAGAAGTTCGGTAGCTCATCCGCATCTAGCCCCAACTTCTTCGCAAGAGATGGCGATATGAAGGTGTGAGAGGCGCCGGAGTCGAATAATACTGAGGCTTCGATGCCGTTTACTGGGAATGTTCCCGTTAGAATGGTGCCGCTCTTGCCGGCTTGTTCTTCGGTGAGGATGCTCAGGTTACCTTCGGTACCGAGTCCACAACCTATTGATTCATGAGATTATAAGTAAAGATGGTGGAACGCAAGTGGAATTTAATAACCAACACTGCTTTTATTGAATAACCAACCATCATACATACTGTGTCTCTAATACACGTTACTACTGGATTACATGCTACTACAAGATTAATACTTTCTAAAGGTAAGGTTCAGGCGTCCTGGTATCATGTGTGTGGCATTGATTATTGCCGGTGGTGCCGTATTCAACTTGATCTTCTGGATCCCGTGATACAGCAACCTTGATTTTCCACCCATGATTAGAACATCTCCTGATCTCAATACCAATTTCTCTGCGAGGTCCACACGCTTCCGCTCGCTATACAAGAATACGGCGTCATCACCAATGGACCAAGACACTACGGGCACTCCTAGTTCAAGAGATTCCGCTGTCTCGTCCTTGTCTTGGTGTAAGCCAAGTCGTCCTTCTTTCTCATAGAAGTTGACGATACATAGATCTGCTTCAAGTGCAGGGATTGGTTCATCTTCATACTGTTGTGCAATTTCTACAGCTTGTGTGACAAGCGTTTGGAATTCTGGGGGTATTGCTGGAGGTGTTGCTCCGTCTCCTGCTCGCGTTGTTTGGTATGTCTTGGTATAAGGGTTCCAGTCCTTTCCCAAGCACATCATTTTCAGCTTCATTGTAGCTCCACCGGGGAATTCGGGTGTATAAAATCCTCCTGGACCCGTTCCTAACTCGTTGCATCGTCGGATGATTGAAATTTGCGCTTCGGGTGTCAGGTATCCTTTTAATAAGATCATACCTGGGCGGATGACCTGACACTGTTCGTTGTTGAAGTGGTGATTGGCGATGTCGGTCTCTTCATGAGGTGAGTTTGAAGGTAATGGGTAACAGATATGGAATTTCCCTAAGGTGGTAAATTCATCTAGAATGAGTTCTAGGCTTACTAATTCATTTCATGCTCAATACATACTTCCATGTTACTTATTCATGCTCAATTTCATACTTCAAATACTTACGCATTCCTGCTTTCATTCATACAATTACTTTAATACTTAGTCATGCTCCTCAAGGATTAAAGGTTACAGTGGTTACCTAGGCCGGACTTAGTCCCGGTAGGCCTGTCAAATCGTATTTTCGTATCGTGTAAATGATAGAAAACGATACACGACACGAAATTTACATGAAGATACACGATACACGACACGAAAATATTTTCGTGTATGGAATTCTATATACGAATACGAAATTCAAAATACCTGTAAACGAAATGAAATATACGAAATTTATTCGTGTATACACGAATTACATGTGTACACGAATCACATGTGTACACGAATTAATGAAATATATAATTAACACGTATAAAAAGAAATACCAAAATATTATATTTACACGAACTAATGAAATAAATAAGTAACACGAAATTTATTCGTCTATACACGAATTACATGTGTACACGAATTATACGTCTACATGAGCTATTTACAGGTATTTCGTGTACACACGATATATAACAATTAGATACGGTACACGACACGTTAATAAATCATGTATATACGATACACGACACGAAATTAGTTTCGTGTATAAAATTAAATACCTATACATGCTAATTTCGTGTCGTGTTTCGGGTCGTATATTCGTTTTTGTTACTTTTTTGCCAGGCCTAAGTCCCGGTCCCATCACGGTCTATGATGTGTAAGGCCGGCTGCCTCTGCGGTGCGCCCTTCTGCGGACCTCGGGACCCCTGTCCCTGTGTGGTGTGTTGGGCATGAGCATCGCCAGATGCTACCTCCTTGCCCTCACGCTGCTTGTAGCCCTGGTAGTTGCCCTTGGGCTTAGAGTTCTCCGGGCATGCATTGGCACGGTGGCCCGGTTTCTGGCAAGTGAAGCAGCGGATCTCCCTTCCTTGGCAATCTGTGCCGGGATGATCCTTGTTGCAGTTACGGCAGATGTAGCTGCGGCCATCAGATTGGTTCTTTCCTTGGCCAAATCCAGAACCTATAGCTTTCAAGTTAGCAAGGTTTGGTATACTTACAATACTCTACATACTTACAATTCACAAGTGTACTAATTCGGTTTCGGTTTCTTACCCCTGTAGGGCTGAGACCTCAGTGGCTTCGCTGCCACTGGTGCGGTGTAGGCAATCTGTAACGGCTCAGTTGCCTTGCCCTTCTCAGCATGGGCACCGCCGTCTCCGGATGTATTCTTCTGATGGGAATGCTTTCCCTTCCTTTTCTTCCAAGGTTTGGATTGGTTTTGATCATCGGAGGGGTTACCTTTGCCGCTCACCTTGCGCTTCAGCGCTTGCTCCTCATCTCTTAGCTGGCAGGTGATCTCAACTTGAGATGCAGCGTGGTAACACTCCTGAATTACTTAGGCATTAGGTTACATTTACATACGGGAATACTAATTCACATTACTCATGGCTTTTTAAGGGTTCAACTTGTTTACCTGAAGGGAGGTAAACCGTGTGAAGCCCATGCCATACCGGAGTCGATGGCTCAATCCGCCGTAGAAGCGGTCGACCAAGACTTGGCCGGTATACCCAAGGTCGGGTAGAAGTCGGAGAAGAGAGGTGAAGGTGCGGTAATATTCATCAACCGTCATCTTCTCGGTCATTTTTAGCGCATCGAGCTCAAGCCTTTTCTTGGTCTTGACATGCTCGGGGTAGTACTTAGATCGGAGGAGAGAGGTGAATGCTTCCCATCCGAAAGTAGGGTCAGCTATGTGCTCGGCCTTAACGAGCTTCCACCAGTCCATAGCCGCGTCCTTGAGGTAGTACGCAGCTATCCTCACTCGAACTCCAGCGGGAGTCTCAAGTGTCTCGAAGGCCGTCTCCATCTCGGAGAGGTAGGCCTGGAGCTTGGCGGGGTCGCTCTCGCCTCTAAAGCATGGAGGTCGAAGGTCGGCGACTGCTTTTACCCAGTTTGTCTCACGGGGATGAGGTGGGTCGGGCTGCTGCTGTGTTTGCTGTGTTTGTTGTACAGCCGTGATTACATCCGGTAGCATCTGTGCTACCGTGGCGGCGACGATTTCAGCTATCGTCTGCGCGCTTGGTCCTTCGTTGCCCCCTCCTCTGGGACGACCTGGACCACGTCCTGACATCTGAACAAGTGTGGATTACATTAGATGTCGTGATACTATGACCTCATGGTCTTCATTCAAACAATGGTATCGTCTTTGCAGACGTTAGTGGTATCCGTTATTGCTAACAGTAGTTCCTAGTTAGGTTTCTAAATATCCGTCTTAAGACGGTTGAAATCCTAACTCGGTAATCACTACTCTTAAGATTCTAATCATCAGAGCGATACTTCGCTCTGATACCACTTTTTGTAACACCCCAACCGCTAATTCTTCCATTATCCTCTAATCAATCCCATACTTGCCCTTCTCGCAGCGGAGTACTTACCTATTCCCGGCGGGTGATACAACGCCGTTAACCCTCCAAGGTTAACAAGGCTACTATTACTTACTGTTTCGGTCTGATGATTAGAATGAATACATACAAACTACTTACTTTACAATACCAATTACTTAATTACATTTGATTACCGAGTATACCGAATATGTGAATTACATTCCAACACTACTTCCCAAAAATGAAGAGTTTATACATCCTCTCCTTACTATTCAATCAAGAATTCAATATCCAAAAAGGTGTACCACATGGTACACCGGCTACTCAAAAGGCCTTAGCCGTGTACAACTCAGTACACCGTTCCAATCCTACTACTACTCCAAAAAGAATCACATCTTGACCTTACTTTACCTTCACGCCTCGCGGGTACCTGTGGAGTAAAAACATTCCCCCTAGGGGGTCAGCTTACGCTGCATATGATAACCGCATACCCCGCGTACTAGCGAGGGTACGCCAACTATTTGGTCGAGTACATGCGGTTCGTTTCATTCATACATACATACATGCTTTATACGATACAATACAATACATTCATTTACCACGCATACATACATGCAATACATACAAGGAATACAATACAAGTCATTCATTCATACTTACCATGCTCACCGCATCACGGAGATACATTCTCCTACATACAAAGGTCTTGTTAGCCTTATTACACACCCGGGTTAATCGGGTGTTCAATACTTTTACTCCGGGTCAATGACTTACAATAGTCAAGACCAATACAAATACAATACTTACTTCTTACATACTTTACTTCCATTAAGTCGGTATGACCTCCGGCAGGGATTACTACATCCCACCACCGGGCTTTAGGGTGGCTCACTAATCCAGGATGCTACCCATTCAAGGGATTTGGTCCAAGAAAAGATTATAGCCAGGATTCGGTTCCAACCTCTTGTGGTTCCTTATCCTCACGCGTGGCCGAAACTATATCGGGCTTCTACTCATTCCATTACTCATTACTCATGTTAGGAGTTAGGTTGTTAGGAATTAGTAGAAGTCCATACTTACTTCCATACATACATACATACACAAGTACTCATACTTACACATACACTTCATTTCCATCCATTCATTTCATGAATTATACAAACTAAGTGTTCAAGAGCAATAAACAAGAACAATATAGTTTCAAACACAATTATGTGCAATATAAATTCGATTCGTGCATTTATCTTGTTGGTGATCACATAAGCACACAAATCGGGGTAACCAAGTTAGGATACAGGGCATGAGGAAATCATACCGTTCACCGTCGAATACGTTCTACCAGTTCCTTTGGAGATCAACTATTTGATTCCTATACATACATTAAGTAGTATGATCAATGATCTATTATTGATCTAACTTACTCCCTCATTGATACTTTCAATGTATACTTACTACTTCTTTACATTCATACTTGGTTATAAAACCATTCTTTTCTTTACTACCTCATAAACTTGTTTTCCTACAAACTTACTTACTTCCTTACCATTATTACTTCATCAATGGTGTATTACTACATATATATGCATATAGGTATATAGGCATATATATATATGTATATATGATTACTATAATCATATAATTAAACATTTTTTTTTTGTAAGTGTTTGGGCCGTCCGACCCACCGTCCGACCCAACCCTGGGTCGGACCATTCCAGTAGGTTTTCGTCCTCTGAAATTACTCCCGTCCGACCCAGCACTATTCCGTCCGACCCATACCCTCTGGGTCGGACCATTCCAGAAGGTTTCAGTTTCGTCATCCAAGCCATGTCCGACCCACGTCCGACCCAACCTCTGGGTCGGACGAAGTCAGAAACTTCGATGAAGAAAATTTTTGTCCGTCCGACCCACGTCCGACTCACGGCCCTGGGTCGGACCATTCCAGAAAGATTTATTGTCGATTATCAAGGCCCGTCCGACCCACGTCCGACTCACGGCTCTGGGTCGGACGGTTCCAGAAAGTTTATTTTCGTTATTCAGGCCTTGTCCGACCCAGCGTCCGATCCAGCTGTGGGTCGGACAGTAGCAGAACTTTGCTACAGGCCTTGTTTTCTTTTCCCAACTACACCCATTGCTTCCCTAATCTTTACCAATACTTCCCCACATGATTTAGCACTAATTAAACACTCTAATTCACCTTAGTTCATCCCCCAAACTTACTACACAATACCTATACTCACTTACACATTTTCTTCATTTCATTTCAACACTCATGCTAGTTTCTTCTTCACTTATGCTACAGATTTTTGTTTCCTCTATTATGCTACAGATTTTCACCTTAACTCCTATACTCCAATACTCCCTCAACTAATGTTATTCCTAGCATCCGAAATGCATTACCTTACACTCTAGTTTAATCCCATTTACAAACTTCTCTCAAAATTTGTTGCAAACGACAAAAACACTCCTCTTAACTCTCCAAATACTTCCTCTTCTTAAACATCTTAAGTCCTCTCCTTTCCACACAAATTTTGACATGGTCTCCCCTATAATTCTTACTTTCTCCACCCATTAATTCAGCTCACAATTCACACTCTCACAACCTGTTTATACAATACACTATACTCACTATTCCAACACTACTACAACAACATAAAATTCCTGCACATACACATTCAATACCCCATGTTTTCCCAAGCTTTTAAAACTCATTTGAAACTTCAAATCTGTTTCAATACCATTCCTCATTATACTTCAACATACTCATTACTCATTATCATACACATTACTTGTTTTTGATACTCCAAAAACTGTTACAACACAATATACAAACTAACTCAAGGTAAGGGTATTTACCTTGTCTTGTTAGTTTTCTTTCTTTCCTTTCCTCTTCTTCTTTTCTTCTCCTTTTCTCTTTGTTCTCGGTTTCAATGGGTTTCACACACACAAAGTGCTACAGCCCATAATACATACACAATACCATTAGCATTCATTTTATACTTAACCCTAGAATTTAGGTTTTAGGGTTTAGAAAAGAGTGTTACCTTCCAATGAGTAGATGAAGCTCTTGACTAGTGAAGGAACAAGATTCCTAGCCCAACAAAGGAGCCAAAATCGGCTGGAACAACAAGGAACCAAGAGTTCAAAAACTGAAAGTTCTTAAAATGCTAATGAGAGCTAGGAATGATGGATTTTCGAAATTCTTTTTACCTCAAGATGAAGAGGAGGTGAAGGTGCTTCTAATGGTGGACTTGAATCTTCAAATGGGGAACACCCACAAAAACGAAAGTTGAGCTTTTGGATTTTTGAAAGGAGGGAAATGTTCTCCTTTGCAAGGGGATTCTAGTGGTATGGTTTTTATGATTTTTGGACAAGGTTTGAGCCTTCAAAATTGAGAGAGAAGGAGAGGGCTGGTTTGGTTTGTCCAAATCGCCATTGTCATCGTGCAAGGAGGAAGAAGGAGAATAGGGAGGTGAGGGAAATCGAGAGAGAGGGGGATGGGTAGAGGAGAGAGAGTTTTATTTGCCTTTTTACTTATTTCCCTTGTCTTTTAGTTAATAAGGAAACAATAAAGAGAGTGAGAGTGAGAGGGGAAATCGGATCCCACGCCCACACACACACACATTCTTATTTTTATTTGCAAAGTGGACACACTTAGTTTGTTTATTTGTACTCTTACCCCACAACTTACCGGTTGTTACAGTTTCTACTAACCGGTACCCGTTTTCCGGGATTTTCTCGTTTAGTTGATTTTATTGGTTCTAAGGCTCCACTAATAGTTATTAGTGACTATGTAGTTGACCAAAATTGTTACGAGTCTGTTTGACCCGCTTAAAGTCACGTTTTCCCACTTTCCTCGAAAAACGCGCTTTAAGGTTCGTTTGTGCTTTTAACCCATTTTAAAGGTCCGTTTTCTTCGGGATTTGTTCCCTCGTATCTATTTAAGTGTAATTAAGCCTTTAAAAATATAATTAGCCTAATTAATCACTGTTTTTAATTACGGGGTATTTCACTTATAGGTCCTCATGAATTCTAAATGACCACTAGATGGTCCATGATGGTAATCCTACAGCAGATGGGGAATAAGGCTGGAGGTTGCAAGTAAAACTAGTCGACCTTCGTAAAACAATCGTCCTGTGCGCAGGCTGAAGTCGGCCTTACATCAGGGGTCAACTAGTTGTTGAATGTACTCGCGCCATCTGAGATCCTACTGTAATTCGTCCTATAAGGTTTGTCAACCCTCTAAATGTAGCAACTGATAATGCCATTAACTATAATTCTTCCTTCCGAGAAAGAGCATCAGCGGCTCTATTCTCCTTGTTAGGTTTGTATTATATTTCAAAATCAAAACCCAACAGCTTGAGGAGCCATATGTGTTACTCTTTGGTGAGAAGCCGTTATTCCCCAAGATGTTTGAGGCTACGTTGGTCTGTTTTAATGATGAATCTCCTTCCCAGCAGCTAATTCTGCCACTTATTCACTGCGAATACTACTGCCATCAGCTTCTTTTCATATGTCGACTTGAGTTGTGCCCTTGCGGAAAGAGCTTGGCTTATAAACTCTATAGGCCTGCCCTTTTGCATAAGGACAACACTAAGCCTAAAACCAGAAGCGCCGGTCTCAACAGTGAATACTTTAGTGAAATCAGGCATGGCTAAAACATGAACTATAATTAACCGCTATTTTAATTCATCAAAAGCAGCTTGCGCCTGACTATTCCACTTGAAGGAATCCTTTCGTAAGAGAGTTGTTAACAGTGCTACAACCATGCCATATCCTTGAACAAAACACCAATAGTAACCCGTCGGTCTAAGGAATCTCCTTAGCTGGCGCACCGATTAGGGACTGGCCAATCCTTTATACTTTTAACTTTCTCGGGATCTGTTGGAACACCATCCGTCGATATTATATGGCCTAAGTATTCTAGTTTAGGTTGAAAGAAGTGGCACTTCTCCTTCTTAGCACCTAGCTGATGCTTAGTCATCACTTGTAAATTGCTTCGAGGTGCCGAAGATGTTCCTATTGTCACCATTATGTTCCAAAAAAACGTCAAAGAAAACCAATACAAATTTTCTAAGACAAGGCTGGATAACCTCATTCATCTCAACTTGGAAGGTGGCTATGCATTCTTGAGGCCGAAAGACATCACGAGAAATTGTAATGGCCTTGGTGGGTTCTGAATCCGGTCTTAGGGACATCTTCCTCTCAAACTGGATCTGGTGGTAACTGGACTTGAGGTTGAGCTTGGAAAAATAGTGGTTCCCTTTAGTTCATCAACAGCTCATCAATCACCGGTATGAGAAACTTATTTGGGATTGTAATTTCATTAAGTGCACGGTAGTCTACATGGAAACGTCAATCCCCGTTCTTCTTTTTCACTAACAATACCAAACTGGAGAAAGGGCGATTACTTGGATGGATTGCTCTGGATTGCAATAGCTCCCTTACCATTCTTTTGATTTTTGTCTTCTGGTAATATGGGTACCGCTAAGCAGAGGCGGATCCAAAGGGGGGGCCGTTGCCGGTAAGGTTGGGTGTTTGAAGGGGTCACACCGGATCTTAACGGAATAGCATGGTCATGAAACCTGGCTAGTGAGAGACTGGTGCTATTCTGGAAGACCGACGGGAAGTTGTCCAACAGAGCTTTCAGCCTTGTTTCTTCAATTACTAGCGGTTTGTTACTATCTTGCACAAACATGAGCACTGCTACATCACTCTGATCCTTGACCACCACTCGCTGGATAGTGCGGATGCTGACTTCCTGTTAAGACAAGATCCTTTAGTTTTGGTGATAGCAAACCTTGTATTGTCTATCTAATGCGTTTGTCAAGATTCATGATTCAGATAGACAGGTAAATGAGTGGCTTAGCACGTAAGGTTGCAAGCGCACTCAATCCACGACATGTGCCCAACCAGTCGGGCACCTATCTATGAGAGCTCCATAGAACTTCTAGCACAGACAACCAGTCAGACACCGCACGAAGATCCCTCTCATGATTAAAGATGAAAAACAAAGACAAAGAACTGCAAAGGATCGACACATTCAGATAAGACACATACATCCACATAAGCAACTTGTTCACGACAAGTTCACGACAAAAGGAGAAGATCATTATGCACAAGACAACAAGGATATCAATGGACATCATTACATAGCCGTAATAAATTCAGAAGAAGGCATTTATGAGCATTTAATGAGCCAGTCAGAATCAGGCAAGTGGGGCACACTAGTGGTGATCTACCAATCAAGAGGGTTGCCACCAATTTGACCAACCATGAGGCGACACGTAGTCCAGACGCCTCTAGATCAAGTTGAAGACTCTCTGCAAATCTAGTGTGGTTGTTATGTGAATAATCGAAGTTGTAGTCGACTCCTAGAAGTCTAGGGACTAATAGGACGGTAGTTACATCCTAACAACCGTGTATATATACTTGCATTTATTCCTTATGTAAGTATGCCTGTACGAGAGAAAAGAAAGAGATAATCTGGGCAAGTGTGGATCAGACTTAGGAGTGTGTGTAAGTGCTAGAGAGTTGGTGGGCTAGATAGGACTGGGTTAGAGTATCAATACATTGGGTATTTGATAGACCGACAGGTCGGGGAACAGTCGGTGAACCGTAGGCCGATAGTCAGGAGAGGGTTAAGGACTTTAGAGGTAAAGTCGAAACTGTCCCGGGCGTTTGTGTGCGGGGCAAGGGAGATTGAGTGAATTTCGTGTGTGTAAATTCTCAATCGAAATGGGTTTTCCAGTTTAACTTTATCTCGCGTCCATTCCTAAACTATCAAGTTTTATTAGAGTCCACGATACGTCCACGAGACGTCGGGGACGGATCAGGAGTGCTTGCTGGTTTAAATTGGTATCAGAGCGGGTCTCTTCTAGAAAGCTAACTGTTTGGAAGGCGGTCAAGATGTCTCATGCAAGCATTCTAGCAGCAGAAGAAGGTTCTGCACCAAATTGACATACCACTCTTCAATGGAGACAACTACACTCACTGAAAGAATAAGATGGGGTTTCATATCAAGTCTGACGATCCAAGGATGTGGAGGGTGATAACACATGGAGAGTACACCTTCTAAAATACTCAAGGACAAGACATACCTATCGACAACATGACGGATGATCAAATCAAGAACCTGGTATTCAACGCTCGAGCCATAAGAATACTTCACTGTGCACTACTACCTGAGCAATACTCCAAGATTGCTTCAGCTAAAACAGCTCAAGAGATTTGGAATACTTTTGAGGTCACTTATGAAGGGAATGATGAGATCAAAAAGACTCGCATTAAGTTGCTACTCACTCATTGGGAGCTATTCAATAAGGAAGAAAAGGAGAGCATTTCTGAAATGCATACAAGGTTCACTAAGCTGATCAACGAAATGTTGGTGCTTGGAAGAACTATCTCTAACGAGGATCAAATTCGGAAGTTCCTCAGATCTCTTCCTGTCTCCTTTGATAGCAAAGTAAATGTCATGAAGAAGTACATGATCTCTTCAAGATGTCTCTGGCAGACATGCTAGGATCTCTAATGGCTTTGGAGTTAAAACTACAACACAGGAATTCAGAAAGCTCATCAAGAGATAGAGGAAAAGGCATAGCCCTTCAAGTAGCTGAAAATGAAAAGTCCAAGCCATGAGACAACAATGATGAAATGGTCTATGCTAAGAGGTACGTTCGAAAGTTCATAAGAAATAAGATGAAGAAAGGCAAAGAGTCCAAGGAGTCGGATGATCAAAAGAAAAACAATGACAAATGTTTTGGGTATTCAAACACGAATACCATATCAAAGACTGTCCTCAGCTATCCCAAGAGGACAACGACAGGGTCAAGAAGCCTGTCCGACGATCATTCAACAAAGGGCCAAAGAAGGAAGCTTTCGTTGCTGCATGGGGAGACTCTGAACTGAGTGATGACAATCAAACCTCAGATAGTGACATCTCAGAAGATGAGAAGGCTCATCTATGCCTTGAGGAAGTTTGCCTGATGGCACAAGACAAAGACACATCAGAATCAGAAGAAGAAGATCAAAACAAGGTAAACTACTCTAAACTCAAACAAAGGATTCAAAAAGCTGAACTTCTAGGACTTAGAAGGTTCTCTCTTATACTAGTTGATCAACTAGAGGCACTGGAAATTGAAAACAAGGAACTCTTGGAGGAAAATGAGGAATTGAGAAAAACCTCGGATAAAAGCAAGGTAGATAATCTCATGAGGGCACTCATGAAATTATAAAGTGATTATAGTGAAATTCTCTCCGTTCATGAAAAATTGAAGCATGAAAAACAACCTGAAATCGATGAATTGATTGTTGTGCTTAACACAAAAGAAAAGGAACTAGATACCATCAAAGAAAAACATTCTAAGATAGAAGCTGTTTCTAAGACACCCATGAGGAGAAGCAAACGACAGGTCGGATACCGGTCAAAGACCAGTCGTAGAGATGTCTGCAGCTTATGCAGACAACCTGGTCATCATGAATCCAATTGCTATAAAACGTGTTTTATGAGGCAATGGAAACTCAAGAAACTAGGACTAAAATGGGTAGTAAAAAATGATCTTAGAATATTTAATGGTGGAAATGTGTCCAACCCTTCTATGGACCCTAACCCCACACCACCAACGTGTTAAGTGCAGAATCGAGTGAGAATGGACCCCTGCTGATACATCGACAGTGGGTGCTCTAAACACATGATAGGAGACAAAAAGAAGTTCTTCTCACTCGAACCAGGAAGCCAAGGAACCGTCTCCTTTGGTGACAACAAGAAAGGAAAAATCATCGGTGTAGCTAAGGTTTGTATTACATCTGATTATGTCATATATAGTGTAAATTTAGTTCATAGTTTAAAATTCAACTTGCTTAATGTTTCTCAGTGACAAAGGCAATTCAGTTCACTTCTATCCTACACATTGTAGCATAGTAAGATAGAACCTTTGACCATAGACTAGAATGAAAGTGAACCCTAGTTCTCTTCTGAGCTCACGCTGGAAGAAAATAGCGGGTCTATTCATCTTCAAATCTCAATCCATTGGGAAGAGGAAGACTTGCACGAAAGCACTATCTTTCGGTACGGTAGGAGGTTGACTGTATTATAGAGAAGCGGAATTTAGATCTGAGAAAAGATGGGAGCAACGAATGACTGCTTGGCAAAGGGGTATCTGTATACGGGTTTGATGGATTTTGAAAGATCAACGAGTGACTGCTTGGCAAGGGGGTATCTATATACGGGTTTGATGGATTTTGAAAGATCAACGAGTGACTGCTTTGCAAAGGGGTATCAGGTCGGAGAACGATGATTTCGAGGCGCTTAAGGTGTCTATCACATCCTCTGCTATTGAAATGTGTGAAGTCTGTCACCCAGCTTATGCTTTCGCGTTCTACAAAAAACCCCAGACTTGGTTTCCCCTGCGGTATTAACGATCACTTCACCTACTTTGGTGGTAGCCGTAGATCGATTGGTACAGACGGCGGTGAATCAGATTCTGTTGATTTACACCGCTTAGCTCAAATAGTGCAATCTACCCCTGAAGACGTCTGCACTCCTTACATTCTCAACAAGTTAATTTCATCAAGTGCAAAATCCGCCGACCTTAATGCCGGTTCGCAGCTCCATTCTGCTTCTGTAATCAAACAGGGTTTTATCTCAAATGTCTTCATCTGCAGCTCTCTTATTGATCTGTACGGCAAATCTCACGCCATCAAGAGTGCTCAAAAACTGTTTGATGAAATGCCTATAAGAAATTCAGTAACTTGGAACTCTTTGATCTCGGGTTATCTGCAGGTGGGCTCCCCAGAAACGGCACTTGAGTTGTTCTTGGAGATGATAAGAGGAGGCACGTTGCCTACTCCATTTAGTGTCTCTTCTGTCCTAGTGGGATGTTCACAGCTCAGACAAAGTTCGTTAGGAGCTCAAATCCATGGACTCTGTCTGAAGTGCATGTACACTTCAAATATCATCGTGACCACCGCTCTGATTGATACATATGCAAAGTGTTTGAAAATGGATGAATGCATCAGAGTATTCAATGATATGGTTGACAGAAATGTCATGACTTGGACCACAGTCATCACAGGGTACATGCTGAATAATCTACCTTGTGAAGCCTTAGTTCTCTTTGTCGAGATGCGACGTTCTGGTTTCAAACCTAATTACATGACGTACAATGGTGTTCTGAGCTCATTCTCAGGTGATGATCATCTTGTTCATTGTAGGCAGATCCACAGTCAGATAGTAAAGGTCGGGCTGGAGTCTAATGCGCATCTGCAAGTGACGCTAGTGACTGTGTATTCGGAATGTGGGTGTAGCTTGGAAGATTTTAGACGAGCTTGCTTGGAAATCACCCATTGGGAGGATCAAATCCCGTGGAACGCGGTGATTGCTGGTTTCTCTAACTTAGAATGTAATACTGATGCTATTAAATGTTTCATTGATATGAGACTTGAGGGAATCACAATTGATTTCTTCACTCTGACAAGTGTTTTGAAATCGATTGGAATTGTTTCTTTGATTAAAGTAGGTAGGCAGACCCATTCTCTTGTTTTCAAAACAGGAAACTCTTTCAATGTACATGTTCAGAATGGGCTAGTGTCAATGTATGCTAGGTGTGGTTATTTGGTAGATGCGAAAAAGGTCTTCGCTTCCATGAGTAGCAACCGTGATATTATCTCATGGAATTCTCTTCTGTCTGGATGCGCACATCATGGGTATGGGTGTGAAGTCATTGAACTGTTTGAACAGATGTGGGTATCTGGGATCCAACCGAACAGAACCACTTTTCTGTCCATTCTTTCAGCTTGTAGTCATGTTGGATTGGTGGAGAAGGGACTAGAATTCTTTGATCTGCTAAGAGAACTTTATCCTCCTGAATCTCTATGGATGGAGCATTATGCTTCTGTTGTTGATCTGTTTTCCCGAGCTGGACATATCAATGAGGCGGAAGCATTTATCAATAGCATGCCGATACAGCCTGGACCATCAATCTATAAATCTTTGCTGAGTGCTTGCAGAATTCACGGGAACATGGAAGTGTCAGTGCGTGCGTCTAAGAGGTTATTAGAGCTATACCCTGAGGAATCTAGCACTTATGTATTGTTGTCAAGCACGCTGGCTACTGAGGCTTGTTGGGAAGCAGCAGCTGACTGGAGACGCAGCTTACAGGAGAGGAAAATGCCGAGGAAATCGGCCTATAGTTGGATTCATTCGAGTGAATCCAGAGGGAATTCAGTTCGTAGCTGAAGAGTTTAAAGTGTATTACTTGCGTTGTTAGAAGTAATAAGCTAACAAATGGGCCTAGTAAGTTAGAATGTATACAGTGATTTCCTACCATTAGCAAGAGGGTCTTCTCTGAAGGACCCAGCTTTCAACCGCAAAATACAATTAATGGTCGGCCAAAGAATAGCTTGAGTGTGCATTAGAAGGATGATAACTCGAGAGCACTGATGCTGGCTGTTCCTTTAGTCTTCACCCGTTCTGTATAGATTGGTGATCTGGGACTGGGTTTTCTTTTGAGCTGATCCGTCACTGCAGGGATGTTGTCCGAAAGAATTCTTCAAACAGCCACTGTTCTGCCCACATTCATGGATGAGATTCAGGTTAGGTAAACTATCATCCGCACCTGTCATTACCCATTATTTATCCTTCACCCTTCATCCAAACATCGGGTGCTAACTAATCGGTTAATTATCTATTTCAATATAAAATTTCTTTGTTCATTATGATTACAGATTTATAACCTAGTGACAATATGAGAATCTTATTATCCCAAATCAAAGAACCTAATCAAGAAATAAAGAGAGAACATAACTTTGTTACAACCTAATCGTGAAATGATGAAGTGGATGGTGGTTCCAAAGCCCGCAAAAGAAAGTAGACAACGACTTGGAACGAATAACAAGAAGTTAAAGCACCATTTGCTAAGTTTAAACTTATCAATTTTTCTTGTGAAAAATATTATTCCAACTAGGTGTTATAGAGAAGGGATGATGAGGTAACTGATAAATAAAACGATATATCAGTATGAATGAAACTTTTTGACTCGAATTTAATCTGCAGGCATGATACATCATCTGTCACTAATTTTACTTTCATGCATATCGAAATTTCAGTCGTTTTTAAAATTGGGTGGACCAATTTATCTTTCATGTATGCATCTTTAAAAGAATGATAACTATGATGATGAATTAAGTAAATGGTCATACATAATCTTAAAAGAATGTCCATCATCCTTATTGGGTTCGTTTGGGACAGCTGCTGGGAGCTGCTGTTGGGTCCTGCTGCTGGAAATTGAGAAGTTGTCTGCTGATGGTTTTACAGAAGTTGTCAGCTGTTGGTTTTGGTGTTTGGTGGAACACTTGCTGATGGTTGTAAAAAGCAGAGACAGTTGTTAGGTCTTACTAGTTGAGTCGGTGTTGTTTGATATGCCCTTGCGGCACCCTAGGTCATGTGCCTATAATTATCAAAAAAAAAAATTGTTAGGTCTTGCTGCTGAAAATTGAGAAGCTGTCTACTGATGTTTTTACAGAAACTGTCAGCTACTGGTTTTGAGTGTTTGATGGAATCTGCTGATTTTAGAAATTAAGAAGTTGTTCCCCAAACGAACTCATTATTCATTTATTTCAAGTTTTCCTTCAAAGTTACTAGACATTCTTTTAAAAAATTCTTTATCGGGGGGTTGGCGCTCCCTCTCCAACGACACCGTATTACATTGCACCACCGTGGCAGTGCTTGGACCGAGTCTCCGGCTGATACGATCCATTCACACGTCAGCTGTCTTCTTCTTTTTTTCTTTTTTTCTTTTTGAAGAACACACATCAGCTGTCTTTTCGAATCTCAGAGGCAGAGCTAACTGCCAAAATACAACCCTTTCAAATTCTAACCCAAATTGACAATTTTTTCCATCTAGGCTCTGTTCGGCATGGCTGTTTTGGCAGCATAAATGCAACATATTTGACAGCAGGAATGCGCTGGCATAAATGCAGCATATTTGCTGGCAGGAATGTGCTGGCATAAATGCAGCTGTTTTGAAAACTGCTGTTTGGCAGTGCAGCATATATGCAGCATGTTTGGTTAAGTTAATTATATGTAATGTGTTTACCGTTTTCGTATTACAATTATAATTTATTATATTACACTACGTAACTTTATTTTATTAGTAAAAATAAAAAAAATCACAAACAATAAAATTTTTATTTATATTATTTAAGCAAAACTTGTAACTCCTAAACAATATATTTTTATTATCTAAATTTTATAATTCTTACAAATATAAAAACGTAAAAAAAGAGAAAAAGCGTTTCAAATTTTCTGATAATGTTATGTGAATTTATTTAGTGAAATTATAACTTTTAATAATATATAATATTTTTGTAACTTTATATGTTAATAAATTTATATGCATTCATATTTCTATATACGATTTTAATATTTTAATTTATATATCAATAAGTGTGTATATTTATTCGTTTTTTTAATTTTATTAATCTATGTGGTATTATAAATAATATATTATAGATTTGTATTATAAATGTGATTTTTTGTAAATTTGGCTAAAAATGTAGTACTATTTTTTATAAATTATTTAAAGCATTATGTAATTTGTAATAAATAAAGTAACTTGTAAAAAATTTCTTTTTTTTTAAAATCAATAGTCACAGTAATTGCATTATTAGGTGAGTAAAGAAACAGAAGTGAAAGCACGAAAACGAAAAAGTATCATTTGCTGCGGGCATTTATGCTGACATTTATGCTGTCATTTATGCTGACATTTATGCTGTTTTAGGCGAACAGTAAAAACAAATAAAGAGTCCAAAACAGCATATGTTGTACATTTATACTGTCAAAAAATACACATAAAGTGCAACCCGAACGCATCCCTACACTAGTATCTTTTCCTTTCCTTCTGTTTTAGATAACGTGGAATAACACAGACACGCAGGGAGTAAAGGAACGCCAATCCCCCATGGCAGGATTTGCAGGAGGTAGAGTGATTCTGGGAGGAATTGCCAAAAGGGTTTGCCGATATTCATCGCTGCACGCGTTGGAGCCACCTCCGCTGGTGACGACGGCCAGCGAAGGGGTACGTGGCGCCAAATCCTACGTCGATACAAGTTCGTCTGAAGTTGTAACCCCAAGACCTCAAAGTAAGTTCAGGTATTATCTCATTTGGCCTATCGATTTCAATCTTGTTGTTGTGGGGCTCTGAAGAAACGATTCTCACTTTCAATTCGTTTCAATTATTCGCAAGTGATCGTGTTCAGGTGCAGTCTAATTCCAAAAAAAAAATCTGCATGCAAATTGTACATTTTGCCCTACGGGATTTTCTGTTCTCTGAGTATGTCATATGAAAATGTATTTACCATCCAAAGATAAAATTCCGAACATCTGTTGCACTTAGATGATTATACTAATGAATTTAAAGCAGCCGAGCTACATTTGTCTGAAACTGACTACTTCTGAATAAATCTTCTATGCTTGTTCTTACTTGTGAAAATGAAATTTACTTGTATCTATCAATCTTCTTAGTTCCATCCTTCCATGTTTGCCTGATACAAGTACTCAACTTTGATGGGGACCATAACCCATCAACTGAAACAGACGATTGTGCCACTGCTGCAAGAATCGATGGGAAGTCCATTGCTGCTAATATGAAGCTCAATATAGCAAGTGAAGTATCCAGGTTGCAAATCACGGTTGGAAAACTGCCCAGTTTAGCTGTTGTATTAGTTGGTGAAAGGAAGGAATCCCACTCTTTCGTCCGCATCAAAATAAAGGCATGTCAAGAAGTCGGAATAGCTTCAACAACAATCTCTCTACCTGCAGATTGCACAGAGAACGAACTCCTTCGTACCGTCTCGAAACTAAACCAAGATTCTTCAATTCATGGTGTCATAGTGCAGCTCCCATTGCCGGAACATGTAGATGAGGAAAAGGTTCTGGATATGATCAGCCCGGAGAAGGATGTGGATGGTTTCCACCCGCTCAACATGGGTAATCTTGCATTGAGAGGAAGGAACCCTCTGTTCATTCCTTGTGCTGCCAGGGCTTGTGTTGAGTTGCTTTTGAGATCAGGTGTTGAGATTGCAGGGAAGAACACGGTTGTGATTGGACGGAGCAAGATTGTTGGATTACCCACATCATTATTGCTACAAGTATGTATTATTGTATGCACTTAACAACAATTTCCATCAGTTCTGCTAGGGTTATGTCATTCCCTGATCAGTGATCCTTGTTGAATGGCAGAGATACAATGCAACTGTTAGCATTCTGAATCCCTTGACAGAAAACCCTGAGATTCTAACTAGGGAAGCTAACATTCTGATAACGGATGTGGGTTTGCCTAATGTTGTCCGAGGAAGCTGGTTGAGACCTGGCGCGGTTGTGATCGATACCGGAACAAATTCAATCGAGGTGTGAAATATGATACTCTCATGTACAATTCAATCATATTCATAATTTTGGTAACACAGCTGCTGCCGGGTATTACTTGGCAGGACCCAAATTGCAAACGAGGAGGGTTCCGTATAGCTGGTGATGTCTGCTATGAAGAGGCAACCAAGGTTGCCTCAGCCATCACACCTGTTCCTGGTGGTGTTGGACCTGTCACCATTAGCATGCTTCTCTCCAACATTCTGGATTCTGCTAAACGAGCTTATGGATTCATCTAGTATTAGAAGCAAAGTTTTCTCCATGTGGTTAGTAGATTGTAGATAATGCTCTTGCTTAACTGTATTATGTTTCTGTACGACAGATTTGTCCGTCTTCAACAGTGAAGTTTCACAATTGATGATTATCATCTTCTGTCGAGTTACAAGACGACGTTTGAAGTCAACTTGTTTTGCGTGAGTTGACCGTCTACAGAAATTGCTAGTTTGGTCTAGTCGTTTTCAAAGGGTTCGGCTATACCCTAATTAAGTAAAGCCATGCTGCCTCCACCTTAACTAAACTAGGAAATTTAAAAGGTCGATCGACTGACTCTAAACATCCGTGGTATAAACAATCATAATGCTTCCAAATGCGAAACGATGATGATCAAATACATATCTGTATGTATATTGCAATAACATTCACCTAAAGTAGTTACCCATAACATCTACTATCAACTGGTAAGCTACATGTCGAAAAGGTAGAAGGAAGAAAGGCAAGGCAGAGAGGAGTAATATTATTGCTCTGTAGAGTCCGGCGATTCTCTTAGCCATTTAAGCATCACTCTTGAGCAATTGAGTTTAGGAGGAGAGTTACGTGACAGTAGAAGGGACGTGAGAGCTATGTCATTAAATTCATGCACTCAGGAAGGAAAAGCATATTTGAAAGGTTGTAAGTTAACTATCCTTAGAGAGGAGGATCAGAGGGCCATGAAGCAAACACGACCTTCACTATGGCGATCGTCTAGCTTTGATTTTCCCAGAAACCATCATTGCTCGAGAAGATAAACCTTGGGTTAAAGATCTGGATAATGGCTATAGTAATTCAAGACTGGTTATTATTTTTTGGACAATTTGGTGTGGTTTTGCTTGTGCTTATCATTCTCTCTTTTGGTTTAAAGGCGCTAGTTTTTGAAAGATCTGTTCGGTTTGGAGAGGTTGTCCAAGTGTCTCACGTAAACTTCCCTGGGAGCCTTTTATCACCATGGAAAGTATGCTCTCTGAGTGGGGTCAATCTGAAGATACACCCAGCAGAACTAGAGAAAGTTGAAGGAGAAATGCTTCGTCAAGATCCTTATAGTTCAGATATCTCTAACGTTATGTTTGGAAAAGTTTGGCATCCTAGCAGGATATTAGCTAAAGCTCTTCAGAACTTCTTAGTTCATATTTGGAAGCCTAAGACTCATTTTAAAGTAAGTGAGATGGGGTATAACAGATTTACTTTCATGTTTACTTCTGGAGGTGATATGAGAAACATCATTTCTAATGGTCCTTGGCATTTTCATAATACACTATTGGTGATCATGCCTATAGATCTTTTTAAGCGTATAAATGAACATGATCCTTGGAAAATAAAGATCTGGTTGGCATCCATAATCTTCCGATGATGCTTTTCAACAAACTTCAACTATTATCTTAGGGAACAAGATAGGAGACTTTGTTAGTTGTGTTGATAAATTCAACCCTCTTTCATCAAAAATTCTCAAAGTAAGGGTGGAGATGGATATATTTGAACCTCTTTGTAGAGTTTTGTTGATAAATGATGGGTATAAGGATCGGTGTTGCATAATTTCTTATGAGAATCTCCCTCACTTTTGCTTCAAATGTGGAAGAGCTGATCATATGTTGGTGGAATGTGGTTTGAAGAAATCTAATCAGGATGATATTGAATGATATGGTGTGTGGCTGAGAGCAGAATATACAGGATCGATAGCATCCCTTTCTGAAGATGTCCTGATGAGTCAAAATCTTAGAGATATGGGAACTCAAGATTCTGGAAGAGTTATTAAGCTTCTGGATTTTCATGATGACAAGTTAGTCAAGGAGGTTTATGATAGTAGATAACTTCTAATCATTTTATTCAGATTCATGGTGAAGGTGATAGTATTACAGAAGCTGAGAATATAGAAGGTAATGGTGTCACAGGTATGAAATATGATATAGGTTTTTCACGGGGAGAGACTAATGTTGCTTAGAAAGAAGTCTAGGACTTTATTCAAAAATACTTAGAAAATATTATCCTACTGATCAGGAATTTAGCCTCAAAACATTCTCTAAGGGTTTCCTTCTTGATGTTACTGATGTAGAACAAATGCGGAGGAAAGTTTAAGAGGTCCTGATGTTCCTCTAGGTTTTGAGCAGATGAAGATGTCCAAAGAAGATGTTAATAAAAGGGATTTTTATCAAGCTTTTGACTGGCTTTAGCTCTGGAAACCTTCAGTGTTCAAAAGATAAAAAAACAGACAAAGTTAATTCTTGCTCTCAAGCTGATATAGACATGTCAATAGCACAAATTATGCAAGAAGTGGATTCTAAAGGAAAAGCTAAATCATGACATGTTCAGATCAGTAAGGCTGATAGACTCCCTATTAATAAGTTCTCCCAGAGGGAAGGAAAGGGACTTGTGTTTCATCTAGGATCGAAGGAAAAAAAGTTTTAAATTTAAAAATAAAAAAGAACAAGAGTGTGATTCTTAAGTCTCCAGTGGTTAAATCTTCTGAGATAGAAGGGAAGACCAAGGACTCTTAAGATTGGAAATTGATTGTGTTTAGCTTTGTGTAAGTGAAAGTAAAGGAAACGTTGTTATTGATCTTCTGCTTGATACCGAGGAGAGTTTATACATACATTTATACTTGAGTAATCTACCGCATCTAGATATACAGAAGATAAACAAAAGATAAAAGATAAACAATGACTTGGTTTATGCTAATTATGGGCTGAGAGAATTAGAAGTCCTATGTTGGGCTTGGGCTTGTGTGGATGGTTCAATATCCCAACACCCCCCTCAAGCCGTAGGTAAGCTAGATTACCAAGGCTTGTCTTGTCACCATCGTGCATTCCCATTTGTGATAGTTGATCCTTGTACTTCGTTCCTGGTAGAATTTTTGTCATCATGTCTGCTAACTGTGTAGTAGTGTGCGTATAGACAATATCGACAAGACCTTGCTAAATCTTCTCTCGAACGAAGTGGCAATCGATTTCAATGTGCTTTGTCCTTTCATGAAAAACGGGATTCCTTGCAATATGTATCGCAGATTGATTATCACACTTGACCGGAATTGGTGTAATGTCATCAACTCCTAATTCATGTAGCAATCGAGTGAGCCAAGTTAATTCTGCAGTCACACGTCGTAGAGAACGGTATTCAGCTTCTGCACTGGATAGAGATACAGAACCTTGCTTCTTGGTCTTCCATGAAATAGGGTTATCACCGAGGAAAATGTAGTAGCCTGAGACAGACTTTCTGGTATTAGGACAAGTCGCCCAATCAAAATCACAATAAGCTAGAAGCTTAAGAGAGGATGAATGGTCTCCGCCGGTTAGCATGATTCCATAATTTACTGTCCCTTTGATGTAGCAGAGGGCATGCAGTGCTGCTTCCATGTGTACATCTGTGGGGTTTTGCATGAATTGGCTTAGATTCTGAACAGTAAAACTGATATCCGGGCGTGTGTTTGATAGATAGTTCAGTTTTCCTACAACTCTTCGGAAAGTCGTGGGATCACGTAGAGGTGTTCCTTCTTCAGATAACAACTGCTTTCCCACTATCATGGGTCCTCGTGTGGTTCTCCTATCATTGCATTCAAACTCACTTATTAGATCCATGCAAAACTTTCGTTGAGAGAGAATATACCTTTTGTGTGTTCGGATAAATTCTATTCCCAAGAAGTAATGCAAGCTTCCCAAATCCTTGATTTTGAAGTTCAGATCTAGAGCCCTTTTGATGTTGTTTATACCCTCCTGATTCTGTCCCACGACTAGGATGTCGTCCACATAAATTGCAATGAATATCTTCCCTTTCTCAGTTTCCTTGAAAAACAGTGAATAATCATTCCTGGATTGAGAAAAGTCTAATTTCCGAAGGAAATTTCCCAGCTTGGAAAACCACTGTTTGGATGCTTGTTTTAACCCATATAATGATTTCCGGAGAAGACAAGCCTTATTGGTGCCATGAACTTCAAGCCCATCTGGTATTCTCATGTAAACTTCTTCATCCAGATCACCGTGTAAAAAGGCATTGTTAACGTCAAGTTGGTTAATGATCCATCCTTTGGTAAGAGCAACCACGATGAGAGCTCGGATCGCAGTCATTTTTACCACTGGTGAAAATGTTTCATTGTAATCTAACCCTTGTCGTTGTGTGAAACCTTTTGCAACGAGTCTCGCTTTGTATCTTTCAAGCGAGCCATCTGACTTGAGTTTTGTTTTATAAACCCATTTACACCCTATTACCTTTTTGTATTTAGGTAAAGTGACTATGTCCCATGTGTCATTGTCTCTAAGTGCTTGCAATTCAGCACTCATTGCTTCTCTCCAATGGCTATGTCTAGCCGCCTCTTTGTAACTATGTGGTTCCTTCATGTCAATGGTATTTTGTACCTTGGCATATCCTCGTGACAAGAGTGCGGTGCAAAATTTTGGCCTTATCTCTGTTAAACTCTCACAATCGGTGATGAGGTTTTTGCATGTGTTGCTATCTCTATAAACCCTTTCGTCCAACACTCTCTGAAAAGCACCACAAACATAATCACTTAAGTATCCAGGTTTACGACTCTCTCTACCTGAACGTCGGACCTGTAGCTCAGGTTGATCTTCTTCTTCAATGTTACTGTTTTCTGTGCCACTTGGTTTGCTTTCATCATCATCAGCAAAAGCTATGTGATAAGCATCAAAATTTCGAACACACCTTTCTTCATCACATGTGTCTGTTGAAAACTGACCATTATCTTTCTTGCCTTCAGTATATGGAAAAATTTTAGTGTGAAACTTCACATCTCTGCATACTTCAATGGTTTGACTTGCAACACTTAGAACTTTGTGCCCTTTTTTCCTTGGATCTTCCCCAAGATAAATGCAAGCCTCACCTCTTGGGCTAAACTTTCCTCCTTTGTTATTCACCAAAGTCTTATAGCATAAGCACCCGAATGGCTTTATTTCTTCATACTTGACTTTGTTTCCATGTAAGCTTTCAAAAGGTGTTCTTCCTTGTAGCACCTTCAAAGGAAGTCTATTAATTAAGTATGTCGCATGCAGGATACATTCTCCCTAGTATGTCAGAGGCACTTTGGATTGGAAAAATAGAGCTCTTGCTGTTTCTAATAAATACTTGTGCCTCCTTTCCACCACGGCATTTTGTTGTGGAGTATATGCACAAGTTGTTTGATGCATTATCCCTTCCTTAGCATAGAAGGATTGCCCTTCATTAGAACTTCCAAGTTCTTTTGCATTATCGGTTCGAACGACTTTGATTTTTGTTTCGAATTGTCGCTCTATTCTTCGTATAAATGTAACAATTGCTTCCCAAGCGTCACCTTTCATTTTAAGAAGTTGAACCCAAGTTGTTCTTGTATAGTCATTGACGAAACAAACAAAAAATTGAAAACCATTATAAGTTTCCACTTTAAATGGCCCCCACACATCGATGTGTATCATTTCAAATGGTTTCTTCGTTTTTATCATGGAACTCTTGAACGGTAATCGTTGTGCCCTGCTTTTGTAACATATATCACAAGCATAGTTTTCTAGAAAATCTCCTTCTTTTATTAATCCCATTGAAACTAGTTTTTTGAATGGTACATGTCCTAGTTTTACATGTGCTTCTTCTGCCTTTGGGCTAATTACCAGCCCACGGCCTACTATCAAACTTCCGCCCCGGTCCAATGTTGCATTGCTCAGCCCAATTTCTGTCTCGACGCGATCCAGAACATACAGGCCGTTTCTGTCACGCCCAACTCTTCTATTCTTCCCTGTCGAATTGTCCTGAAGAAAACAATCGTTTCTATCAAAAATCACAGAGCAATTGAGCTACTTACTCAACTTCTTCACAGAGACCAAATTGAAGACAAAATTCGGAACATAAAGCACTCCTCTCAACCCGTAATTCTTCCCTAAGTTTACATCTCCCTTCCGATTCACGGTTTGTGAAGTTCCATCCGGTAATATCACTATCTTCTCCGTCTCAAGATTTTTCCAGTTTCGAATTAGGGTTTCCTTCCCTGTCATGTGATCTGTGGCTCCTGAATCCATTATCCACTCCCCGTCAAAATCACTTTGTGTACCCTTACTCATGAAACAAAGTTTGTTGTAAGTACAGTAAGAATGCTTACCTGAAAAATTGCAATAGCTGACTTCTTATGTTTTTGTTTCGGCATGGCTATTGCGAATGAGTTCTGCTATTTGTTGAAGTTGCTTGGGTGTCAACCCATCATCTTGTCCTTGTTTTCCTTCGTTCTCCCTTTCTTTCGCGACATTCACGAAACTCTTCTTCCTGCGAGCTAACATCGCATCTCGGCCATGGAGAAAATAGCAGTCACTATCGTCATGCCCAGGCTTCTTACAGTAGTTACATTTCTTTTTCTGGTAGCATTCTTCCGAATTGTGGCCCGTCTTTTTACAGTATGAGCATACCACCTTTTTTCTTTCTCCCTCAGATCTACTGCTAGGGTTTCTTGTGTTTGCAGGTCTGTAGCTGGCGAAAGACTTAGCTTCCTCGCCCGAGTTCTTGCTTCCCCTTTGCTCCTCTTCCGGGATAACGAGAGAAAAGGCCTTCTCAAGCGTCGGCGGCTCCTTCATCGCGAGAATCTGCCCACGAATCGACAGAAGTTCGCGATTGAGTCCCAACAGGAAGTGCACAAGCTTATCCTCGTCCATCGTCTGTTTAATGGCCTGATTGACGCCGCAAGTACACCCGCCACAGGTACACTTCTTAGGCGGCCGTGCTTGCTCCAATTCTCCCCACAAATTCTTTAATTTGTTATAATACTCTGCTACAGACTCATCTTCTTGCCTCGCTTCTCCCAGGCTTCTCTTTAATCTGTGAACAACAGCCAAATTGCTGTGCTCATATCGGTCGCAAAGCTCGGTCCAAATCTCCTGTGGATCATCGAGATAGCGCACGCCTTCAAGAGCGTTGGGACCTAGCGCGGTCTTCACCCAAGAAACCACCAAGGAGCAAGACCTCACCCACGCTGCGTATCTGATTTCATCGCTTTCTTCAGGTTTCTTGATCTTCCCAATTAGAAAGCCGTATTTGTTTTTAGATTTGAGGGCTGTGACAAAATCACACTTCCAACCTAGGAACCCAGTTCCGTTGAATTTGGTTGTTAGTAATAGCCCGGGACTTTCAGCGGCGTGAACGTACAAAGGGTCGTTCACGTCGATGGCATTTGTTGAAGTAGAAGGATTCTCCTTTTCTTTGTTCTTCTCGTGTTTATCTCCAGTCGCCATTGCTATGTAAACCCAGAAACTCTACTGAAGCGTGTAATAAACCTTTGCTCTTGATACCATATTGGAAATTGATTGTGTTTAGCTTTGTGTAAGTGAAAGTAAAGGAAACGTTGTTATTGATCTTCTGCTTGATACCGAGGAGAGTTTATACATACATTTATACTTGAGTAATCTACCGCATCTAGATATACAGAAGATAAAACAAAGATAAACAAAAGATAAAAGATAAACAATGACTTGGTTTATGCTAATTATGGGCTGAGAGAATTAGAAGTCCTATGTTGGGCTTGGGCTTGTGTGGATGGTTCAATATCCCAACAGGAAACTTGGACTCAGTCTCACGCAGACCTTGCTAACAAGCAAGGCTGCCAAGCCAAATGACGTGCGTAAGCTTTAGCTGAGAGTTGGGTCACCCTCAGGCAGTATCTTGGTCGTGAGATCTTATTAGATCTAGAGTCCTGATAAGTGCAAAACATATAGACTTTTAGGGTTTAAATACCTTATAACTTGCAACACTTTGGGCAATGTTTCCCACTTGCTATGTGAATTTTCTTGGATTTATGTTTTGATATGAACTGATATATTTTATGTATGAAATACAGATTAAGGTCTTGGAATCACATAGTACACTTCACAAGCTTCACAACGCAACAAACGGGGATCAAATCGGAGCTCAAACGAAGATTTTAAAGGCAAAACAATTCTCGTCCGGACCTATGTCCGGACATACAGGTCCGGACGCAACACGTGGAAGCATCCTCCGCACAGCGTCAACATGTCCGAACCTGCAGGTCCGGACGCTGGTTCGGACATATCGGTAAATTCAGTGTACATGAGCCAATCGACATGGTATGAAAGGATAAAATTATTTTATCCTTTCACACACCTCTTCCACCGACTTACCCTTCCTTTTTACCCCATATCACTATAAATACACCTATAACCCTCCATTAAATTACACACCATTCACTACCACATTACATATCAAATTCTTCCTCCATTTTCCACACTCCATTCACCTAGATATTAGACATCCATCTCATCCCATCATCATCCACAAAAACCACTGCGTTATTATTCTGTCCAACCTCTGACCAACATATTACCAGTTAATATGTCAGGCTAAGAGGATTTACTCTGGGTGAAGGTTAATTTATAGTTTGTTTAATTATGTAATTATGATTTTACCGGTTTAATTAAATACAGTTTGTTACGATTAAAGCTTATCTCTCGCCTTTTTAATAAATTTCATGAATTTATTAAAATGCTTTACTAAATCTATTTTGATCAGATCCGTGATAAATAGACAGGTTAATTAAGCCGTAAATCTGTAGAAAGCTTATTATGATTTAATAAGTTAGTATTTTCAGACGCAAATATAATTTCTCATACTTAATCCGTTTACATGTGTTTTGCTCGAATCTGGATTAGACCGAGCATGTTCTGGTAAACGAGTTCTTTTGAGTCTATGATTTAGTCCTCAAGATAATAACAGAAATTTTGCCAAACTATTTTAATAAAACCGGTAAACATAGCATAAAAGAGCAGACTATATAAACCTGAACCCAGAATCCCGTTTAATTTACCTTTTACTCACTTGTTTTATCTTTCATTTTTATTTATAAAAACAAGTCAATGAATCTCCCTTTTGTGACACAGCTTAGGAATTAGATAATTCCCTTTAGTCCCACGGTTCGATATCCGGTCGCTTCCACTTTATTATACTACTGTGACCGGGATTTTGTTTGCAGCCCGACAGATATTTTGAGTATTAATTTCTTTCTCAATTGTTTTAAATACGTCAGTTCCAACCACTCACATTATCATGTCTGCAAAATGGCGCCGTTGCCGGGGACTTGATTTATTCTAGTCCCTAAGCCCGGATAATTCACTTGCTATATTATAATATTCTGTTTATACTATTTTGTTGTTTGTTTATTTTATTTCTACTAATTTCTATCATTTAATTATTCCAGCAATTTAAATATCGTATTAATTACAGTCATTTATTTTTCCAGTCATTTAAAGTTTTTGTCACTTATTTTTCAGTTATTTAAATTTCCATTGTCCTTTAAATTTCAGTAATCTAATTTCTGTCATTTAAATTCTGTCATTTAAATTTTATGTCATTTAATTTCCTGTCAATTTAATTCCAGTTATTTATTTTCTAGTCATTTAAATTACTGTCATTTAAATTCCTGCAATTAAATTCTGTCCTTTTTCTTTATTTTATTTTACTAGTTTCATTTACTTAACTGCATTTATTTTTATTTCTTTTAAGTTTACTTAATTTCGGTTTATTTAATCTGTTAAAAAAAATAATAGAAAAAAAATATAAATCTAAAAATCTAAAAAACAGAGATTTCATTAACTGTTGCGCTGTTTCAAATTCCCAGTTTCTTCTGTTGTTTTGAGTGGTGAATGCCTATTACCAGGTCACACAGCCTGCCGGTCAATATTAATAATCATACGGTTAGCTACGTCCCTGAGATCGAGAGAACTTTTCTGCGCACTTTAAGGCAGAAACGATCTCAACAAAACACAACCACCACGGTGATAGAGGATAACCAGGAAGCAGATATGACATCTTCACCAGCTACAGTTCGTAACATCAACAGACCATCTAATCAAGGACAACAGCCCGACATCATCCTTCCCCACCTTACCCAATCCGAATACGATGAGTGGCAAAAGCTGAAGCCATATCATCAGATCCGATGCGTAAAAGAGTTAGGCATGTTCGATGGCTCTAGTCCTGACAAAGCTCTGTTGCATGTCACCAAGTTTCTGCATCATGCCAACAGTCTAACCGCGACCAACGTAGTACTCCAGTACGCAAGACTGTCCTTGTTCCCTCACAGCCTGACGGGAAATGCGAGTAAATGGTACCACTGCCTTACACCAAGTACCATTAGTACTTGGGATGATATGACCACCAAGTTCTACGACAAGTTCCTGCCCCCGAGCCGTACGTTGGAAATGATTGCTGAGATTTACAATTTCAAGCAGCCAGGGTCAGAAAACATCTGTGAAACTTGGGACCGTTTCAAAGGACTGCTGCTGATGTGTCCTCACCATGGTCTCACAAAAGAACAATTATCTCAATTGTTCTACAAAGGCTTAATCAATCAATGCAAAACAATGGTACTCTCCTCTTTAGGTGCTGATATTTTGAAAAAGCCAGGGGAACAGTTTCTGAATGGGATAGAGTCCCTCTGTGAAGAGATCAGAGACTGGGCCATAGGTGGATCAAGAGGAGGCACTCCAGGATTATACCACGTAGGAGAAAGTGACAACAAGTTCGACCAGCTGAGAAAAAGCCACGAGCAACTCATGGAGAGCAATGCGCAGCAGGCGACAAAGGTAAGCACCCTGCAGAAAGTAGTTGAGCAGATGGCCATGAACTCCTACCCCCAACAAGCAAAGTCGATGACTTCCCGATCATCTACAACCCCTCCAGGTTACGCTCCTCTATCCTTATCATCTTCTGATATATCTTGTACACAGTGTGGCGGGCCACACGACTATGAAAAATGCCCTAAATTTCAAGAATTAAAAGCAGCAGAGGAAGCAAACTTTGTTGGAAATAATTTAAGGTACAGACAACCATGGCAGCACAACATGCACCCAATTTTCAAGGAGGCCAAAGGCAATATCAGCAACCACCTTATGGCAATGATGCTTCTTCAAACCGACTGACTCAACAACCTTCAAATCCTGACTCTGGAATGTCCCAAATGCAGGAGATGTTTAAAGCAATGATGAGTAAGACCCGTGTAACACCCCTACCGCTAATACCGTCATTACCGTACCATACTTACCTTTGCAGTGGATATTACTTACTCAACGGCGGGTGTACAATGCCATTAGTCACCCACGTGACTAACAAGGCGAGTTACAATTCTACATACTATCGGTCTGATGAATATGAACATACCGAGTACTCTACACAATACAATACTTCCCATTGCTTACTTACCCATAATTCAATTACAACGTCAATACATTACTATACCGAGTATACTACAATCCTTAAATTACCGATACAACTTGGACTTCCAATTTCCCAGTACATTACGAGTACAATCCCTTTTATACAACTACCCATGCTTACGTAGCAGTCCCCGTCCTACTCTCTCGAACGGTGGTCAGCTTCGAGTACCTACACACTAAAAACGGTCCCCCTAGGGGGTCAGCTTACGCTGCATATGAAATTCGCATATACCGCGTGCTAACCGCGGTACGCCGACTACTTTAGGTCGGATATACATGGAGTTCATTTTACATGCATACCTACATACAATTACTACACAATACCTTCATCAATAATTACATACACATACAAGGTTCAATACTTGCCAAGGAAGACAATTCTATAGTCAAGCGTTCGTACTAGTTATTTATTCAATACTCTTTCGTTGCGTTACTCATTACTCTATTCGTACTAGGTTCGATACTCGCTACTCTACTCATACTCACTCTTTACTCTTGCATACTCATCACTCCATGTTCAGTACCTTACTCGTATACGATCCGTACTCTGTACTCGTTACTATACTTGTGTATACTTGTTACTCAATACTCCATACTTACTCACACATACTCAATGCTCAGTGCTTACTCATACTTACTCAATACTCGGTACTCATTACATACTCATACATACGCAATACTCATTACTCATTACTTTGGTCTCTGGGTGGAGTCATACACAAGACTCGCCACCGGACCTACAATACGAGGGCTATACGCTTAGCTCCTCAAATACTCTTATGTCCGTTTCTACCGGACTACTCAAATTCCCAACACTCTTCTCTCAGAGTATATTACAATCTCATGGATTATCCTAGAAGTATCTCTCTCGATAACCTCTGTTAGCTTAGGGAATTACCACCGTCTAGTATCCTCAGATTTAAGGGTTTCCCCAACATATCGAATACTCTCTTGTTCGGGGAATACTTACATCAGCCGGGTCCTCTCATAATGGGTCGACTAATTACTAAGGGGTTTGGAGATCCCTCATCATTCTTTACTACTCTCATGGTTCATGTTTTGCACCAAGATTAATTCCTCTATTAGAGGTTACTTATATACTTCCACTACTTTTGTTTGTGGATTATTCTATTCGGTTCTCCTACCGTCATCGGAAGGTTATTACTCCCGTACTCTCTCTCACATTCTAGTGAGTTTCGTTGGGTTGCGTTATTGTTTGTTGATTCGTTAGTTTAGTGCGTTGATACGGTTCCATTAGTTCACAACATGACTCTTACTACGAGCCACTACACAACAAGACTCATCTATGAGTCGTACTACGCACCAAATGAAGCCACACAATCAATCAAGAAGGGTTAGCTCACACAACATACAGCAAGACATATAATGAAAGGCACTAAACCGTTTTCATGCTTTAGTCTTGATTAGCGGCATACAACACACAAATCAACGTAACTCGGTTAGCATACGGGGCATGAGAAAATCATACCTTTCACCGGAGTTAGCTCTACCGTGTGTTCCCTCGTTCCTTGGTTCACACTTGTTCCACTGATAATGTTCCAACATTATTATTAATACTATACTCTTACGATACACAAATAATTACTATTCCCGTACTTACCCCGTTATCCCGGTATACTTAATGTCCTCATACTTTCAACCTACTTAATTACTTTTCATACTTGTTTTCTGATGAGTGTCCAAATGAGCATGTTTTAGGGGTGTATTTCATATGTTTAATCAACACTTTTCATGCTCATTTCTCCACTCTAGCTTGTTTTCCTCTAGTTTTGTGCTTCATTGGTGTTTTACACATTTATTGTTTAAACAGGAGGAGTAACATAGCTAGGAGTAAAGTAGACGAAGAGAGGAACGCGTGGGCGCAAACGGATCCAAAATCGGAGTTAAAACGAAGAAGATACAGCGTTTTGAAGTTATACTGACTCCGACCGACCTTGCAAGTCCGGTCGCAAGGTCGGTCGGGTCGAAATTTTGCCCAGATTTGCGTTTTTGCAAGCTACTGGAATCGACCGACCTTAGGACCGACCTTGCAAGTTCGGTCGAACTTAAAAACGCGCCCGAAAATCGTTACTGACTCCGACCGACCTTGCAAGTCCGGTCGCAAGGTCGGTCGGGTCAAAAATTAGCCCAGATCTGCGTTTTAAAACAGGGAATTTTGGGGAAAACTTCCCCATTCTTCATTCAGTCGAGTTCCGCCCCAAAAACAGAGAGGAAGGGCGATTCTAAGGGAGAAAGAAGAGGAGAAGAGAAGAAGAAGAAGAGAAGAGAAGGCAGGAGAAGAGAAGAGAAGCTCACCTCCTTCCAAGCTCCATTAATGGCTACTTCTATCCCTTGCTCTTTTATTTTCTCTCCTATGGCTGTGTAGAATCATTTGTAGCTAGGGATTGGGTATTTTGTCCCAAATCCCCTAAAACTCTATTGTTGAATCTTGAGCTTGTGTTTGTGCTTTATTTTAGTCTTTGAGCTTAATGAAGATGATTATTGAGTGTTTATGACTTCTAAACTTGTTGCTCATGATTTGGGGATTTGTTAAGGGTTTTGCTCAATTTGTCTTCTATGTGTTAAATTGGTTGGTTTGGCCTACCGATTAGTTTAGCATTATTGTGGGATTCTATCAAAATGTTATTAGAGATAGAAACCTAAACTGTTAGAGACTAAAACGGTGTACTCTGATTTCGATGATTTTGAATTATAGACTACGTTGCAACCTTAGTGGAACTTGCTTGTTAGTGCTATATCTATTGTGACCCGGGGCTTAGCAGAATGAGAAGTCTCGATTAAATTGGTTAGGATTAGTAGGCCTAGGTTAGGTTGCTAATTAATTAGCGTTCCATGGTTTAGCTATGAGTTCGAGGTTCGACAATCGGTAGTAAGGGGAGGACGGGTGCAAATATCCATCCCGGGCTACACCTATCCTAGATAGTTAGTTTAGTGTTGATTGCTTTTCTTTATTTCTCCAATTACAACCCAAAAACCCAAAACCCCTAATTTACATTTATGCACTTTTGTATATATCCTCTTGCACATTTACTAAGCTTATAATTAGCTAGACAGTTACGAAGTCCCTGTGGATACGACCTTGTTGTACTACAATGATTAGGTTCACTGCCCATAGTTAGCAATCTAGTTTCACCACTGTTTTGCCCAACATTTTCCTACTCACATACTTACTTCCTTACCATTGTTGTCACATTAATGGTATATTACTAAGGTCCTTTATTTATGTACTTACCTACATACATACATACATATGATTACTATGTTACTACCGTTTTTTTTATAAGTTAGGGCCGTCCGACCCACCGTCCGACCCAACCTATGGGTCGGACCATTCCAGTAAGTTTTCCGTCTTCTGAAAATGTCCCGTCTGACCCAGAACTGTTCCGTCCGACCCATACACCTTTGGGTCGGACCGTTCCAGTAGGTTTTGGTTCCGTGGTCTGTGCCTGTCCGACCCACCGTCCGACCCAACCTCTGGGTCGGACCGGTCCAGAACATCCCTACAAGTTTTGTTTCCCACTTCTTTTACCCATTTCTTCCCAATCTTCCTATATGTAACCCCACATGATTTAGCACTAATTAAGCCCTCTAAATCACCTTAATTCATCCACCAAATCCATTGCTAAATCCACCAAACCACTTACACAATTCTCTTACTTCTTCTACAATACATGTAACAGTTTTTGTTACACCTATGCTACAGATTTTACAATTCAATTTTCCCATCCAATACTTCCTCAACCAATGCCATTCCTTGCATTCTAAATACCTCTCCTTACCATGCCAATTCATTTCCAAGCCATTGCACTTCCTACACCCAAGTTCCAACACTCATTTTACAAAATCCTGCACACCAATTTCTTCCTAGTTCCACAATGCATTTTGGTACCTCTCTTGCTACAGATTTTACATCCTATTACTCTCATACCACAACTACCATTCCATGGTCATTAAACATCTCTACTAACCCCAATACATACCTTGGTTCTCCCATTCACTAAGTCAATCTTAATACACAATTCCTACTAAAATTTCGCCATAGTTCACCTACAATTCCAACTTCTCCACATATATACTTTTCCACCAAATTCATCCCTAATCTAGCCACGCCCATTCAAGGGTCCTACCAGCACTCAATACAATATAAATTCGACTCAATACATCAATACTCCATTAACAACAATACTAATACTCATTCACAATATACTTGGCCCTAAGGCCTACAATTCACTTACTAGTTCCCAAATACTTAAACCTTCATAACTACACTACTAATACAATAGTTTAGGTTCTTTTATTTGATTACCCATTCCCATTACACTAATGCATTAAATTAAAGCATTAAGAAGGAGCTCTTACCTTGAGCTTTTGATTTCCTTCATTTCTTTTCCACTTCTCATCTTCCTCTCTCTCTCTTGTTCAAATCGATTTTGTGGGGGATGGAGTTACCAAACTCCATCCCAACACCCAAATTACATAAAGAGAATATAATTAAACTTCTAATCTCTTAAAACTTCACTAATTCAATGAAGGTTTTAAATTACCATTAGTTAGGGTTTTTACCTTGGAGCTTTTAAGAGAGGTTTCCAAACCTTGAATACAAAGGAGAGTTCCTCCACCATTAGAGAGTTGAACCAAGCTCAAACAAATAAGAGAACAAAGCATTACAAGAAGGGCAAAAATCGGTTACAAAGAGAAATGGAGGAAGAGTGAGTTTTTCTTGGAGATTTTTACCTTGAATGAAAGAGGAGACTCCAAGCTTCGATTTGGTACCATTTTCTCTTCAAATGGGCAAAACCCATGGAGATGAAGTTCATCATTTTTGGATTTTAAAAAGAGAGAAAGCTAGAGCTTGAGGAGGGGAGTTCAAATATGTATTTTATTTTACATTTGGAGCTCAAATGGAGCTAGAGCATGAGGAGGAAGAAGAGAAGCCATGGGAGGTGTTGAAGCTTCTCAAAATCGCCAGCAAGGGGGGAGAATGAGAGAGAAATCGGTGGGTAAGGAGAAGGGTAGGAGAGAGATGAGGGAATGGGAGGAAAGAGAGTGTGTGAGTGCTTTGTACCTTAGTTACTTTTGCTTTTTGATTTACTTATTTGTTACTTGTGTGTGTGTGAGAGAGAGGGCTGTTTACACCAGTAAAAATCGGCCCCCACTGTCATACTAGCTGGAGCGTTTTTGTCTTTTACAGAAAACGCTCGTTATTTTATCCGGTTTTAATACTATTCACTAACCGGGCCCGTTTTCCGGAATTTTCTTGTTTCTTTATTTTTAATGGTTATTAAGCTTCCATAAAGGATTAATAATTATTATTAATGATTTATAATTTTTACGGGTTCGTTTGACCACTTAAACATCCGTTTTCGGGTTTCCTCGAAAAACGTGCGCTAAAGCTCTTTTAGTGTTTTAATACATTTCTTGGATCCGTTTTCTTCGGGAATCGTTCCCGTATACTAATTAGGCATGAATAAGCCTTAGGAATCCTTATGATACTATAACCGAGGTCTCGCACCTCCTATGGTTATTTAACGCTTGTTTTAGCGTTTTCCGCTTTCTACGCGTTTTTCTCATTTCTTTTGGATTTATGTTCCTTACCAAAATTACTTGGCACTATTAGGCCCTTAAATAATATATTAAAATAATCTAATCACCATATTTAAGTTCGGGGTATTTCAACTTGAGACACGCAAGATGAAGTCACAGCCCTTCGGAAAGACCAAAAAGCCTTGCAATCCCAAATCCAACAACTTCTCATCCAACAAAGACCTCCTGCCCAACTCCCCTCACAAACCGATCCAAATCCACGAGAGTATGCAAATGCAATTTATATAGTGGACCAGCCCATCCCACTAGCTCAACGGGAGCAACAACCAGAGAGTGAAATGGTCCATGAAGTGGAACAACGGGCTGAGGAAGAATACCTCGACATGAACCAACTGAAGCTCTATGCCAAATTAGTTGAGATAAATGAAATGATGGAAGGTCCATTAAACCTTGCAACGCAACAACCGGAAAGCGAAATGGTTCATATAGTGGACGACTTAACTGAGGATTTGAGTTACTCTCTATCACCACCCCCGTTCGAACCTGAGCAAACGACATCAAACCTTCTGCTTGAGCTTGAAGACAAGCCATCAGAGGATAGCTTCTACCTCAACTTCATGGAGTCTCCTCCCTCTGAAGTCAACTACCGTTATTTTCCCTCCTTCTTTGTGCTATACCCAGAAAATGAGGATAGTTACATCCTCAAAAATGAAGAGGAGGAAATGCTCGCTCCCGTCGAGACATCCAAACAAAACGCTAGAATGAACTTCAAGGAGCCGCCTCCCTCTGAAGTTGAATTCAATCAGGGTTCTTCCTATGAGCCTCTCCAAGAAGATGAGGATATATACATCCTCAAATTTGAGGAGGAGGAGCCATCCAACTTTGATCTTCATCAGGAGGATCACGGCCTTCCCCTCTTGTGCACCAAATAAGTAGGGTGGAAACTCGAAGTCAACTCGCTAAGTGAGAAGGTCACCTTCCCATTTGATCCAGGATCAGAATTTGAAGATAGAATTCACCCCGAAGTTCTCCCTGCACCGTTCAACGCAGTTAAGGATGTCTTCATCCTTAAAATTGAAGAGGCTTCTCCACAACTAGATGATCCTCGCACCAAGGGTCATCCATTGAAAAATCTAGGCCCTTCTCCAAAGAAAAATAATGCCCGCCCAACCCACCCATTGAAGCTCACTTCCACCTTCATTTTCGATCCAGGGGAGGAAATTTACATCCTCAACTCTGAGCGAAGAACACCACTACCACCTTGCCTCCATCCGGCTCAACAACAGGAGGAGAATGTTTACATTCTCCAGTTTAAGGAAGAAAAACAACCATCACCCGGTTTTCTATTAGAGATTTCTTGCAGCAAACATCTCCTTCAAAACCAGGTTTTGTGGAGTTTGTATTTTCCTAATTTAATTGCTGCAGTAGTACTTTGTTTTAATCCAAGTGGTTCGATCCTACTTGTTGGCCATTTCATATTCCCGTTAACACCGTTGTCCACTTTCATTTTTGATCCGGGATAATGAAGAACATGCGTCTAGCTAGAGACGTTAAACCTGGGCGGCTTGGTGGGAGGCAACCCACTATCTACACTTTGCCTTTCCTTTTATATTGTTTTCTCTTTTGTAATATATTTCCCTTTTATATGTTATAATAAAATGAGGGTTTTACTTGAGTTCTTCTGGTTGTGTAGAATATTCTTTACAGGTACATTTCATGTAATTCTACAGCTGCACTCAAGTGTGGGGGAGCTCTTCTGCACACTCTGCGAACTCTGGGGAGTACATTATTTCTCTTCTGATATTTCATATTCCCTTTTGCTTTGTTTTGTGTAATTTCCTTTATCAGATTGCATGCCCTGTTAATTTAATTCTTTCTACGCAATGAGGGCATTGCTTGAGCTTAAGTGTGGGGGAGTACTCGTACCCTCGTAGCTTGTTCTTAAGTTTTTCTCTTTTGACAATTTGTTTAGATTTGTTAAGTTAGAAATAGTCAAAAAGGGAGCCATAGAGGAAATAATGCAAACCTACAAACTTTATGGGGTACTAAAAATTTTCAACCATTTTAAAATTTATTCTGATTAGAAATTTCTTAAAGTTTAAAAATAATTATCATTTGAGCCTTGTTTTTAGCTTTGAACCTAGATTTAAATTGGAATGAAAAGGTGGAAAAAGAACAAGGCAAGGTACTCCTCTGATCCAAACAGGCATATTCTGATCCTAAGCAGACCTCGTCCACATGGTTATTAAGTTCTTTGGGGTGCTTTATCACCTAGCTACCTAAGGTATTTTATATCTGGGATAGTTGACCCAAAACCGCTACAAGGGTGGAGAGAAAAGTCTGAGGTGAAAAGAAATTTAACTTCAATCGAAGTATCTTTGCATTATGTACTTAAGTGATAAAAACTTCATTATTATGGATCATGAGTATGTGGCATTGAAAGGTATAATGAAATAAGATTTTACTTCATGCCTCTTGTCGTTTCAGGAAATGTGAAAGAAAATAGTGGATTGGTTCAGGGTTAAAAACTGGATTCTTATGGTTCTACTTCTCCTTCTTAACAGTTTTTTGTATGATTTCAATGTTCTTTTCAAAAACTTAAAAAAAAAGAAAAAAAGAAGGAAGTTTCTAGTACCCTTTAATCTAGAAGTTTTATAGTAATCTTTTATGTGCTCTCCCTGTTTGGTTATTTTATATTTAACTTGTTTAAAGATTATGTCATAAAGATTTACTTGAGGACAAGCAAAAGATAAGTATGGGGGAATTTGATAAGTGCAAAACATATAGACCTTTAGGGTTTAAATACCTTATAACTTGCAACACTTTAGGCACTGTTTCCCACTTGCTACGTGAATTTTCTTGGATTTATGTTTTGATATGAACTGATATATTTTATGTATGAAATGAAGAAAAAGGTCTTGGAATCACATAGTTCACTTCACAAGCTTCGCAACGCAACAAACGGGGATCAAATCGGAGCTCAAACGAAGATTTTAGAGGCAAAACAATTCTCGTCCGGACATATGTCCAGACATACAGGTCCGGACGCAACACGTGGAAGCATCCTCCGCACAGCGTCGACATGTCCGAACCTGCAGGTCCGGACGCTGGTTCGGACATGTCAGTAAATTCAGCGTACAGGAGCCAATCGACATGGTATGAAAGGATAAAATTATTTTATCCTTTCATTTCACACACCTCTTCCACCGACTTACCCTTCCTTTTTACCCCAATATCACTATAAATACACCTATAACCCTCCATTAAATTACACACCATTCACTACCACATTACATATCAAATTCTTCCTCCATTTTCCACACTCCATTCACCTAGATATTAGACATCCATCTCATCCCATCATCATCCACAAAAACCACTGCGTTATTATTTTGTCCAACCTCTGACCAATATATTACCAGTTAATATGTCAGGCTAAGAGGATTTAATCTGGGTGAAGGTTAATTTATAGTTTGTTTAATTATGTAATTATGATTTTACCGGTTTAATTAAATACAGTTTGTTACGATTAAAGCTTATCTCTCGCTTTTTTAATAAATTTCATGAATTTATTAAAATGCTTTACGAAATCTATTTTGATCAGATCCGTGATAAATAGACAGGTTAATTAAGCCGTAAATCTGTAGAAAGCTTATTATGATTTAATAAGTTAGTATTTTTAGACGCAAATATAATTTCTCATACTTAATCCGTTTACATGTGTTTTGCTCGAATCTGGATTAGACCGAGCATGTTCTGGTAAACTAGTTCTTTTGAGTCTATGATTTAGTCCTCAAGATAATAACAAGAATTTTGCCAAACTATTTTAATAAAACCGGTAGACATAGCATAAAAGAGCAGACTATATAAACCTGAACCCAGAGTCCCGTTTAATTTACCTTTTACTCACTTGTTTTATCTTTCCTTTTTATTTATAAAAACAAGTCAATTAATCCCCCTTTTGTGACACAGCTTAGGAATTAGATAATTCCCTTTAGTCCCACGGTTCGATATCCAGTCGCTTCCACTTTACTATACTACTGCGACCGGGATTTTGTTTGCAGCCCGACAGATATTTTGAGTATTAATTTCTTTCTCAATTGTTTTAAATACGTCAGTTCCAATCACTCACATTATCATGTCTACAAGTCCCGAAGATAGTTTTTCTTATGGAGACTCATAGGTCTGTCGATGAGATGGATGTTATTAGCAAAAGTTTTAAAGGTTATGATGTTTTTGTGTCCCCAACTGTCTGTAGAAGTGGGTGTTTGGCTCTTCTCTGGAAGCTAGATATTAATATCACTATCTTTAATCATTAAAACTCATACTACTATGGATGTGGTTTTTCATGGAGGGTTGAAGTTCTATTTCACGGATTTCTATGGGTGGTCTTATTGGCAAATTAAATACCTGTCTTTGAATCTATTGAAAGTGCTGAGGAAGCAAGTTGTGAATCTTTGGGTAGTTGATGGAGACTTTAAATAGATCATATGGAATTCTAAAAAAAATAGGAGGGAGGGAAAGAAGTGACATTAATATATATGAAACTTTTCAGAGATGCAGTAGTAGCATGTAATTTGGCTGATGCAGGTTTTTTGGGTTAGTAGGTACTTTCACCAATGGGCAAACAGATGGTATCATGTTGCTAGTCGACTAGACAGAGTGTTGATGTGTGAGGAAGCTTTGTCTTTGTTTCCTGTTCTATCTGTGGAACATTTGTAGTGGGAAAATTTGGATCACCGTCCAATCCTGGTTAGACTTTTTGGCTATCAACGGAGAAATAATTACATGTTTAGATTTGAATCTTCCTAGTTGAAAAAAAGAAAAATGTTACCGTATTGTTTATGATGTCTGGGGTCTAATATGAGTAATTTGGATCAGAAAATTGATAAGTGTGCTAAGGGTTTGGTCAAATGGAAAGGTTGGTCGTTTGGGAAGATTAAGCGGAAACTTAAGAGAAAACACGAAAGAGCTGCATTCTTTAAATCAATGTCAAGTAACTTCTTGGTTTGTTGCTAACTGGAAAAGAGTTATGGTGGAGATTAAATTGTTATCATTTAAAGTTGAATCTTGGTGGAAATAGAGATCAAAGGTTCAGTGGATTAATGAGGGGGATAGAAATACTAGATTCTTCCACTCAAGAGCAACTACTAGAAGAAGAGGCAATTCTATTTTAGGGCTCTTAGATTAATCAGAAGTTATGTGCTATGACTGGAACATAATTGAAAATATAGCCAGAGGTTATTTCCAGCAGATGTTTTAGTCTTCTAATACTACTACAGATGACAAATTTCTTGAGCAGTGAGAGGTAGACTCAATTCTGATCAGGTTAATTCCCTTTTGGTCCCATATGCTACATCAGAAGTGATCTTAGCTATGAAAGATCTCAGTGGTGATAAATCTCTAGGTCCCGATGGCTTTAATGAAAATTTCTTCAAATCCTTATGGAGTGTAGTGGGAGAGCAAGTGACTGCTTCAGTCCTTCATATTTTTCAAGGTAATCCTATCTCTGATTTAATTAATCAGTTTTATATTACCTTGATTCATAAAGTAAAAGGGGTTGTCAACATCAAAGAATTTAGACCAATTGCATTATGTAATTTTTTATATAAAATTGTGTCTAAAGTCTTAGCAATTAGAATTAAAGGCTTTCTTCCTGATAAAATTTCTTCTAATCAGTCAGGTTTTGTTAAGGGTCGCCTCATTACAGACAATATTATTACCTCTGGCGAGATTATGCATAATCTAGCTAAGAGTCTGGTCTGTAAAAATGGAAATTTTTCTCTAAAAATGGACTTGAGTAAGGCATATGATAGACTAGAGTGGAAGTTTATTAAAGATATTTTCTCTTCGATGAGTTTTCCAGACCTTTGGCTCACCCCTATACTTAACTACATTTCCTCAACTAAATGTCCAGTTTTGTTCAATGGTTCTCCCAGAGCTTTCTTTTTCCCTTCTAGGGGTATTAGACAAGGGGACCATCTCTTCACTTTTTTATTTATCTTAGCTCAAGAAGCCTTGTCTAGTTTTCTTATTAGAGCTTAAACTAGGGTACCTCTTATGGTAATAAGCTCTCCTCTTCATGCCCAAGAATTAATCACTTAACATTTGTTAATGACATTTTAGTTTGTGGGAAGAGTTCAGTTCAAAATGCTATTTTTATCAAAGAATCCTTGGACTCTTTCCTTGCATCCTCGGGGCATGTAATTAATGGTCAGAAATCAGAGCCGGATCCAAGGCTGTGCATTCAGTCCTACCGAACAGGACCCCAAATATTGGGGCCCCAATTTATATTTCCTCTGTTAAGATTTTTGTCATAGAAAATTATATAAGAGTCTAAATTTATATTAAATGGAACATATTTTAACTTTATGTTTGAGATACATTCAAACATTATAAACATGACCACCGTGAATGCATAATAGAATTTAATAATTTTCTTATATTTACATAATTTAATTTTATAATAGGTCTCATTTTTAATTTTAGCACAAGACCCCGAAAATCCTCAAGACGGTGCTGCTTAGCAACAGTGTAAGTTCTTTGTTTACATATTAATTAAGAGTTTATATTGTGTACTTGTGTTGTCGATTGATTGCTTCCGCTTTCCGAGATATTATATCCGAGTCTAACAACCCAAACAGACTATGTTAGCCCCATCGGTCCTACATCTTGAAAACAATGCAATTATAAATTTCTATGTTCTTTAGATGAGTCTAAGTTGAACCTGAAATGCACCTCTCTTGAAAGTAGTGCAAATGATATAACGTGAATCTCTCATGTTTGAAAAGTTAGAAGAAGGGTCAACACTATATCTGGTGGTAGGTTCTAAGAGATTAGATACGATACTATCCAAATGAATGAAACTTTTGAGTTTAAAAAAATTGTATTCGACAAGACTCAATGAGGTGTTATTGATACACCCTAAAGTAAATTTCAAAATGAGAATATAAACAAGGGAATATTGAAATAGATTATGAGGTATATGCAATTGTTGTAGTTGGTTGCTTGTTTATCTAATTTGAAGCACATGTATGTTGACAAAATTGTGATATGGGATATAGAAAGCTGACATTTTGTTGAATTTAACAGTTTTACATGCATGGTTAGACCATATTTGAATCAGTATGAATAGTTATAGCAATATACGTGGACACTAGTTGAAGAACTAGAAGATTCTTTAATCAAATGTCTTCTGTTGTGTTGCTCGTTTAAAAGAAAACCAATGATAAGTCTATCACCAACTGAAATGTGAATAATTTTGGGCGCAACCTCGACTACCCAAACGTCACACGATAACCTGAGGTTGGGAATTGGTATACCCCTTTTTATGGTGGCGGCTACTGGTACCCTTACCTAGGTAACGTTAGTCAGCCGAGGAATGACTATGTTGGGAACGGTGGAGGTGTGCCAGGCTATTGGTGGAGCTATCAACCGGTGTGGGAGCCTTGGTACGCTAGTTACCAGAATAATTTTGATTAGGCACAAACCCAGGTCGGGGGAGGGGGGGCTGTCTACCAGACTCAAGGATGGACTAGTGTTACCTCCCAGAAGGCCGTTACTCAAACCGTTATTTTGCAGAATTAGCAGGTGACCAACTAGCCCGAGGTAGGAAAAGTGGAAGTGCGTCCAGGAAAGAGGCTGGTAGGGAGTGCAGGGGCTGACCCAATTGTCGAACGGCTGGTTAGGGTCGATCCAAGTCAAGATGGTGATCAGACCAATCATTTTTTCTCAGACGATATCTTGAGGGAGGATCTCCCGGGTTGCAACATGGTGACCAAAAATGAAGAGTGTTTTAGGAGAGGGCCTAGAGTGTGATGAGAGTCAAGATGTTGAAGACGGTACTGACATGCGAAGGATATTCGAGGACCCTGAGTTCCCTTCAGGTTTTGAGCCCTTAGTATCATTGGAACCTGTTGTCTCGAGTAGAGCTGAGGAGCATCAAGCTTTCAATGATAGTTCAAGGGACCCCATTGTTCTGAAAGCCAAGAAGGAAGCAAAGGAAACCTTGGATTTAGCCAAAGATCTTGGATATGAAGTCCTGGATGAGAATTGGGCTTTGGATAAGTTTAAGGCAAGATACCTAGAAGATAGCAAACGATACCTGTTGGGCAAAACAGTGTTGAAACTATCTTGCTAACTATGGGCAGTGAACCCAGTCGTTGTAGTACAACAAGGTCGTATCCACAGGGACTTCGTAACTATCTAGCTAATTATAAGCTTAGTAAATGTGCAAGCGGATATATACAAAAGTGCATAAATGTAAATTATGGGTTTTGGGTTTTTGGGTTATAATTGGAGAAATAAAGAAAAGCAATAAACACTAAACTAACTATCTAGGATAAGTGTAGCTCGGGATAGGATATTCGTACCCGTCATCCCCTTTCTACCAATTGCCGAACCTCGAACTCATAGCTAAACAACGGGAATTTAATTAATAGCCAAATCCAGGTCTATTAATCCTAACCAATTTAACGGGGACTGAATGTTCGTTCAAATCCCCAATTCAATCAGAAGCATTAAGCACAAATCTACCCTAAGTTGCAATGAGAACCTCATCTCAAAATCAGTGAAAATCGGCTAACATTGATTTAGTCCCAACGGTTTAGGTTTCTATCTCAGAATAACATTTTGATAGAATCCCACAATAATGCTAAACTAATCGGTAGGCCAAACCAACCAATTTAACACATAGAAGACAAATTGAGCAAAACCCTTAACAAATTCCCAAATCATGAGCAACAAGTTTAGATGTCATAAACACTCAATAATCATCTTCATTAAGCTCAAAGACTAAAATAAAGCATAAAAATAAGTTCAAGATTCAACAATGGAGGTTTTAGGGATTTTGGGGCAAAATCCCCATCCCAAGCTACAAGGAAACTACACAACCATTAAAGCACAAAAGAGAGAGAAGGGAGAAGAAATAGCCATGGGAGATTGAGGAAGAGCTTCAATGGAGGTGAGCCTTCTCCTCCTTCTTCTCTTCTTCTTCTTCCTTCCCTTTCTTCTTCTTCTTCCCTCTTTTCTCTTGTTTTTCCGTCGTTTTTCTGTTCTGTGTGGAATACCCCTCTTTCCTCTTCTTTTCCCCTTTTAAAATCTGATTTCTGGGCAAATTTTACGACCGACCGGACTTGCGACCGGACTTGCAAGGTCGGTCGATTCCAGTAGCTTGCAAAAACGCAAATCTGGGCAAAATTTCGACCCGACCGACCTTGCGACCGGACTTGCAAGGTCGGTCGGAGTCAGTATAACTTCAAAACGCTGTATCTTCTTCGTTTTAACTCCGATTTTGGATCCGTTTGCGCCCACGCGTTCCTCTCTTCGTCTACTTTACTCCTAGCTATGTTACTCCTCCTGTTTAAACAATAAATGTGTGAAACACCAATGAAACACAAAACTAGAGGAAAACAAGCTAGAGTGGAGAAATGAGCATGAAAAGTGTTGATTAAACATATGAAATACACCCCTAAAACATGCTCATTTGGACACTCATCACACCCCCACACTTACCTTTTTGCTTGTCCTCAAGCAAAACCAAGCACCCATGCAAGTAAGGAATGCTCAAGACTAACAAACACTAACATGAATTGTAGGATAAAAGAAGAAGCAAAAAGTGATTAAAACCTTTGAGGAGTGTGAACCATCTCTTAGTGGTGGCATGGGTGTGCTTAGGGCAAAATAAAATCTAGAGTTTCGGGGTATGATCCGAAGTGCTTCAAAGTTCTAAAGATTAGGTGACTTGGAGAGCTTTTACCATGTCCAACTTCTCTCAAGAATGGGCATTGAGAAGAAAACAAAAGGAAAAATAGATTTATGCATTTGTTTCACTTTTGCATAAGAGAAGAGAAGATAAAATTTTGGCATCATGCCTTTGCATTTAAGAACACTCAACTCTCATTGTTGGTTAACAATGGCGTCTCACAAGTCCCTTGATGGATTTTCACAAAGAAGCACCCCTTAGCAATCCCTAAGAAAGAAGACAGAAGGAACCCCAAAGCAATAAAAATCCAACCATACAAGATCACTTGGCCACACACCGCATGTAAAATGCTCCTCAAAAGCAATCAAAATGAAAAATTTAAGCATTTATCCCACAATTCATAACAGTATTTGTTCTTAATGAGAACAACTCACAACACAAGGGTCCAAGTTTTTTATTTTGGACAATCGCAAGATAAGCATGAAGTATTAAGCATTTAAGCACACAATTCACCGAAAAGGTCACTCCCCCCACTTAAATTGAACAATGTCCCCATTGTTCACCAATCAAAACCGGGGAAGGTTCCAGAAGACCTTTGCGGGAAGCAGACAAAAGGAAAATCACACGGGACACAAACAAACAGTATAGCACAGAAGCGATCCCCAGATTTGCAGATTCAAAATTAGAGAAGAGAGAACGAAAACTAAAAGGAACTAGTACTCCCCTGAGATTGCTATTGCTATCAGTTTGTAGAACTCCCCCACACTTGAGCTTCAGCCTCAAGTAGCGTAGCTTAGTTGCGGTGTGGAATTGAAATTTCACCTGCATAAAACACTAGAAGCAACCAAACTACAACTGGAGTTAAGGGTTAGCAAAAACAAAACCAAAGGAGAACGAAAACAAAAACAGGAAATAAAATAGTGGAGTCGTTGTGGGCAAATATTAAAGGGTGAAACGAGTACTCCCCGATAAGATGTGGATGGAAGATAGGGTGCCCGCACAATTGCTAGTGGGAGGGGTCGTTGAGGTGCTACCTTCAATCGTTGGAGATGAAGGTCCTCTTGGAAAATTTCGCCAGAGGTTCCTTTGTAAGTGTTCCTAATTCCATCCCTTTTTCAGAGGGGCTTACCTGTTTCCAAAATATTACAACACAGACGCCACCAATTGGGCGTAAAAGGGCAAGTCCAAAGAATGCCAAAATAGCCCATTATTGAAAACAATGCAAATTCGAAACTAACAGAATTTAAAAGACAGGACACGAAATGAAATCCGGGTTGCCTCCCGGTAAGCGGCCCTTCTTTAAGGTCTTTGGCTAGACCATACCACCGTGAAGTCATCCGGGATCGAATATGAACGTTGAAGTCGGCTTCAACGGGTGGGTTGGGTGGGCATCATCTAGCAATGAAGAACGACCCGGATCAAAAGGAAATGTGGCCTCAACACTTAGGATGTGAAAGTGTAAACTCCACCGACCGTTCATCAGGTGGAAGTGTTGAGGTGGATGATCCTTGGTACGAGGATCAAACTGTGGTGGAGCCTCATCTTCAAATTCAAGGATGTAAACATCCTTATCTTCAGTGAGCGGTGCAGGGAGAACTCCGGAGCGGACTTTGTCTTCAATCTTTGGTCCCGGATCAAATGGGAAGGTGGCCTCCACACTTAGCGGGTGTACGTTGAGCTTCCACCCAACTTCATTAGTGCACGGGTGGGGGCCTTGATCCTTCAAGTGAAGATCAAAGTTTGATGGCTCCTCCTCCTCCTCAAATTCGAGGATGTAAATGTCCTCAACTTCTTGGTGAGGCTCATGGGAAGAGCCTTGATGAAAATCAACTTCAGAGGGAGGTGGCTCCTTGAAGTTGATTATAGCACTCTCCTCTGATGGCTCGGAGGGACGGCATCTCCTCCTCCTCAAGGTTGAGGATGTGTCCATCCTCATCTTCTGGGTGGAGCACAGAGAAGGAGGGGAAATAACGGTAGTTGACTTCAGAGGGAGGAGACTCCATGAAGTCAAGGTGGAAGCGGTCCTCTGATGGCTTGTCTTCGAACTCAGGCAGATGGTTGAATGACGTTTGCTCAGGTTCGAACGGGGGAGGTGATAGAGAGCAACTCAAGTCCTCAGTAAGGTGATCCACTTTATGAACCATTTCGCTCTCCGGTTGCTGCGATGCAAGGTTTAGTAGACCTTCCATCATCGCGTTCATCTCTACTAATTTGGCATAGAGCTTCAGTTGGTTCATGTCGAGGTCTTTTTCCTTAGTCCGCTGCTCCACTTCATGGACCATTTCACTCTCTGGTTGTTGCTCCCTTCGAGCTAGTGTAATGAGCTGGTTCATGTCGATGGTGTTCATTCTAGCACTAAGATCCTCCACAGTGGGTGAATCTACCCTTGCCGTGATCTCAGAACAATAAGCACTCTTCTGGTCTCCTCCACTCTCTTGGCACCTGATCCATCGACTGATGTCTTGTTCAGTGGGGTTTGGATTGACATATAAGAACCGGTTCTCCATGAGAGTCTCCGATCTTGAGATTAGATCCTCACAAGGAGGGCACATGTGAAAGGATCCACACCCTTGACAATCAATGTATTGGTCGTAGGTTGCTCCAGAGGTGTAGTCGTAACAATCTTCTGCTTGATCATCAAGACCGTCCATCAGAGATAGGTTCCTAAAAAAAAAGTAACACAAATTTATACACAAGAGGGGGAAATAAATGAAATGAAAATCTGCACAAAAACTAAACAGATAATAAACCAGATAGTTGGACCGAAGTCCCCGGCAACGGCGCCAAAAACTTGTTGGCAAAATGTTGAAACTATCTTGCTAACTATGGGCAGTGAACCCAGTCGTTGTAGTACAACAAGGTCGTATCCACAGGGACTTCGTAACTATCTAGCTAATTATAAGCTTAGTAAATGTGCAAGCGGATATATACAAAAGTGCATAAATGTAAATTATGGGTTTTGGGTTTTTGGGTTATAATTGGAGAAATAAAGAAAAGCAATAAACACTAAACTAACTATCTAGGATAGGTGTAGCTCGGGATAGGATATTCGTACCCGTCATCCCCTTTCTACCAATTGCCGAACCTCGAACTCATAGCTAAACAACGGGAATTTAATTAATAGCCAAATCCAGGTCTATTAATCCTAACCAATTTAACGGGGACTGAATGTTCGTTCAAATCCCCAATTCAATCAGAAGCATTAAGCACAAATCTACCCTAAGTTGCAATGAGAACCTCATCTCAAAATCAGTGAAAATCGGCTAACATTGATTTAGTCCCAACGGTTTAGGTTTCTATCTCAGAATAACATTTTGATAGAATCCCACAATAATGCTAAACTAATCGGTAGGCCAAACCAACCAATTTAACACATAGAAGACAAATTGAGCAAAACCCTTAACAAATTCCCAAATCATGAGCAACAAGTTTAGATGTCATAAACACTCAATAATCATCTTCATTAAGCTCAAAGACTAAAATAAAGCATAAAAATAAGTTCAAGATTCAACAATGGAGGTTTTAGGGATTTTGGGGCAAAATCCCCATCCCAAGCTACAAGGAAACTACACAACCATTAAAGCACAAAAGAGAGAGAAGGGAGAAGAAATAGCCATGGGAGATTGAGGAAGAGCTTCAATGGAGGTGAGCCTTCTCCTCCTTCTTCTCTTCTTCTTCTTCCTTCCCTTTCTTCTTCTTTTCCCTCTTTTCTCTTGTTTTTCCGTCGTTTTTCTGTTCTGTGTGGAATACCCCTCTTTCCTCTTCTTTTCCCTTTTAAAATCTGATTTCTGGGCAAATTTTACGACCGACCGGACTTGCGACCGGACTTGCGACCGGACTTGCAAGGTCGGTCGATTCCAGTAGCTTGCAAAAACGCAAATCTGGGCAAAATTTCGACCCGACCGACCTTGCGACCGGACTTGCAAGGTCGGTCGGAGTCAGTATAACTTCAAAACGCTGTATCTTCTTCGTTTTAACTCCGATTTTGGATCCGTTTGCGCCCACGCGTTCCTCTCTTCGTCTACTTTACTCCTAGCTATGTTACTCCTCCTGTTTAAACAATAAATGTGTGAAACACCAATGAAACACAAAACTAGAGGAAAACAAGCTAGAGTGGAGAAATGAGCATGAAAAGTGTTGATTAAACATATGAAATACACCCCTAAAACATGCTCATTTAGACACTCATCAATACCTAGAATGGCGTATAGCAGAAAAGGAGAAGAAAGAAATTGCGAGCAAAATTGGAGATAATGTTGCTCTTCAAGCTCTGTCTAAGAAGGAAGGAAGAAGCCTCTTCTAGGATTTAGTAACTACTCTCATTGGATTAGGAGAACCCATAGAGGTAATGGTAGGACTTGGAGTAGAAAGAGCACAATGAATTTTCTCAGTTAGGATTGCTAGTAACCGGTAAGAAAGGTAGATGGCTAGGTGGCCTTTTGTTAGCTCTTGTTTTATGTTGTTTTTTCTCTAGCGAATTAGGTGGTGATTGGCCTTTTGCCCCCAACTATAAAAAAACTAGCTGAAATGTGACTAATCTAATGTTGTACACCAGTGAATTTTAGATGGTACATGGAGACCGTTTTTAGGGATCATATAAGGACTAATTTAGACTATTTATTACATCGTTTAGATTATTGTAAGAACCAAATGATTATATGTATGCATTCATCTTGGAAGCTTCAAGACTAAATGATAACGTCCATGAAAAGATGGTCCATTGGAGTCATGTTGTCTCTCGTTTGAAATCACAAGTGTGAGCGACCAACCATTGGTTACACCTAGTAGATTGACTGCATTCCCTCTACAACAAAGCTAGACCGGGAAATTGAAAGTTCCTTTGTTTGTTGTCTGTTTCATAAGAAGAGGCGTTTGATGTCTCACAATGTCTTCATACACAACCTTCATGCTTGTTTCGGCCGTCAGATTTTCCCAATGTGGGTTCGTTTCACTTAAAATAATATCTTAACAGATTATTCAAGTAGCAATTTGAGGAGACTGGGTAATGAGATCCTGACAGAAACGAAGTGTTTGATATTATTGAGAGTAGTAATGTAGTTCAGAAACTAGTGGAAGGGCGGGATAATGGATATGAAGTAGAGGAGGCTATTATGTCCATGGAAATCAGTAGTAGGCCTTTAGCCTTTAGATCCCAAGGAAGGGATGCAGAAGTCTGACCTGAAGCTAAGTGTGGGGACTGGAAAGAAAAAAGAAATACTGCTATGTACTAGTCCCCAGCCTGTTTCGCTAGAGAAAAATAAGGGGATGGATTCTATTAAGAAAGGGGAAAACAGTAAGAACAACGCTCCTGTCAAGCTTGTTATCACCCTCACTAAGAGACAAGAAAGGGATAAGAACACTAAAATCTCTAAAGTGTTTGATCCCTTGGGTCTGAATGGAGCTATTAATGATAGTGTCATACCCTTTAAAAAGAGATTAGTGTATCAGATGGAGTATTGGAAAGAGGCCTTCAAAATTTTTAAAGAAGCTATGAAATACCCCGAACTTAAATATAGTGATTAAAATTATCCTAATATGTATTTAAGGGCCTAATAGTGCCTAAGTAATATTGGTAAGGAAAATAAATCCAAAAAAAATGCTTAAAAAGCGAAAACGCTAAATAAGCGTTAAATAACCATAGGAGGTATGAGACCTCGGTTAGCGTATTATATGGATTCCTAAGGCTTAATAAGGCCAAAATAATATATGGGAACAACTCCCGAAGAAAACGGATCCAAATAATGTATTAAAACGCTAATAGAGCTTTAGCGCACGTTTTTCGAGAAAACCCGAAAAACGTGACTTTGAGTGGTCAAACGAACCCGTAAAAATTATAAATCATTAAATAACAATAATTAAGCATTAATGGAAGCTTAAAAACCAGTAAAAATTAAAGAAACAAGAAAATTCCGGAAAACGGGTCCGGTTAGTGCATAGTACCGAAACCGGGTAAAATAACGAGCGTTTTCTGTAAAAGACAAAAAAACGCTCTAACTAGTAGTAATGTGAGGGGCCGGTTTTTAATAGATAATAAGCTCCCTCACACACACCTAATAAGCTAGAAAGGAATAAAGGAAAGGAAAGAAAGAAAAGTAGAAAAGGACCTCACCCTCTCTTTCCTCCCTCACTTTCTCTTTTCCTTTTCTCTTTCCCCTCTTTCTTCTTCCTTTACCGTTTTTCTCCTCCCTCTGGTGCAGCCTATTTCTTCCTCCTCCCATGGCTACTCCAACTTCAATCTCATGCCCAAGCTTTATTAAAGCTTCAAATGCAAAAATAACTACATATTCTTGCTCCCCTCATCATTCTCTACACTCCCCTCTTTTTAGAATTTCAAAATGAGGAATTTCATCTCCATGGGTTTTCCCCATTCAAAGAGAAAATAGCATCAATGTGTAGCTTGGAGTCTCCTCTCTCCATTAAGGTAAAAATCTTCATGAACAACTCATGTTTTCTCCATCTTTCTTTGTAACCGATTTTGCCCCTTTGTAATGCTCTATTTTCTCTCTCTTTTGAGCATAATTCCAACCTTGCAATGGTGGTGGAATCACCTTCTTGAACCAAGGGCTAAAACCCCTCTTAAAACACTCCAAAGGTAAACCCTAGAATTTGTGTTTTGAGCATTTCAATGGATTAGTGTTAATCTATGAGTTAGTATTTTAATTACACCTATTTTTTTGTTCATTGGGTGATGGGAATGGAGTTTGGCAACTCCATTCCCCACATGACCGATTTTGTGCAAGAAAGAGAGAAGAAGGAGAATTGGAAAGAAAAGAAGGAACTATAAGAGCTTAAGGTAAGAGCTCCTTCTTAATGCTAAATTTTAATGCATTAGAGTAATGGGAATGGGTAAACTAATTAAGGAACCCAAAATATTGTATTAGTAATGTAGTTGTGGAAGTTTGAGTATTTATGAGCTAGTATTTGGATTGTAGGCCTTAGAGCCAAATGAATTGTGCATGTGTATTGGTATTGTGGATTGAGGAAGTATTGGTGTATTGAGATTTGTTTTGATTTCTGGTAGGACCCTTGTATGGGTGTGGCTAGATTAGGAATGAATTTGGTGAGAAAGTATGTGTGTGGTTAAGTGAGAAATGTAGGTGAACTATGGCAAAATTCTAGTAGGAAGTATGCATTTATGGATGACTTGGTGAATGGGAAAACCAAGGTGTGTATTGGATTGAGTAAGGATGCTTAGTAACCATGGATTGGTAGTAGTAGTATGTGAATAAAAGAGTGAAAAATCTGTAGCAAGAAGTGTAGTAATGCAATGTAAAATCTAGGAAGAACTAGTGTGTAAGATTTAGTAAAATGAGTGTTGTACTTGAGGAAGTAAGATAATGCATTGTAGGCCTTGGAAATGACATTAGGAGAGGAAATTATGTATGGAGGGAGTAAGAATTAAAATTTGTAGCAAAACTCAACTAGGAAAAATAATGTAAGTGCTGGAATAGAAATGTAGAAAATATGTGTGTGAATGGGTATGGAAAGAAGTAATGAGTTAGTAATGGATTTAGACATGTTTAGGAGACCAATTAGGTACTTAAATATGTGAGATTAAGTGTAGGATCAATGGGGAATTAATTAGACAAAGTATGGGATGTAACAGATTTTGAAAACTCTATCTGTAGAAAACATAGCAGGGTCCGGGACTTAAGTCCAGGACTAAGTCCCGGACCACTATATAAATTCAGGCTGAGAGTTACAAGTATAGGGTGGTCCGGGACTTAGGTCCCATACAAGGACCCGGACCACCCCATTAAAACCACCCGAGAGTATACAAAATTATGGGTCCGGGACTTGATTAGGGTACAAGGACCCATACCACCTTAAAGTTTCATTCGAGAGTGAAGACCAATGCTGGTCTGGGACTTGACATATGTACAAGGACCCGGACCATATGCAAAAACAACCCGAGAGTTCAGACCACAGGGTGGTCCGGGACTTAAGACCTGGACAAGGTCCCGGACCAACCCAGAAAACTAAAAATAAGTTTATAAAGTGGCTTTTAAGAAAATGTAAAGGATGGTAATGATGGTATAAGGTAATTAGTACATAATTAATGATGTTTAAAGGCCCTAAGAAGAGTAAACGAGTATGAGAAGTAATTAAGAAAAATTGTAAGTTTAAAGACATTAAGTTAAACCGAAATGAGGGGATAACGGGGTAAGTACAGGAGTAGAAATTATGTATGTACTGTAATGCTTAGTATTAATGGAATCATTTGACATGTAGTCATTGGTTAGAGAATAAGACTCGAGGAACGAGAGCGAACCAAAGGAACGTGAGGACACCCGGTAAAGTAAATTCCGGTAAAAGGTATGATTTATTCATGCTCTGTATCCTAACCTGGTTACCCCGATTTGTGTGCTTATTTGATCACCTAAATAAGATAAAGGGAAAATTCACGATATACCCCTGTTTTCTTTCGTAATTCACAATATACCCCTGTGATTTTCGTAATTTAACGTTAAACATGCTTACATGTTGTCCAAAATTGATGAAACTTTACATGGACGATGCTAAAGTGTTATATTTTGGTTCAATATCAAATTTGAAGCTTTTTAAGCTCACATGTGACCTGTGGGACCCAATGAATATGTGACTGTTCATTGGGTCCCACAGGTCACATGTGAGCTTAAAAAACTTCAAATTTGATATTGAACTAAAATATAACAATTTAGCATCGTCCATGTAAAGTTTCATCAATTTTGGACAACATGTAAGCATGTTTAACGTTAAATTACTAAAATCACAGGGGTATATTATGAATTACGAAAGAAAACAAGGGTATCTCGTGAATTTTCCCTAAGATAAAAGCATGAATCGGACTTTAAGGCACTTACTTGTGCTTGTTTTATATTTGTTCTTGCTATAGTGTCTTGAACATTTAGTTTGTATAATTCATGAAATGAATGGATGAAGATGAAGAGTGTATGTACCTTGTAGTGTACTTGTGTAATGTATTGTACCTTGTATGGATGTGGATGTGAGTAATGTGTTATTGTGTGGCTTGGATGTGTGACTTCTACTAATTCCTAACTACCTAACTCCTAAAGTAAGTATTGAGTAAATTGGAATGAGTAGAAGTCTGATATAGTTTCGGCCATGCGTGAGGATGAGGAGACACAAGAGGTTGGATCCGATTCCTGGCTCTTAAACTTTTCCACGGCCCAAACCCCTTAAATTGGTAGCATCTTGGATTAGTGAGCCAAGTAAAGCCCGGTGGTGGGACGGTGTAGTCCCTGCCCGGAGGTCCCGACGACTTGACTTGAGTAAGTAGTAAGTAAGTAAGTAAAGTATGTATGTGTAATGGTCTTGGCTGGTGTAAGTCATTGACCCCGAGTAAAAGAGTAATCTCCACCCGATTAACCCGGGTGGACAAATGGAGCTAACAAGTATTGTGTATGTATGGTGTAAGTGTATTTCGGTAAAGGTAAGTAAGTATTGGTTGACTTGTATTGTCTTCCTTGTATGTATTGAAGTGTATGTATGTATTCCTTGTGTAGTATTGTAGTATGATGTATGAGAGCATGTATGTATGTATGTATTTGTAAAATGAACTGCATGTATTCGACCAAGTGGTCGGCGTACCCTCGCTAGTACGCGGGGTATGCGGAAGTCATATGCAGCGTAAGCTGAGCCCCTAGGGGCAATGTTTTCATTTGTACAGGTACCGAAGCAGATAAGGTAATAGTAAGAGACCGGCAGCTACATTTAGATAGCTAGAAAGGAATTGTAGATTGCAGAGAATTGTATAAGGCTTGTAGCCTTGTATGTAGGAGTGTACCAAGGGTCACCATTATGGACTAACGAACAACATTCCTTGAGACATATATGTGAACATTGGGTAGATGCTAGACTCTTGGAGAGTATGTATGAACTTGAAGGAAGCATTGTACTTGTAGTTGGAACTTAGTAAACTCAGTATGTTATATTGTATTTAAGGAGCATTGTATTGAATGGAGAATTGTAGTACTTGTTTAGTAGTTGGAGTATGTATTGTAATTGTGTAGTACTCGGGTATTCCGGTCCATCAGACCGATGCTGTAAGTAGTAGTAAGCCTTATTTGTCACGTGGGTGGCTAACGGCATTGTATCACCCACCGTTGTGTAAGTATGTATCCGCTGCGGGAGTATGGATGTATGAAGTGATTGGACGGTAATGACGGTATTAGCGGTAGGGGTGTTACAAGCTAAGTCCAAGAAAGCCAAGGTCTCACAGGATGAGGAAGGAGACCTAAATCAGTCGATAGCCCAAATAATGGAAGAAGCTGATAGATTATCCTCTCCCCCTAGATTTCCTAACAAGATCTTCTCCCAAACAGAAGTGGTGAATCAAAGAGAAGGGAAACAGATATTCAGTCCAGGCTTAGCAGATTGTGAAAGTAAAAAATTGACTCGTAAGAAGAGGAAATTTTCAATCAAAAATGTTCAGAGGAGTGATGTTCCACATGTTGAGAAGGCTAGGTCTGTTTCTAAGAATGTAAAGGTCCCCCCAGTGAAGGCTACCCTTGTTGAGAAGCAAGGCAGCCAGGAAGAATGAATCCGTTAGAATTCTGTTGCTGGGGGATGGGTCTCTTCCTAGCAGCAATGCAGGAAGTTATGCTTAACCAGAATTTCAAGGTGGCTAACTCTCATTCCTCTGAGACCAAGAAGCAAGTAAAGAATTTCTATAAATATCTTGGGAATATTAAGAAGAGTATCTGTTGGCGGGGTAGTAGTGCTAGTAATCTGGGTGCGGGAGCTGCTTTCCTGCTAATTAGGAAGAAGATCTTTAGCTGGATCTTTGGGCTTTTGATCTACAAAGATAAGCAGAAGAGTAGACACAAGGGCTATGGTAGCAAGTTGGTGATTAGTGACAGTCACCAAAAGAAGGTATATCAGTATAACCTTAAGTTCCATAATCAGAATCCTACAAGAAAGATTTTAAGCACCTTCAATGTGCGAATGGTTAGACTTTTAACATATCTAATAGCTCTGGAGCTTGTCGTTCAGATGGGTAGCCTTAGCTTGTGTTTTAAGCTAACAAATAGATCGATCAAGTGGAGGGCATGGTGGGATTTTAAGTCTAGTGATATCCCTTCTCATCAAGTATGGACGCTGTTTCTTTTGGCATACTATAGTAGGTTACTCAGGAGATTAATGAGTGTTCAGGTGAAGTTCTATGGTAGAACACAATGGCACTACTCAAAGAGTAGGGAAGATGTTGGTTTTTGGGTTAATGCAGTTTATAATTTTAATCTAGATCTAGTTCCTGGTTTTGATTGTAATAAGGGGCTGGTTTTGAGCCACTCTTTGTCTCCTTTACTACTGGTAGCAGTAGTTTAAGAGTTGTATATAAGTTTAGTAATATGCAACAGTGTGAGGATGGGGGCAACAATCAAAACTTTAAGAGCCCTCAGTCCTGGAGTGTAATCTGTAACTCTTGTTTGATGTCTTGTTATGTTTTATGAATGAATGGAATCCTAGTGTTAATAAAAAAAATACAAGAATTTCTTTTGCTTCTCAGGGGGACTCTCGAATACCCTTCGCAACTTGCTTTCCCTTTCGAGATGCGTCCTCATATGTATGCTCAAGGAGTTTCCCATATAGTCATCCCAACATTCGAATCATGCCTCGCATGCTTCGTTCAAAACGCACTGTGTGTAGCTCTTCCTCTTCTTCACTCATCACAAATCCAACGACGATAACCATGTTCGTTGGCTCAGTCAGATATCAATTCCTTGGTCCAAGTGTTAAGTGTAGTAAGCCTGACAATTCGAGCGGGAAAGAGCTGGGAACATTGAGCCGGGCGGCTAATAAAAGGCTTGTAGTTGTTAATTAAGTCTTTGAGAGTTACATAATAATCAGTGCAATTTACTAGTGGTTGTCGGTTTATCCTACCTTCTAGTTCTAAGTGATGGTACATAGCAACCGGAGAGTGGTCGACAACTGTTGAGCCGACCCCATCACAAAAGAGAACCGCTTAGAATGCTCAAAAATAGAGGGAAAACAACAAAGAGATGTGCACACTTTCTATTAATTTTAAGGCTGATGCTTTTGTACTGAAAACATTTGTTACACTACTATGGTTCATGACTGACCACATGAAATCTTTATGTCCCCTAAATTGTACAGATTCTCATACAAAATTAGAGAAGGCCAACCAGCAAAACAAGTCCAGACAACATTCTTCGATAGATATCCGACTGAAACCTGGTGCGAGGTAGTGATTAGCACTACAGTTCAGGTTAATATTAGAACGCTTTACCCAGGGACTCAACTCAATCATGACTCCAGATCCTTTTTCCTAATATTATTAACAGTGCTGGGTTGTATTAGGATGACAACAGCTAGCGATGGTTCCACCTAGCTGATCGGCTTCGTTCGGACATGGCCTAAATGTGTTATTTTTGATTTTGGTATTTTTGATCCAAAATGTCAAACCGTCATCACCGAACAACAATTTTCAAAACAGCCACAAATATACCATTTTCAAAACAACCACAAAACAACCAACAATTTATACTGCAAATAGAATAATACCGTAAACATCGGAGCCAGAAACTGTAATTAAGGGGGCGAAAATCTTTTAAATATAATTAATATTTAAAAATTAATTTTTAATAAATTAATTTAAATTTTCAATACTTATAATTATATTTTAAAATAATTTTTTATGCTAATATATGTTTTTTTTTTTTCTCGACATATCCAAGTATTAAATTTAATTTATGTTTTGAATTTCATTAAGTAATATTTAATTGAATAGAATATATTGTTTTAACTACAATATATGTTTAAAATAATATTTTATCAACAATTAAATATATAATAATAAAATATGTGAATAGTTGTACATATATATTCGATTCATCTATTATTTTTATTATTAGAAAGAATTATTTTTTTCAATTCAATGATATTATTTATTCCATAAAAATTAAAATAATCTTAAGTATTAATACATTTGAATGTTATATAAATACTAATATATAATCCATAAAATTTTTTTTATATGTAACATCTAATATATTTACTTCTAACATAATGGTTTATTTCTTTATTTTTTCTAATATATGTAAAAAAATTATTATAAATTAATATGTATACATATTAAATTATTGTCACTAATAAAAATAATAATAAAGGATATAATTGAATATCTACATATATTTTAACTTTATTAACAAAAAATTCTTTTAATGTAATATAAATTTTTTATTGTAACCACCAAAAAACGGTAGACCACTGCACAAAACTAACTTATTCAAAAACAACCAGACGAAACCGCGTCTGCCGAAACTAGTTTTCAAAACCAACCAGACGAAACTGCCACCTGCCGACACTATTTTTCAAAACAGCCACAAAACAACCAGCAAAACTACCACAAACAACCAACAAACAACCACAAAACAACCAGACCAAAACAGCCACAAAACTACCACATTTATACCATACCGAACGCAGCTGTCTCCTACAAAGAGAAAGTCGCCCAACCAGTGGCGGAGGCAGGCTTCGCCTGGAGGGAGCAAAACACCCCCTAACTTTGTTAAATTACATAAATTTGTAGTGTAAAAATTTTTTTAAAAAAAAATTTAGTAAAAACACCCCCTAATTTTTTATAATTCTGTCTTTGACCCTCTTAACTTATATTCCTGGCTCTGCCCCTGCGCCCAACCAAGTGGGTGTGGGACCTATCATCATTACCATGCTTCTCCCCAACATCCTTGACTCAGCAAAACAGAGCTTACCAATTCGTACGATAACAACTTATGCTCCCTCCCTATTACTCAATTGCGGACGATCATCAATGCTCTTGCATAACATATCTTTCTATTTCTGTACAGAGATAAACTAAACATCGACAATGAAGTGTGACTATTTATCATATTCTTCAGTGTAGTTAAGTTAAGAAGACTGACAATTCAGTTCGAATTGTTTTTGTGTAAGTTGACATCTATAATTGTACAGTACAGTTCTCTATTTTGTTCAGTCATTTTCTACAGTTGCAGAAACTTCCCTTACCTTTTTAAAGTAAGGCCACACCACTAGCTGCTACTAGACTCTCTGTAACAGAACTAAACTTGAAGTCTGATGACCAAACTCTGAACAAAACAATGACAGTACTTCCAAAAAGAGAACCACAGTGTGAGGTGAGAGGGTGGGTGGGTGAAGTCTACGACTTCTTTAATGATCAACAACTACATAATAGATATATATAAATATGTACATGACAATGACAACAACAACCACCCAGATATATAGTTTACCTATTAGAACTACTGTCAACTACCAAGCTATACATATGAAATTGAATTATACAATACCCATAATTAGAACACATCAAATAATTCAACCATTTATTGATTAGAAAAAAAAAAAGCATAATTCAACCATTTATCTGTCTCCTACATCACCGGAAAGGTTTTAATTACCACTTGGAGAATTTAGTTTACAACTGCCCACTTTTAACTACTCATATCAGATTATGTACAGAATTGATTTCAAAATGGACAGAACACCATAAACATTACTACTACAATTTACCAGCTAAAATCATGAGAAAGAAAAAAAGAGTTTTTTTTTTTTTCTTTCAAAAGAGCATAACCTAAAATACGATAGACAAACTATTTGTTTTACCTATTAATTACACTAATGATTAAAACCCACAACACACACACTTTAGCTAGCTAAATTCACAAAAGATCATGACCTGAAGCATCTTGTTGAAATAATTCATTTCCTGTTGAGAAAGATTTTGAGTTTAGGACGAACAGGGAAAGGATAAAACCTTCTGCAAATTGGACAAGTAGCTTTCCGATTCAGCCAATGATAAACACACACTTTGTGAAACCTATGTCCACATAAGGGAAGCGTGGTACAACCTTCACCATCATTACCGGATTCCTCGTCAAGTAAGGAGCCTTTGCAGATGGCACATTCCGTGAAAGACTCAGCTATCTCGTTTAATCTACCTGGTGACATCAGGGCCAGTGAGTCACGTGTAAGTCGTCCCATCATCGGTGGAAGCTGGTGATGATAATGTTGAGGTGAGGAATTAGGATTAAGGTTATGTGGGTGGTTCTGTCCAGTGAAGAAGTGAAGGAATTTGATGATTCTAGAAAAGGGTCTAGTAGTAGTTGAAGAAGAAGAACATCCAGGGTTTCGGTTGGGTTGGTGTTGTTGTTGAGGAGGTCGAGGTTCGAGTGCGGATTCAACATCATAGTAACAGCAAAGCTCCCATAGATGGTTGCGAAGGGAGTAGTAGATTAAAGCGAAGAGAATGCAGAGTGGGATAAAGAAATAGAAGATGAAGAAATAGGAGAGTACGACAACTTCATCACCCTTGCCGTCATCTGGTGGTGGTGGTGGAGGTGGTGGCGCGTGAGAAGATGAATCATGGTCCATGATTTGGATGATGCTGAGGATTTGAGAGGATTAATGATGCTTGAGGATAAAGAAAACCCTCGATTGGTTTGGGGGTAAAGGATCATGGGTTGCGTTGGGATAGTGTTTTCTTTGATTTGATTTGATTATAGTGAGATGAAGAAAAAAAAGGAATTAATTTTTTTTGGGGGGAGCGGGAGGGTTTTTTGGGGAGGAGGGTTGTAGACTCAGAGTGGTCTCTCTCTGTCTCTGTAAGGGGGTATGTTCAGTTTTCAGTAATGAAGGGGAGATTTTGTAGAGGTAGAGCCACTACTACTACAATCACCATGCTCACAAGATGTTTGTGAATTTGACTGAGTGGCCCGCAAGATTGGAAGAGCCGGAAGCAAAGCAAACGTTTTTTTTCTTCCTATTTTAGCTCTTTTCTTTTCTATCTGCTGACACTCAATCACATGCTCCTTTCCGTACTTCTCTTTTTGTCTTCATACTCTCTCTACTGCTTATTTCAGTTCATCGATGAAATAAAAATTTTGGTCCACTCCATTCACGCAATTCATTATTAAGCAATCTACTAATGATAAAAGGGCTTTTAATTGGAGGCCACCTCAAAATAAAATATACGTATTAATTGGTGATGGTTAGGGGCGAACTTTTTAGGGTTTGTGTGTTGGGCATTATTTTTCTCCTCTCCTGCAGCGATAGGTGTGTTGGCTATTATGATTGACTGGAAAGAACAACAACAACCTTACAAATTTAATTCCCTGTGATTAATTTGATTGCCTTTGTTATGTAATGCGAATATGTAATGTAAGTACTTGAGTCGTTGATCGACTTACTTTACAAAGAGTATAGAGAAAAACAACATCTTCCAAACCAACCGATGTCATGTTTAAAGCTAAAAGTAAAGATATATAATGGTGAAGGAAATTGATAAATTAATAGTACTAATGCTGGTCACCGTTCCGGTTCCGAGATATGTGTATTCATATTTGGAACCAGTCACGGTCGGTTTCGGGGTGGTTCCGGTTCCAAACTCTGTATTCGTTTCAGATTCGCTCAAATCACCGGTTCCGATCAGTTCTAGAGCGGTTCCGGTTCCGGTTCCATACGGTTCTGGATTCGAGTGTCGAGAAACTGGAACAGACCGACCTATTGTGGGTTGGTCCCCTTGGGTCGGTCGAAGGCAGAAGCTTTCTGTGAGCTTTTTGTCTTTGACCGACCCAAGGGGACCGACCCACAGTGGGTCGGTCGGCTCCAGATTCTTCGTTTTAACTTCAATTTGAGATTTATTTGCGCGCACACGTTGCTCGTTTTGCCCACTTTACTCCTAGATAGGTTATTCCTCAAGTTTATAATCTTAAATGTGTAAGTAACAAAGACTTAGAATTTTATTGAATTTACAAAATTAGGGAACAAGGAGAATTTTATTATATGATTCACTGCCTCATTCAAGCCTTATTAAGTAAAAACCCTTTGAGAAAACCCTAATAAGAAAAAAGAGTACAACTACTAAGAGGTTATATGATTTCAATTTGCAAGTCTTAAAAAGGATTACATGGAAAGAAAGTGATACTAATACATTCTAAAAGATTACAATACAAAATAGAAGTCCTAAGTGGTGTTTTCCCCTTTCATCTTGTACCAATCATCATGTTGCCCCTCGTATTGCAATGCGTGTGCTTGACATCTCAGCTCGGCTAAGTCCTAATCATACTTCTCAACATAAACCTTGATTGAGTCTAGTGCAAGGCTTGATCTCTTTTCATCCAACACTCTCTTGCCCGCACTAAACGCCAACTCAGAATCAACGGTTGATGCTGGAATCGCTAGCACATCTCGAGCTATATTTGCAAGGATGGGAAACTTGTCTTCATGTGCTTGCCACCACTTAAGAACATCTATATCACCATCACCATCATCATCATCAAAACTAAAAGTGAAGTTAATATAATCATCATAAGTACAAAATCCGAAACCCGATTGAACTGATTTCGGTCTTTTCAAAATACTAGAAATTAAAGAACTTCTTTTGCTACCGGGGAGTGGTGGTTTAGAAGAGGAACCACTACCACTAGCAGAAGAAAGCTCATCTGGATGATACTTTGAAGTATACTCATCATGTAGCTTTTTCAAGGCTACATTAACCTTTTCTACATGGTCCTTAACATAACCATCATTGGGTGGACCTCCTGGAACAATACTATAATAATAATCAAGCAATTTTGTTAGACCATCTAATTTTATTTGAGGATCAAGAACAGTTGCAATACAGTAAATCTAAGGAAATTCATTGAAATAGTTAAACCATTAAGACATCATATCGTATATAACCCCATTGATCCCATCAACATTCTTGTTCTCATGCAAGACATAGAAAATACTAATGCATTCATTTATGACAAGATGCAGATTAATTTTATAACTTAATGAAAATACCTTAGTTGCATTATCAAAATAATTCAAAACATTCTGCACAACATTAGCCTTTTCCCAAAAGTCCTCACCCATTAATTCTTGATTGGATTGAGCAACCATAATGTTATACAAACTACTCAAAATGGGTTGGTGTTTCTTAGTCTTAACTAACAATTCATATGTGGAGTTTCATCTAGTGGGGGTGTCGGAAGCAAATTGGTGAGGACGTATACCGGATTGCTCACACTTTTTTTGTACTCATTTTTAACAACATGCGATTTCCTAATTTTCTCATTACATGCCTAAGAGATTCTAGTATAGAAGTCAAGTTAGATAAGCCATCTTGTACACACAAATTTGTAACATGTGCACAACATCGAACATGCAAGTAATCTCCTTTATGCAAGAGTGTGAGTCTCTTATTAGCTTTTAGAAGATCTACATACCTAACATTGTTCGAACCATTATCTAAAGAGATTGAGAATACCTTGTCTAACAAATTCCACTCAGATAATACTTCAATAAGTTTCTCAAAAATATTATGACCGGTATATGCATCATCAAAAATGTCAAAAGCAATAATACATTTCTGAAGCGTCCAAGAACTATCAATCCAATGAAATGTAACACAAATAAATGTCACATTAGTAGTAGATGTCCACATATCACTAGTTAATGAAACAAGACCATCAAATGCATTCATCATTTCTATAAGTTGGTATCTAGTTTTACTATGTTGTGCAAAAGCTCTACGTTTTAGCGTATTCCTAGGCAGTCAGTCTACTATATTGTGGTTGTAATGTGGTGTAAACAAAATTTTCAAAATAAGAGCTTTCACCAAAATTAAAAGGTAATTGTTCAGTAATCATAAACCTAAGCATGTTGTCTATCATTCTTTCTCTATCATAACGAAAAAAACCTGGATCGGGTTGTCGTTGGGTAAACCCGGTGAGCATAGTTTGACTACTTGTACCGCCCACCATTGCCGTCGTATCCTTGTAGATTTAGTGAGTTTTCAAGTGCTTTTCAAAGGATTGGTTTCGGTGCCCACTGCCCATGTAAGTCCTTTGGTGCAAAGATTGTAATATTGCTTGTATGCCCCGGGCTTCTTCGGATCTTCTTTCTTTGTGAAGTATGCCCACACCCAAGAATCCTGTTTCATTTTTGTTGGAGCGGCGCCATCATCATCATCATCTTGATCATCTTCTTCTTGATCAAGATTGTGGGCATCGGATGAGGTAGAGGATGTACCTTTAATTGTAAAAAAAAATTGTTTTAGACTATAATTAAGATAAGAATGCAACTTAAAATTAAAGTTTGTATAAAATAAATTGTAACTAATATTAAACTTACCAAATGAAGGTATTCCTCGTTATGTTGCCCCCATGTTTGAAGATTTGTGCTGAGAAATTGTATAGCTTCCACCTTGCGGGATTGATGAAGGTGAATAATGTGGATGTTGATGATACCTGAATTCCATTTCGTCGATTTGGTCTTGCTCATCAACTTGAAAATTTGGATCAATTGGGAAGTTGGAAGAAGGCATCACTTCCTTTCCGGCTCTCCTAGACATTTTGCTAGAATGTGGGAAATGGGAGTTGAGAGCTAATGTGGGAAATGATCTTTTTAGTAGCTAGAATGCTTAATAGCACAAGAAAATTCTAGTAATAAGATAAGAAGAGTAGGATGAGTTGTGTGGTGAGTATGATGATAAAATAGTGTATTTTTAGGGGTTTTGGGGCAAACTAGTCGTTTGGAGCCAATAGGAGCCGTTAGACACAAAGCAAAAAAGAGCTGTTGAGATTTTTGGGCGTTTCTGGTTCCGATTCCCAATGGCTCTTTCGTCAGAAGAGCGCGCGCGCCCAGGCCAAAACAACGTCGTTTTACCCATTGACCAATGGCTAGTTTGACCGGTTCCAGGAATCCAAGGGGGTTCCAGGTAGGGCTGCCCAAAAAATTCTGGAACCGTGGTATCCGACCTAAACCGAAGTTAACCGTACCTGTTTTCAGGTTAACCGTACCGGTTCTTGCGGTATGGTTAACCGAACCGTGTAAATTGATCGGTTTCGGTAACGGTATTGAATTTTCCATAACCGTGGTTAACCGATTATATAAACGATCAAAAACTTTGAATATTAATGTTCAACTTATATATTAATTAATGTAACTAATGAGGGAATATGCACAATATTATATTTTTTGTTATATGTGTTTGATTTGTCACTCATGATTTAGGTGAATAATCAATGTTGTACTATAAAATTAATGGTAAGGGTCTCATCAGTTTAAAAAAATACACGGAGACAAGGTTAACCGATAAAACCGAATCAAACTAAAAGTTAACCGGTCTAAACGGAATGGTAATGAAATCGGATTTTAGAAAAGTGAATTAAACGGTTAACCGAATCCGGTTAACTGGTCTAAATGGAATGGTAATGGAATTGGATTTTAGAAAACTGAAGACCTGGTTAACCGAAAGCGGTTAACCAAATAAGACGGTTAACCTACCATGGGCATCCCTAGTTCCAGACATTTCCGGACGGTTCTAGGCGGTTCGGTTTCAGACCTGGTTCAATCTCGAATCCCAAAATGTGTATCCATATTCGCTTCGTACAGAGGCGGTTCCGTTTAGAACCGGATTCGATGCCCACCATTAATTAATACCACGTTTTCCGGGTATTTAACTATTCATTAGGTATATGTTATCAATCGTGACCAAATATATGATACTATATATATGATATCAAAAGACACTTTTATTAGTTCCATTCCCTTTTCTGTTTTATATTTTTTGAAACACCCTTTTCTATGTTATATATCGACTCTTTTAAGTGTCAAATCTTGCAACTCTTGTCGTACTTTATGCACTTCCCTTTGGAATGGATTCTGCAGTAGAAGTATGTGGTCATTATAGTCTTACGAAGTGGATCCACCATTTGGGAATATATCTCTACTGATTATAATAATATAGTGAATAATTAATTTGAGAAGACGTTTCTACCCATAATTATCCATTAGTGTGTCTGTCGAGTAATATTTTAAACACGTGACCCACCACAGCTAGAAGAGACCTGGCCACGTCATGGACCCACTCCTTCCAAATATTGAAGGAAAGTTTTTCCATTTCTAAAGACGTTCGTGTTTTTTTTTTTCATTTTTTTCTTAACAATTTCTCCTTCTCCTTTCTTGGTTAATTACATTGAGTTAACTCATTCCCGTTTATCCAAAAAAAAAAACCCAAGGCCCTCTCTGGCTCCTAGATTGACGGGCTTGGATCTTCTTCCAATAGATAAAAAGTATATGGGCATTTCGTAACAAGATGCCCATCAAATATAAACGACTTACAAATCAGTCTCAGTTTTGGGTCCAATTGCTCTTTCTCACCCTAGTGGTCTATTTTTCTTATTAGTTGTAACTAGACCTTTCCAACTTTTTTTTTTGAAATAGATTGTTGCATATCATATAATAGTCATAGCCATATAGTTTGCATCATTACAGACATAGCTTCTTTTAAATTGTTGGGGCTGTTGGCGATTGTTCAAAACCACCCCACAAGCCAAGGAAACCGCAAGAGGTATATCTCTGTCGATCCAAGTTTTCCACCCCATACCACCATTAAACAGTTTAGAAATTAATACAGCCAGAAATTGATAAAACAAGTCATTACAGTCATGAATTCGAATCTGGGACATGCTTGTGAAACTGTTGGCTAAGTCGGGGAAGTGGTTGCTTCTCCATTGTGATCCTTTCTTCATATCCTTGCAGATCTTGCTTGTTTGAGTGTGGTTCAGTTGGATATGAATTTTGGTGAAGCCTTCTGTTCTTGCCAAGATAATCCCTTCAGTAATAGCCTCAATCTCCATCTCATGTTTCTCTTTTTTTGGTGAAGTTTTGTTGTTAAAGGCCATTCTCGGACTGTTGTCATGATTAATGAGTAACCCTCCTGTGATTGTTGTTTGTCCTTTCTTCCTGAAGCAAGAAGTTGCAAGTAAGATCTCATCATGTATCATAATAGTGTTACATTCGCCTCTCCTACCTTCCTCTTTACTAGCCATCTTTGTTACATAACTAGAAGTGAAAGCTAGGTTAGATTCAATACAACTCAAAACCGCATAATTGGGATTATGTTTGGCTTGATTTTTTCCATCATAAATCGCCCGCATGTGATTCGCTACTTTAGAAGTTTTCCTGCTAGACTAGATACTAGCTTTCTGAATGAGCCAATCTTGGATAGAGCCTCGTTTGTAATCGGGGAGCTCTCTCAAGTCTATTAGCTTATCCCAAAAATTTCTGCTAGTCCAACACAGAAAAATGGCGTGGATATCAGTGTTCAGGTCTCCACAAAAGTTACATTTACCTTTGCCTCCCACTCTCTTTGCAATGTTTGCCCTGCAAGGGAGTTGGTCATTAAGAATTTTCCAGCACAGGAGTTTGACTCTCGGAGGGGAGAGTTTAGCAGAGATTCTTGAGATAAATTCCCAAGTACCTCGGTTAATGTTAGAGCAATTGCTTTGGATTTTGTTATCTTGCAGAAGCTTGTATCCTTGTTTGACTGTATAATTCTTGTCCGTGGTATAGTGCCAAATCCACTCATCATCCTTTTGATGGTTAATTTGGATATTACAAATCTCCTCACTATCAATTTGCAAAAACCTATTATTGATAGTCTCAGTATTCCAATTCTTACCCTCATGGTCCATAAGGTCTCTGACAGTACTATCTCTGAATTGGATAGAGCAGGGGGAGATAACCTTAAAATTCCCATTCCTAGGAATCCAAGGAGTATTCCAGATCTTAGTATTTTTACCATTCCCAATCTCTTTTCTAGCACCTTCCTTGACTAGGAACATACTTGACAGCAGAGATTTCCGGATGGGACTATCACTCTTAGAGGGTTTAGTGTTTATAATATTGTGAGAAGGGAAGTATACAACTTTCAAGGTTCTAGCTACAAGGGTATTCGGGTTTTTGAGAAGATTCCAGATTTGTTTGGCCAGGAGAGCTTGATTGAAATCTTTTTAGAATCTGATTCCCAACCCCCTATTTTCTTTGGTGTTGCAGATCTTTTCCCACTTAGTCCAATACATTGACTTTTTAGTGGAGTAACCAGACCACCAAAACTGGGCAATCATGGAATCCATCTTCATGATGATATGGTTGGGGATTTTTAAGATAGACATGGACAATGTGGGAATGGACATAAGAACACTAGAGGTTAAGATTGACCTAGCAGCTTGAGACATGGGTTTGCTCCAGCTTTGAATTCTTTTCTTGAGGGCATCTAGTAAGTATCCAAAAGTCTCAGTTTTGTTTCTCCCTGTCTTGGTGGGAAGTCCCAGGTATTTCTTGAAGTGAGTGACAACCTGAACATTAAGAGAGTGGGCCATTTGGGCTTTAAGTTGGGAGTTGACTTTCTTGCTGAATACTATTTCTGATTTTTGATGGTTAATTTCATGCCCCGAAGCTTTGAGGAACTTGGACAGCAGACTGCCTAAGAAGTCAACATTTTGGGGATTGGCCACACCATAAAGAATCATGTCATCAGCAAAGGCTAGGTGAGAAATGCAGGGAGTATCCTTATTGATAGAGATACCCTGGTAAAGGTTGTCATTCATAGCTTTGTTAATAGCTCTAGATAAAGCTTCCTGGGTAAGGATGAAGAGGAAAGGTGATAAGGGATCACCTTGTCAAATGCCTCTTTTTTGGGGAAAAATTCTGCCAGGGGATCCATTGATGATGACAGCTCCTCTAACCGAAGTGGTGCAATTCATAGTCGGGATTCTCCAAGAGTCAGGGAAGCCCATAGCTCTTAATATATTATCTATGAAAGGCCATTCAAGTCTATCATAAGCTTTGATGAGATCAATATTGCAAGCAAAGAGTGTGTTTTTTGTGGCTTGTGTTTTGGCTATTTTATTGTGGAGTTCACCAGCTAGGATGACATTATCTGTGACAAGTCTTTTATGATCAAACCCTGATTGATTATCTAAAATGATCTCAGGTAGTAATGGTTGAATTCTGTTGGCCAAAACCTTGGTGATAATCTTATAAGTAAAGTTGTAGAGTGCTATAGGTCTGAAATTATTGAGGTTAGTAGCTCCTTGGATTTTTGGGATGAGTATAATATAGTAATCATTCAGAGAAGGGGGAAGTGGCTGTCCATTAAGAATGCCAAGGACCAACTGAGATACTTGACTTCCTATGATATCCCAAAAATGTTTGTAGAATTTTCCATTGAAACCATCAGGGCCAGGGGCTTTATCACTTCCCAAGTTTTTGACAGCTCTCAGAATCTCATGAAGACTGTACTCTTTGGATAGGGCAGATATATGTTCAGGTTTGAGGATGTTTTCAACCAGATCATAGAAGGGATCATGGTTATCAATATTGGTTGCAGTAAAGAGATTCTGAAAGTGAGTTCTAGAAATGGATTCCAAGTCCTCCCAATTAAAGGCCATTCTGCCATTGTCTTGCTCCAAACCAAAGATTGAATTCCTCCTATTATTAGCAGTGGCCTTAGTATGGAAATAAGCCGTGTTCTTGTCTCCTTCCTTAATCCATTTGTCTCTCGACCTCTGTTTCCACCACAACTCTTCTTTGAAGTGAAGAAGTTCAATTTCTGCTAAGAGCCTCTTCCTATTAGAAATACTACCCACGGTTTGGTTGGTAAGGGCAATTTTGTGAAGTTCCTTGGTTTTTTCTTTGATTTTGTTTGTAGCCTTATGGATGTTCCATCCATCCCAGGAAAGGAATTTTTGTTTGCATCTAGAAAGATTTTCTATAAGGTTTAGGTTAGAATTTCTCCAACACTCCTCTACAATTTTCCTACACTTTTCTTCTAAAAGCCACATATCCTCAAATCTAAAAATGTTGCATGTTTTTTGTGGGTTCCTAACAGCTTAATGAGTAATGGACAGTGATCAGAAAAATCTCTAGGAAGATGTTGAACAAAAGGAGCAGGGAAGAGCCTTTGGGTTTCTGAGGAAATAAAAACTCGATCTAGCCTACTAACAGAAAGATGAGGAACTGGTTAACAATTTGTGTAAGTGAAAGGGGTTCCTATAAATCCAGCATCCACTAACCCAGCCCTTCTAACAGCATCCCTAAAAGGTGCCATATGGGAATCATTTCTAATCTTGCCTCCTTCTTTCTCTTTTTCAAACATAATTTGATTAAGGGAAAATTCACGATATACCCCTGTTTTCTTTTGTAATTCACAATATACCCCTGTGATTTTCGTAATGCAACTTTAAACATGCTTAAATGTTGTCCAAAATTGATGAAACTTTACATGGACGATGCTAAAGTGTTATATTTTGATCCAATATCAAATTTGAAGCCTTTTAAGCTCACATGTGACCTGTGGGACCCAATGAATGTGTGACTGTTCATTGGGTCCCACAGGTCACATGTGAGCTTAAAAAACTTCAAATTTGATATTGGACCAAAATATAACACTTTAGCATCGTCCATGTAAAGTTTCATCAATTTTGGACAACATTTAAGCATGTTTAAAGTTAAATTACTAAAATCAAAGGGGTATATTGTGAATTACGAAAGAAAACAAGGGTATCTCGTGAATTTTCCCTTAATCAAATTATGTTTGAAAAAGAGAAAGAAGGAGGCAAGATTAGAAATGATTCCCATATGGCACCTTTTAGGGATGCTGTTAGAAGGGCTGGGTTAGTGGATGCTAGATTTATAGGAACCCCTTTCACTTACACAAATTGTCAACCAGTTCCTCATCTTTCTGTCAGTAGGCTAGATCGAGTTTTTATTTCCTCAGAAACCCAAAGGCTCTTCCCTGCTCCTTTTGTTCAACATCTTCCTAGAGATTTTTTTGATCACTGTCCATTACTCATTAAGCTGTTAGGAACCCACAAAAAACCAGGCAACATTTTTAGATTTGAGAATATGTGGCTTTTAGAAGAAAAGTGTAAGAAAATTGTAGAGGAGTGTTGGAGAAATTCTAACCTAAACCTTATAGAAAATCTTTCTAGATGCAAACAAAAATTCCTTTCCTGGGATGGATGGAACATCCATAAGGCTACAAACAAAATCAAAGACAAAACCAAGGAACTTCACAAAATTGCCCTTACCAACCAAACTGTGGGTAGTATTTCTAATAGGAAGAGGCTCTTAGCAGAAATTGAACTTCTTCACTTCAAAGAAGAGTTGTACTTCAAAGAAGAGGCTCTTAACACCTAGGGCATATTGTGAAGTATGAACTTTAAAAATACTTTGTTAACTAGTAGGGATACTTTTGTCTTTTTTCTTTTTGGTCAATGACATGATGATATTTTATGGACTTTACAAAAATATAGTGGCATTTTGTGACTTTCTTTTTTATAAGGGCATTTAATGAATTTTCCAAAAATATAGTGGCATTTCATGAAATTATATTTTTTACATACAAAATCTCAATATTTAATTTTATGTACATACAACAATATTTAAACCATATTTTGTTTTTATTTTTTTGTTGTGTAAGTTGTATATAGTAATAAAGTTAACTAATTAGTTGTCATATCTTTATTTTATAATTTCTTACTTATATTTTTATATGAACTATAAACTAATTAAATTAAGCTAAAAATAGGGCCCCTGAAAAATGGAAACATATTAATATACATGTTGAATTCTTTTGGAACTTTTGGGTTTTACCGATGATGACTCAAATTGTTTTGCATAGAGCCAAAGTTCCACATCCAGATTCACTCTATCAAGCCCTCGCCCCTCATGAGGTGTTATAGATGACCAAGACAAATATTGTTGATGAAGGAGCTTCAATGATCTGCCCGAAGTTGACTTTGATGGGGGTGCACACCCAAAAGAATTGTCAAACTCAGGGTAGACATGCAATCTTTTTACCAATGGATGGATTAAGTGGCAATCACAATGGGTTTCACCATCATCGGCAAAAAGGAGGAAATTGTTGGAACTTTTGGGTTTTGGCGATGATGACTCAATCTATGCGTAAATGGAGTCAGTGAAGAAATGTTGGAGCCCTTTGTGTTGCTGATGTAACTACCCTAAAACTGGCCTAGGAGTTAGGGACGTTACACGCCGCGTATTACTACCTAATAACGCAAGACTACAGACTAATACTAACGAAAGGCCCAAAAGAATGCTTGCATAAATATATATAATCAAAGTGTGCCAAAAGTATTCTGAAAAACAATACAAAAATTCCAAACACATGTCAGAAGTCGGAAGCGTAAAGTCAAATGCTAAAAAGGCCCGTAGGCTACAAGTGTCTAAAATGTAAATGTGATGAACAACAAATATGAGCTAACTAGCTAAGCTCCAGAAAGTTGAAGAAAGTGATCTACGCTGATCAATCTGCAATGTTAGTGAAAGTAGGGGAGTGAGCAAACAACCATGCTCAGTAGATGACTAACTTCATCAACCAGCATGTTCAAAACATTTGCAGATATAGTTATAAATACATAAGTTAAACAGAAGGGAAAGGTACTTTCCATAGCAAATACCAGCAACAGAAGTCCAACTTATTAAGACTAAAATAGAATCTAGAGTAAGATCACAAACAGAGTAGGACACTAGAGATCAAAGCATACAGACGAACAGATAAAATCCATGAACAGAACGAGGAAACCTCACTCGTGAACAGAACGGGGAGACACCCGTGGCAAATAATAGAAGAACATCCTACGCATCACGCTATGGGATAGCTAGACCCAGACATCCACAGCTCAGATACAGAGATAATTAGGTCCCAAAACAGAAGCTTAAATAATAAAAAGCATAAGTGCATCGAAGGCACCACAAAGGGGTTAGAAAGCTTAACTAACATTAGGGGAGTACAACCCCGCAAACGGAAGTCAAAACAGAGCTCAAACGAGCAATTTTTGGTAAAACAGATGGTATGTCTGAACATGTGTCTGAACATCAATGTTCAGACGTAAGCTGAGAGTCAAAAACAGAGGTGTCCGGACATTAGAAGTTTGGACAAATCCCAAGAAAAATATACGTGGTGACGTCCAAACATGTGTCCGAACATCAATGTTCGGACACAAGTCGATTCCGAATCAGGGGAAGAGTTCAAGGGGTGTCCGAACATCAACGTTCGGACACAAGTCGAACCGAAAAAAGAAGAAATGCAGAAGAGGTGTCCGAACTTATGTCTAGACATACAAGTTTTGACACAAGCCGAAACTTGTAAGCAAGACCCGTCCTTGCACCCCGTCCGAACTTACATGTTTGGACGGAAGTTCAGACACTATTAAAAACTCAGAAATCAGAAGGCAAAACAGTGTATGTCCAAACTTACAAGTTTGAACAGACGTTCGGGCACATCAGAATCAAAAATTTCAGAAATGCAAACGCACGAACAGAAACGTCATAATGCACCAATTTGCAACAAGAAAATCAGAGTTTGTAGAAATACAACCATAGGGTTTTCAGCAGATTGAAACCGAGGTAAATCAGGGAGAAAATCAGACACAAACACAGGGCAATTCGACAATCAGAACTCTCAGATTATAAACTCTCCATGGCTGAACATACTAATTGAATCCATCAGCCACCTACCTCATCAAATTGTAGAAGAAGTTCCCAAATGCGCAGCAAAACCAGTCACCAAATGCAGTCCAAAATGCAGCAAACCTAAACACTGAATATCACAACGCAAGGGATTCCCAGAATCAGTCAAGATGTCAAAACCCTCAAAAAAGTCAAAAACTGAAACCCACAATCCGAACCTGAATTCGACAGTAGAGATATCTTGGAGGAGAATCAACAACGGAGAAATGATGAAGGAACGCTGGAATCAATCACTGACAATTACCAGATTGTAGAGGGGAACCGAAATTAGAAACACAGAAAATTCTAGATTGCAGAAACTGTGGACAACATAATTAATATTCCAAACCTGAATCCGACTGGGAGTCGACAGTAAGGAGGACCTATCAACAAGGAATCAACTGTAGATCATGAACCAGAAACGCACAGCAAAGGAGATGAAAAGAACGCTTTGAAGAAAAGAGAGAAAAGAGAGAGACACTCCGTTGGTAACTGCCAGCTTGAGGAAATCTGATCGTGATGAGAGACGTGATTCAAAATAAGGGAATAATTCCTTATTTAATACTTACAAAATAGATAGAAGGAAAAGACTTCCTCGTCCCCGACTTTAATTCAAAGGACATCCATGTCCTGAATTCATAAAACCATCTTATGTCATAATTGTAACAAAATAAATTCTGCACTTCTGAAATCAACTTTGGGTTATAACATTACCTCCCCCTTAAAAGAATTTCATCCTCAAAATTAAACGTACCTACTGCTCGAAGAGGGCGGGGAACATGGATCGCACTTCACTCTCCAGCTCCTAAGTAGTCTCCTTCTCAGACTGACACTACCACTGAATCTTAACAAGAAGCATGGTTTTACTTCGGAGTCTTCGCACATCGCAAGCCAAAATCTTCAAAGGAACTGCTTCATAAGTGGAGTCTTCTCTCAACTGAAGCAGACCAAACTCTTTGACGTGGGATGGATTCGGGATATATTTCCTCAGCATGGCTAAACGGTAGGCAACTGGTCCAATCCTCTCTCTAGGATCTCAAATGGACCTACGAATCGAGGGTCGAGCTTGCCTCTCTTCCCAAACCCCACTACTCCTCTGACTGGAGAAACCTTTAAGAAGATGTGGCCCCTAACCTGGAACTCTAGCGGTCATCTCCTCTGATTGGCATAGCTCTTCTGACGACTCTGAGCCACTAGCAGACGCTCTCTGATAGTCTGTATCTTGCCCACGGCATCCTGAACCAAATCCGGACCAACCACAGCTCTCTTCTTCAAATCATCCCAACATGGGTGATCTACATATCCTGCCATATAGTGCCTCAAACGAGGCCATCTCGATGCTAGACTGAAAGGTGTTGTTGTAGGTGAACTCAATCAACGCTACGTGCTGATCCCAACTGCCCCCGAAATTCAGCACACATGCTCTGAGCATGTCCTCAAGAACCTGATTAGTCCTCTCTCTCTGCCCGTCTGACTGAGGATGATAGGCTGAACTGAAAGCTAGCTTCGTCCCCAAAGCCTGATGCAAACACTGCTAAAATCTGGACACAAATCTTGGGTCTCTGTCAGACACAATCGAAGCAGGAACTCCGTGAAGACGCATAATCTCATCCATGTACAACCGAGCAAGCTGGTGCAGGCTGAAAGTCTTCCTGACTGGCAAGAAGTGAGCGCTCTTCGTGAGCCTGTCCACAATCACCCAAACTGCATCAAAACCTCTCGGAGTCCAGGGAAATCCCATCACAAAATCCATTCTGACGCTCTCCCATTTCCACTCCGGAACTCGAAGAGGCTACAGCAATCCGGCAGGTCTCTGATGCTCTGCTTTGACCTGCTGACAGGTCTGACATCTGGATACCAACTCGGATATGTCTCTCTTCGTATTATTCCACCAGAAAGTCTCTCGAAGGTCCCGGTACATCCTCACTCCACCTGGATGTACCGAGTACGGGGCTCCATGAGCCTCCTGTATAATCTCTCCTCAAAGCGTCATCATCTAGCACGCAAACTCGGTCTCTAAACCTCAGGCAGCCATCCTTAGATACTCTGAACTCTGAAGCCTGACCACCAGTGATCACATCTCTAATCTTACACAACCCGGCGTCAAGCTTCTGACCGGCCTTGATCCGATGGATCAAGGTAGGCTGAATCTACAAAGCAGCCAAAACCTCAGAACTCTCTAGACGAACAATCCATACACTCAGACGCTGTAACTCCAAAGTAGATCTCTACACTTCCGTAACGCACAGGTGACCCTCGAAGGTCCTCTCCTACTAACGACATCTGCTAGGACATTCGCACTACCAGGATGGTAGAGGATCTCTAGGTCATAGTCGTGCAATAACTCAAGCCACATCCTCTGCCTCAAGTTTAACTCTTTCTGAGTGAACAAATACTTGAGGCTCTTGTGGTCTGTATACACCTTGCACTAAGCTGCATACAGATAGTGCCTCCAGATCTTCAGAGTAAACACAACAGCTGCAAGCTCCAAGTCATGGGTCGGATAGTTCTTCTCATATGGCTTAAGCTGACGTGAGCCATATGCAACCACCTTCCCATGCTGCATCAACACACACCCGAGTCCCTTATGGGACGCATTACAGAAAACCTTCAATCTTTCAGTACCCTCTAGATGGGTCAGAATAGGTACATCTGTCAATCTCTTCTTGAGCTCTTGAAAACACTGCTCACACACTTCACTTCACTCGAACTTCACTTCCTTCTGCAGCAGACGAGTAAGAGGAATTACTAGCTTGGAGAAGCCCTCCACAAACTTACGGTAGTAGCATGCCAGACTGAGAAAACTACGAATCTCTTCAACATTGGTGGGTCTAGCCCACTTTGTAATCGCCCTGATCTTCTCCGGGTCCATGGAGATGCCATCCTTGGAGACATGTCCCAAGAAGACAACCTGATCCAACCAGAATTCACACTTCTTCAGTTTCGCATACAGCTCTCTCTCCCTCAAAGTCTGCAGCACAGTCCTTAAATGCTCTTCGTGATCCTCAATACTCTTGGAATACACCAAGATGTCGTCTATAAATACCACTACGAATTGGTCCAGAAACGGCTTGAACACTTGGTTCATCATGTTCATGAATACAGAAGGCACATTCATTAGATCGAATGGCATCACTAGGAACTCGTAATAACCACAGCGAGTCTTAAAGGCGGATTTAGGCACATCGTCTGCCTTAATCCTCATCTGATGATAATCGGACCTTAAATCTATCTTCGAGAACACCTTAGCTCCAGCTAGCTGATTGAACAAGTCATCTATACACGGAAGAGGGTACCAGTTCTTAACTGTAACCTTATTAAGCTCCTTGTAGTCGATGCACAGACGTAGGCTACCGTCCTTCTTCTTGACGAACAAAACTAGTGCTCCCCAAGGCGACACACTAGGACGTATGAAGCCCTTATCCAACAACTCCTGTAGCTAAATCTTCAATTCCTTGAGCTCAGTAGGACCCATACGGTTTGGGGCCTTAGATATGGGCTGAGTCTGAAGTGCGAGCTCGATCAAGAACTCTATCTCTCTGACAGGGGGAAGCCCAGGCACGTCATCCTAGAACACATCTGGGAAGTCTCTAACCACAGGGATGTCTTCCAACTTCACATCCTTGCGAACCTCAGGGATGTAGCACATAAATCCATGACATCCCTTCCTCAAGTGGCAGAAAGCATGCATCGCTGAGATGACCGGTGGCGAACAAGGGATTTCATTCCCTACTACATACAAATGGGGCTGACCCGGCTCCTCAAACGTAACTCTCATCGTCGCACAATCAATATGAGCATGGTGGGCAGTAAGCCAATCCATACCCAAAATCACATCAAAGTTTGTCATCTTCATAGGGGTGAGGTTAGCACATAGAATCCTATCTTTTACTACCATAGAACAATCTTTGCAAACAGAATTCAGAAGCATGGAAGAATTTCTAACCAACGGGCTATGCATACACAATTCCACACCCAAAGGCACGACAGGCGAACCGAGATCACTCACCAACTCAGTAGAGATAAAGGAGTGGATGGCTCAAGAGTCAAACAAACAGAAAACAGAATGAGATAACAGCTGGAAGATACCTGTGATCACGCGGTCTGTAGATCGATCTCTCTCTCCAGCCATCGCATAAACTCTGGCCTAGACCTGGGGCTTCTTCTGCTCTGACCGGTTCCGAGTCTCTAAGGTAGACCCTCTCATCCTACCTCCTGAACTATCTCTGCTCCTCTCAGCCTGAGGGCAGTCTGCGATCCGGTGGTCAAGGGAGCCACATTTGAAACATGCTCCCGACTTCTTGTACCACTCCCGTCCCCGATGGAACTTTCCACAGACCTCACACTTCAGAGCAGCTGAAGAAGAAGATGAACCACTATGATCTCTTGAACCTCGGCGGTCTCCAGAACGATTACCAGCAAACTGCTTCTTCTAAGAAGCACCCTGGTCTCTCTTCTCAGTATCCTCAAACCTCTGCTTCCTCTTCTGGTCCTTCCCACCTGACTGGCGGCCCTTCAGATTGGCCTCCACCAACAGGGCTACATCAGTAATGTCCCTGAAGGTCTTGTGACGAAGAGGTATCACAGTAGATCGGATGTCTGGCCTGAGGCCACTCTCGAACTTCTTGGCCTTCATATGCTCATCAGGCTTAGGTTCAAACTTGGACAAGGAGATGAACTTCCAAACGTAATCCTCCACACTTATATCCCAACCCTGACGTCATCAGTTATACTCCAGGATCCTCTGGTCCTTGTAGATGTCGGTAGAATTGTTTGTTGAACTCCCTGGTAAATTGTTCCCACATCCCGGGCTGTGGGAACTTCCCAATCACCAACCTCCACCACTCCTTGGCTTCAGCCTTGAACAGGAAGGTGGTGAAATCCACCTTCCGCTCCTCCTCAGAACCCATCACTCAGAGTAGGTCCTCTACCTCCGACAGCCAGTGGCTGGCCTCCTGGGGATCACCACTCCGATCGAACGCTGGAGGCTTCAGCTTCATGAACTCCTGAAGCGCCTTAACATTCCTCCCTCCTGCATTGTAGCCTCAGCTCCGGCTGCTCCACCACCACCAGCAGCAGCTCCTCCACCAACAGCTCCTCCCCAGCTGCCACTGTCTGCATTAGTTGGGTCATGAATTGCTGAACACCATCAGGAACATCTCCTTGAGGAACAACTATAGCTCTTCGTGGCGGCATTCTCAAAGTCTACAGATAAAGTGGTTAGACAGGCAAGGTCTTCAGACACAGGTACTGACATACTGACTGACTGAACTCAATTTCCCAACTGATTTAAACCCAGAGCTCTGATACCACTAAATGTAACGACCCTAAAATCGGCCTAGGAGTTAGGGACGTTACAAGCCGCGTATTACTACCTAATAACGCAAGGCTACATACTAATACTAACGAAAGGCCCAAAAGAATGCTTGCATAAATATATATAATCAAAGTGTGTCAAAAGTATTCCAAAAAAATAATACGAAAATTCCAAACACATGTCAGAAGTGTAAAGTCAAATGCTAACACGGCCCGTAGGAAACAAGTGTCTAAAACGTAAATGTGATGAACAACAAATATGAGCTAACTAGCTAAGCTCTAGAAAGTTGAAGAAAGTGATCCGCGCTAATCAATCTGTAATGTTAGTGAAAGTAGGGGAGTGAGCAAACAACCATACTCAGTAGATGACTAACTTCATCAACCAGCATGCTCAAAACATTTGCAGATATAGTTATAAATACAGAAGTCAAACAGAAGGGAAAGGTACTTTCCATAGCAAATACCAGCAACAGAAGTCCCGCTTATTAGGACTAAAATAGAATCTAGAGTAAGATCACAAACAGAGCGGGACATTAGAGATCAAAGCATACAGACAGAACGAATAAAATCCATGAACAGAACGAGGAAACCTCACTCGTGAACAGAATGAGGGAGACATCCGTGGCAAATAATAGAAGGACGTCCTACACATCGCGCTACGGGATAGCTAGACCCAGCCATCCATGGCTATAATACAGAGATAACTAGGTCCCAAAATATAAGTTTAAATAATAATAAGCATAAGTGAATCGAAGGCACCGCAAAGGGGTTAGAAAACTTAATCAACATTAGAGGAATACAACCCCGCAAACGGAAGTCAAAACGGAGCTCAAATGAGCAAGTTTTGGCAAAATAGATGGTATGCCTGAACATGTGTCCGAACATCAATGTTCAGACACAAGTCGAGACTCAAAACAGGAGAATAAGATCAAAACGTCCGAACATGTGTCCAAACATCAATGTTCGGACACAAGTCGAGAGTCAGAATTAGAGGTGTCCGGACATGTGTCTGGACATTAGAAGTTCGGATAAATCCTGAGAAAAATATACGTGGTGACGTCCGAACATGTGTCCAAACATCAATGTTCGGACACAAATCGAACCCAAATCATGAGAAGAGTTCAAGAGGTGTCTGAACATGCGTCTAAACATCAACCTTGGGACACAAGTCGAACTGAAAACAGAAGAAATAGAGAAGAGGTGTCCGAACTTATGTCTGGACATACAAGTTCGGACACAAGCTGAAACTTATAAGCCAGGCCCGTCCTTGCACCGTGTCCGAACTTACATGTTCGGATGGAAGTTCGGACACTATTAAAAACTCAGAAATTAGAAGGCAAAACGGTGTTTGTCCAAACTTACAAGTTCGAACAGACGTTCGGATACATTAGAAATCAAAATTTTCAGAAACACAAACGCACGAACGGAAACATCAGAATGCACCAATTTGCAACAGGAAACTTAGAGTTTGTAGAAATACAACCATGGGGGTTTTCAGAAGATTGAAACCGAGGTAAATTAGGGAGAAAATCATAAACAAACGCAGGGCAATTCGACAATTAGAACTCTCAGATTATAAACTCCCCATGGCTGAACATACTAATTGAATCCATCAGCCACCTACCTCATCAAATTGTAGAAGAAGTTCCCAAACGTGTAGCAAAACCAGTCACCGAATGCAGTCCAAAATGCAGCAGAACCAAACACTGAATATCACAACGCAGGGGATTCCCAGAATCAGTCAAAATGTCAAAACCCTCAAACAAGTCAAAAACTAAAACCCTTAATCCTAACCTGAATTCGACAGTAGAGATATATCGGAGGAGAATCGACAGCGGAGAAATGATGGAGGAACGTAGGAATCAATCACTGACAATTACCAGATTTCAGAGTGGAACTAAAATTAGAAACACAGAAAATTCTAGATTGAAGAAACTGTGGACAGCATAATTAATATTCCAAACCTGAATCCGACAGGGAGTCGACAGAAAGGAGGACCTATGAACAAGGAATCAACTGTAGATCATTAACCAGAAATGCACAGCAAAGGAGATAAGAAAAACGCTCTGAAGAAAAGAGATAAAAGAGAGAGACGCTCCGTTGGTAACTGCGAGCTTGAGGAAATCTGATCGTGATGAGAGACGTGATTCAAAATAAATGAATAATTCCTTATTTAATACTTACCAAAATAGATAGAAGGAAAAGACTTCCTTGTCCCTGACTTTAATTCAAAGGACATCCATGTCCTGAATTTATAAAACCATCTTAAGTCATAATTGTAACAAAATAAATTTTGCACTTCTGAAATCAACTTTGGGTTATAACAGCTGAGGATATTGTTCTTCCATGTGCACGAAGTCTGGCAGAATGACAAACCCTGCTGTAACAAACACAGAAGATGGTGAAAGAGTCCGGCTAACCAATGAAAGAGTCTGTCTAACCAAGAGATTCCGCCCGATAATTTATGGCTGAGCGCGCTGTCAGTTATAACAACTTGTAAAATTTACGGCCTAGAAACGTGTCTGAATGCCTCTAACGTTCGTTTCACAACGTTCATCCTCCTTGAGCCTTAATGTCTGGAGCTACAACCATAAGACAAGTCAGGTCCGAAATTTGTGGTGAAAAACAGTCTGATCCTTGAATTTTCAGAAATGGGCCCCCTCAATGGCTCCAGAGGCTGTGCTATATAAAGAGCTAGAGTTTTCAATTGCAAGTGTGCTTTTCCGCCCCAATACTTCCTATATTAGGGAAAAGTCACCGGGAAAAAGAGACATGTCTTTTATTACAAGCTACAATTCATATATCTAGCTATTTAGAGCTTTTACACTTATTTTTCCATATGTTGTATTGATCTATTCATTGAGGTGTGAGTGTAGGCGTTAGGTAGAGTATGTTTGCCTAACCCCAAGTGTGAGATACTTCCTTGTAACCCTAAAAAGTCTATCAATAAAGTTTCTCATTCTTGTATTGGTATTTTGTGATAGACTCCTTCCATTCACTGAAAGAATCAATGTGTTTCAACGACTTACATCTTGGAAAACTTTGAAGTCAGACCATCAATTGACTGCTTCTGCTTCCCGAGCTAGTATGTATGGTTCTAACAACCCAGAAAGACTACATCAGCCCCATCTATCCCACAAGATTGACTCTGTCCGTCACATTTCGATCGAGTGAGTCTATTCAAATCTTACAACCTTGACAGACTCCGTCGGCACCATCGGTCCTACAAATTCTAATTAAACACTAGCTTATGATGTATTGACTTTTATCGTACTAAGATTATCAAGGTTTAAGTGTGGGCGGATCTTTGATAACAACAAACTACTTATCTTATAACATTTCTTACGAGTTTTTTTATTTATTTTTTGATGAAGTAGAACTTTAAATGGTAATTTAATATTAATAGTTATAGTACAAAAAATGGCAAACTGCACTGCATATAACTAACTTAACTAATTTATGATGTAAATAGGTCACACCACCAAACAACAGTTTTCAAAACAGCTACAAATATGCCAAAACAAAACAACTAACAAATATGCTGTCAATATGTCACCACAAAACAGTTACCAAAAACAACATGAACAGAACTGTCTCTAATGAGTGTGTGTTCTTAACACTGACCCACTGGCTCGAATCGATAGTTGTCTGTGAATGAAGTCAATGAATGGAGTGAGAGGAAAAGAAAATAAATTAACGAGAAAGCGGGAGAGGTTAAGGATTGGTAGGCCTGACAAAAAGTAACGAAAACGAATATACGAACCAAAACAAGACATTAACATGTGTAGGTATTTAATTTTATATATGAAACTAATTTTGTGTCGTGTATCGTGTATACATAATTAACATGCAGTATACCGTATGTCTATATATCATGTATACACGAAAAACCTGTAAATAATTCATGTACACATAAATAAATTTCATGTTACTTATTCATTTCATTAATTTATCTATTTAAAAAGTTTTGGTATTTTAGTTATTTATATGTTACTTATTTATTTCATTAATTCGTGTACACTTGTAATTCGTGTACACACGAAAAAATTTCTTATATTTCATTTTGTTTACAGGTTTTTTTGAGATTCATTTTCATATATAGAACTCCATATACGAAAATATTTTCATGTCGTAATCGTGTATCTTCATGTAAATTTTGTGTCGTGTATTGTTCCTATCATTTACACGATACAAAAATACGATTTACAAACCCTAAGGATTGGAAGTGAATGAAGATTAAATATTAAAGCGTGTGATTGGAGAATTGTGAAAATGTGATGTTGTATTGTTTTTTTAATAAGGTATGATATATAAATATTTTAGGAGTTAATATACATATATAATGAAATATATAGGTTGGTACCAGACACTGAACGATATACAGAACTACTAAAGGGAAAGAGGATATACAAAAACTTCTCAAACACCATACAAATGGCAAGAAGTTAATAACAGTAGCAATGAGGGGAGAGGGAAGATACATATACAAAAACTTCACACACAACTTAGAACTCTATGAGAAAAATACCTTATATAGCCAGTCAAGATCCCTGGTCGTAGCTCACATCTTCATCCATATGATAGATTTTGGCTGGTTTGATGTCAGAGATAATGGGTGCTTTGATGTTGTACTGTTCCTCGTTGTTGTTGCATCGCTGCGCCGCTAGTGCTACTAGGTTAGTGGGTGACGGGTGGGTATATGACTATAAGAGCGTTAAGAGGGTGAAAAATAAGGTGATGGATTAGCTAATTAGATATTTTAGATTTAGGGGGGTTTGTTTTGGGTAATCAGCAAAGTGAATCAGAATTATTCTCTTTCCTGCTGTTTTTTTAGCCAATTTTTCCTATTTGCAAGAAAGGGAAATAGAATGGGATTACCTAAAACCCTATATCACGATTTCTCACCCCTACTAGCGAATGAGATTCCCTTTCCACATAACACTTTGACCGACGACATATGACCATTAACTGATGACTAATGACTATTGACTATTGACCAATGAATTTTGACCGGGAATTAATGGTCATTGACCGCCTGTCATTGACTGGTTTTTTATTTCATTTACCTTAGCTCAGACAAACAAGCAGGAAAATCAAAGGGAATTCTTTTTCATTCATTTTCCTGATTCCATTCATTTTCCCCGCTTGAAACAAACACGCCTTAATATAAAAGAGAACACATAAGTTAATATTTAGGCCTCTAGTGAATTGGCATATAATTAATTACATTGTATATATATTCTTCAATATAATCGCTTAGAAGTAGATATTGGATATATTTTACGGTTCCATAAACCATATCTCGAAATCAGTTATGATTACTTAAAAAATGTACTTATATTACTATTTTAATTATGTTGTTATGTATAATAAATAATATTAATAAGAGTACATTTTTATTTACATTGTCATGTTAGTTTTTTTCTTCAGAAAATTACATGCCCCAGCCATGATTTTGGCAAAATTACACACCCCACCCACGAGGTTTCAAAAATTACTTTCCCCATCCATGTGGTTTCCCTTTTTTTACATCTGACAATTTTTCTAATTTTCATTCAACTTAGTAGATGTATAAATGTTGTCCTTCGAGAAAACCCGAAAATGTGACTTTTAAGTGGTTAAATGGACTCGTAAAAATTATAGTTGATCATATAACTATAATTAAACATTAATGAAGGTTTAAGAACCATTAGAATTCAAGAAACAAGAAAAATCTGGAAAACGGGCCCGGTTAGTGAATAGTGCCAAACCAGGGAAATTTAGGAGTGTTTCTTGCGAAAAGACGAAAACACCCCTAGCTTAAATATACAAGGGGGCCAGTTTTATGAGAGTGAATCAGCACTCTCTCACTTAACTAGCTTATTAGCAAAAGTAAAAGCAAAAAGCAAAAAGCAAAAAATAAATAAATTACCTTACTTTCCTCTCTCCTCCGCATTCTCTTTTCTCTCTCCAATTCCCTTCTCCCCAGCCGGCAGCTTCTTCTTCCTCCCATGGCTAGAGATTTTTGAGCCTCTTCAATGGCTTCCCACACTTCCAAGCTTGCCCAAGACAATTGGTTGGTATTGCTATTATAAGGTTGTTATGAATCATTTAGTGATAAGGAATGACCATGAGGATGATTAAACAAGTATGAGGTTGAATATGAAAGTGGAGAACCTAAGAACACTTGAGCAAAGTTAAGATTAACGGGACAACGGGGTTAAGTTCGGGAGTAACAGTCGTTTACATACCGTATTATCTTGATGTTGATAGAACCACTTGAAATGTTATAAGTGATTCAAGAATAATCCGAGGAACGTAAGATGACACATTAGAGTAATTCCATGGTGAAAGGTATGGATTTCTTGCAACTTGTTTCCTACTGAGTTACGCTCGGCTTGTGTGCTATCTGTTGTGTGCCGACCTAACAAGATAAAAGCACGAAGATGTTTATTGCATATGATATATATGTATATCTCGATGCATGCTCTATGTGCTAACCCTCCTTGCTTGAGTATGTGATCTAATTGAATATCGTAGATCAACTCATATTAGGAAAACGTTTGGTTAGTGACTCGTAGAAATAGTCGAGATACAAAGTAACTAAACACATGGAGAAACATGTAAGAAATCTCAACTAGATAATAACTGTAGTTCAACATTATTAACTCATGAGAAAAGTAAAAAGAGATGCACGAAATTAGTAAACTCCTGATAAGTGGGGAATTTAACTATATTTCTATGCTTAATGTGATTAATATTTTATTGGTTTATATGATAAATTCCTTACTTATATGTTATTTTATGTTATATACATAGAACTCCCCTTACTTGTGGTTTAATGCTGAAACAGGTAAAAATACTGAAAAAAGGTATAGGAATGTATGTCAAGAGCTTAACGGACATTGACTTACTTTAGCGCTGCATAATCACGTAGATGTCAGCTATACACTTACCTTGGGCCGACACCGAATGGACAGAGGCGCAGGTTTTCCTTGGACGGAAGATTTCAGAGGCGCAGACACTTGAATAGGCCGACAACTTCTATATTAGGATCGGGCAGAGAATTTGAGGTGTGCGATGCCGCCGTTCTTGACCCAGGTAAGGAACGAAATCATGATGTGGGCTTTATGTATGTGTATGCACATACACACATGGGCTTCTTTAACGAGATTATGGACGTGAGAGCCCATGCAGAGGAGAGGCACGCGGGCAGACTTTCTGCTGACCGAGAATGGGCCGACAACGAAAAAGAAGCAGGCGCAGCCTTTAGGCCTAGGCGAGATGGGCTAAGAAGATGCTGACAAGCGCCTGGAGCTGGTCGTTGTTTTTGACTGGAGGCACAGACAAACAGAATTGGGCTATTAATGATCACATGATGATGACTTATATCAGGAGGAGATATTTTGTTTACATATCATCAGATAATCACGGTCATATATAACCGTATATATTACGACGTTACGGGGGATTCACATTCGTAACCGAGAGCGGCACAGTACGACATTACGAAACATAATTCTCAACAAAGAATCAGACAGAAGAAGGAGAGGGAAAACAACAGTCAGTTCTGACAGACCGGAGCAGAAGACAGAGACCGAATTCGTCATCGTCCCATAATTAGATGATGTTTTCTAATCTCTTAATTATTGTTATTATTTCTTTGTCTCCGATGTTTGAGTAGTCGTTTAGAATACTGGTTTGCTATGGACAACTAGTTTATTATTTTGCTTCCTGAGTTGTTAAATATAAATTCTATTCAGATTGTAGTTTTATTCCTTGGTATTTATTGAATTCTCTTGTGATTAATTCTTGCTTGAGTTTATTTGGTATGAATTGCTTACAAGTGAGAATTGCGGCGTTCATTAGACCATAGGAATAGTACCAGTGAAACTACAGATGACAATTCCTGGGGATTAGCTGACTAGAAACCAGATGAATCATTAATGCTACTAGTTAATTTGTAAATTCGTAACGAGAGTTAGGATTTGGGAATTGCTAGTAAGGATCTATCTTGCGGGAGACCGGTTTTAGATTAATTTAGATCTGAGGTTGCAATCTAGAATTTAGAAAACACTCAGGAAGGGAATTGATAAACTAGGGAGAAGTAGTAAACCAGGATTCACCCTTTTAGAATTGTTTAGAAGATAATATTTTTACTGTTTTTATTTTAGTTTATTTAATTTCTGCATTCAAACCCCCCAATTTTATTATTGTTATTTTTCTATAGTTTATTAGTAAGTAGATTAAAGACTCAAACTAGACACAACCTCCTTTGGTTCGATAACCTAGAGAATACTACCTAGGAAAACTTGCTATGACAGACCAGTACACTTGCTGATAATACGTTTCATACCGTACAAGTTTTTGGTGCCGTTGCCGGGGAGACACGGTTATTTAGTTTAGTCTTTATTCTATTTTTATTTTATTTTATTTATTTTATTTTGTTTTGGTTAGTTTGTTTTTAGTTTATTTGTGTTTTGTTTTATTTTGTCTAATGTGTTTCGTATTCATTCATTGTTGATTTTGCTTAGTTTAGTGTAGGTTTATTTTTGTTTTTGTTTTTAGGATCGTTTTTTTTTTTGCTATTTTATTTTATTTGGATTCATAGTTTTTCTTAGTTTATAGTTTTTTTTGTTTCTTTTAGTTTTTTTACGTGTTTATAGTATTGTTTCCTTTTGATTTTGTTTTTATGTACATACTTTTATTTTCATTTTTATTTCTATTTTCTTCTTTTACGTACATAATTTATTTTTCTTTTTATTTAGAGGTACTTTGATTTAATGGCTGGATATTACAATCCGCCAGGAGGTTGGCCTGGATATTACAACCAATGGGTTGTATGTGAAAGGTGTGGAGGAGACCATGAGTGTACTTATTGTCCAGTTGTTTCTTCTAGTTTGGAGGATGCTCTAAGAAGTTTTATATCGTCTAGCCCTACTGAAGCACGACCGTCTCCTGAAGACTATTATCCTGCACAGAATTACAGCCAATGGGATGTTTGTCAAACATGTGGAGGAAACCATGAAAGTTCTCACTGTCAGGTTCCTTTTATTGAAAGATGGAAACCAAAATATGCTGAGCATGAGACCTACTTCATGTCGGTGATGAATGCAAGACTGGACTATATGTCAGCTAAAATGGCTCTCTTGATTGAAAGGCTAGAGGCTCGAATGGTCAAACAACCAACTGCAGTAGCTGAGTGGAGTGATACACAACTTTATTATTCAATCCCTGAAGTTGCAGACACACCTGAGGTAAAGATCATGAAGAGACTAGAGCTAGAAATTGAACAAGTTAGTGCAACTACAGAGTTAGAGGATAATTTAATTTGTGAAGTTGCCCGGTCTATTCCCTCACCACCCGTACATGAGTCAGAGAGTCTTCCAGTTGACTTCCTTCCCGCTCCTTCTGATGAGCCATCAGAGCAGAGTTATCTCATCGACTTCAAAGAGCCCTTGATTCCTGTTGAAGTTGATTTTCCTATTGGTTCATCCTTTGAGCTTCCACCGGATCACAAGGATGTTTACATCCTTGAATTTGAGAAGGAGGACCAGCCAAAGTGTGATCTTCACATCAAGGATCACCCACCTCAACACAACCACCTGACGCATGATCGGTGGATTTTACACTGTTATATTTGGAGTGTTGAGGTTTTATTTCCATTTGATCAGGGACGTTCTATGAAGATATATGATGCCCGCCCCACCCACCCTTTGGCGCCCACGTCGACATTTATTTTTGATCCTGGTTGACCTCAGGGAGGTATGGTCTAGCCAAAGACGTTAAAGAAGGGCAGCTGGTTGGGAGGCAACCCAGCGTTATATTTTATTTTGTTAGTTTTAAATCTTGGTTTTAATTTCTTTTTGTAGTTAGTTTCCTGGTTTTGTTGTTTATTAACTCTTAACTCCGTTTTGTAGTTTTGGTTGCTTTTGGTGTTTTTCTTGTCAGATGAATTCTTCATGGTGATACTGCAATCAGGCTGCAACACTTGAGCAAAGCTCAAGTGTGGGGTGAGGTCGTTCTACATACGAAGTAACAACAAAATCCAGGGGAGTTCTAGTTTTAATTGTTTTCTTTTACTTTTAATTTTTTGTTAATGACTGCTCTGTTGTCTGTTTCCTTCGGACATAAATGTTTTTCTGCGAGCTTTGAGTTTTTCACTCCTACCTTGTCACACAATGAGGACATTGTTTAATTTTAAGTGTGGGGTAGGGAGTGCTCTTCAGTTATCACTTCAGACCACTGGTTTTTGATTGTTTTCGGGTGATAAATAATATGCTTCTCTTTGATGTTAAATGTTGAATTTTGGGTGAAAATATCTGTGGGAGTTTGAAATTGAGCCTGATGACAACCTTAAAAATCTTTCTGCTTAAAAGTTGTCTTTCCGGAATTATTTTTCTCAAAATTATTCTATTTTCACTGAAATTTGATGGATTGGCTGATTGTGGAGACTAAATGCGTTTAGTTTTGGATCTTGGAAATGATATAAATGTTTGGAATGAAAGGATAAGGCAAGGTACTCCTCTGATCAAATTTTTCCTAAACCGAATCAGGCCTCTTTTATCTAGTTATTAAGTCCTCGGGGTGCTTTATCACCTATCTACCTAAGGTCCTGTGATCTGGGATAGTTGGCCCAAAGCCGTTACATGGATAAAGAGAAAGGTCTGGGTGAAGGAACATTTATGCAATTAATTAAATAAATCATTTGTTTTTGTCTCTTGACGAAGAAAAGTATGTTTGCATACGAAATATTTAATTGCAGTTTTTTTTTGTTTTTGATCATGAGTACGTGGTGTTGAAAGGTATTGCGGAATAAGGCATTACTTCACACCCCTTGTCATCCAAATGGTAATGGAATGAAATTGGTGGAAGATCCTAAGCTAATCTGCGTTTCAGTTTCTACAATTCAGTCTATTCATGCTTTTATTAAAACTATTCTTTATTCACTGTTTGCGAAAACTGATAGCTTATAGCAGATTGATTTTTCTGATTGCCATTTTGCTTGTTTTCCTTCTGCTTATGTTTGATCCTGGAGTTTAATGTTTCGGTTTGGAGCAGTTATATTCTTTATTTGCTTAAGGACAAACAAAAGCTAAGTGTGGGGTAGTTGATAAGTGGGGAATTTATCTATATTTCTATGCTTAATGTGATTAATATTTTATTGGTTTATATGATAAATTCCTTACTTATATGTTATTTTATGTTATATACGAAGAACTCCCCTTTACTTGTGGTTTTATGCTGAAACAGGTAAAAATACTGAAAAAAAGGTATAGGAATGTATGTCAAGAGCTTAACGGACATTGACTTACTTTAGCACTGCATAATCACGTAGATGTCAGCTATACACTTACCTTGGGCCTACACTAAATGGACAGAGGCGCAGGTTATCCTTGGACTGAAGATTTCAGAGGTGCAGACACTTGAATGGGCCGACAACTTCTATATTAGGATCGGGCAGAGAATTTGAGGTGCAAACATGTGCGAAGCCGCCGTTCTTGACCCAGGTAAGGAACGAAATCATGATGTGGGCTTCATGTATGTGTATGCACATACACACATGGGATTTTTTAACGAGATTATGGACGTGAGAGCCCATGCAGAGGAGAGGCACGCGGGCAGACTTTCTGCTAACCGAGAATGGGCCGACAACGAAAAAGAAGCAGGCGCAGCCTTTAGGCCTAGGCGAGATGGGCTAAGAAGATGCTGACAAGCGCCTGGAGCTGGTCGTTGTTTTTGACTGGAGGCGCAGACAAACAGAATTGGGCTATTAATGATCACATGATGATGACTTATATCAGGAGGAGATATTTTGTTTACATATCATCAGATAATCACGGTCATATATAACTGTATATATCACGACGTTACGGGGGATTCACATTCATAACCGAGAGCGGCACAGTACGACATTACGAAACAGAATTCTCAACAAATACCCTAGCCGTCGCACAAAGAATCAGATAGAAGAAGGAGAGGGAAAACAACAGTCAGTTCTGACAGACCGGAGCAGAAGACAGAGACCTAATTCGTCATCGTCCCATAATTAGATGATGTTTTCTAATCACTTAATTATTGTTATTATTTCTTTGTCTCCAATGTTTGAGTAGTCGTTTAGAATACTGGTTTTCTATGGACAACTAGTTTATTATTTTGCTTCCTGAGTTGTTAAATATAAATTATATTCAGATTGTAGTTTTATTCCTTGGTATTTATTGAATTCTCTTGTGATTAATTCTTGCTTGAGTTTATTTGGTATGAATTGCTTACAAGTGAGAACTGCGACGTTCACTAGACCATAGGAATAGTACCAGTGAAACTACAGATGGCAATTCCTGGGGATTAGCTGACTAGAAACCAGATGAATCATTAATGCTACTAGTTAATTTGTAAATTCGTAACGAGAGTTAGGATTTGAGAATTGCTAGTAAGGATCTATCTTGCGGGAGACCGGTTTTAGATTAATTTAGATCTGAGGTTGCAATCTAGAATTTAGAAAACACTCAGGAAGGGAATTGATAAACTAGGGAGAAGTAGTAAACTAGGATTCACCCTTTTAGAATTGTTTAGAAGATAATATTTTTACTGTTTTTATTTTAGTTTATTTAATTTCTGCATTCAAACCCTAAATTTTATTATTGTTATTTTTCTATAGCTTATTAGTTAGTAGATTAAAGACTCAAACTAGACACAGCCTCCTTTAGTTCGATAACCTAGAGAATACTACCTAGGAAAACTTGCTACGACAGACCAGTACACTTGCTGATAATAAGTTTCATACCGTACAACTCCCTTTTTAATGTTTCGTCGAGAACAACGATAATACAATTTATGAACTCACTAGAATGTGAGAGTGATGTATGGGGCTAGAGAACTCCCTTTTAATGGTATTCGACCTCCTACATGAGGGTCCGACCCGGTATGAGTAAATGACCCGAATGTATAAGTATTCGAAAAGTTGGGGCAACCCATAAATATGAGAATACAAGAACTTGAGAAAATTTCCTAAGTTATTAGATGACATCGAGAGTGATTCTTCTAAACTAATATACATAAATATGTTAAGACTCTTATGAGAGGAGTGATTGGGAATGTGAGAAGTCCGAGAGAAATTCGGATGTATGTGAAAGAAAGAGGAACTAAGAGAGTAGTTCCGGTTGCTAGTTGAATCTTCCCACTATGCTAGACCCAGTGTAGGGTCGAAACCAGGGAAGAAGACTAGCACTTGAAAGTCCGGTGGTGAGTCTTGTGAATGTCTCTGCCCGGAGGTCATATGTATTGACTTAAGATTTATTCGAGAGAGGAATAATTGAGAAAGTAAGATTGAGACATGTAGTGTCTATAGAACTAAGAGAACAAGTAAAGTATCCGAAGAGAATGGATAAGATATTGAACAATGAGAATGAGGCATTAGTGAGGTAGAAACCCTCAAGCCCTAAAGAGTAAGATTGTGCACACTAACAAATTAATGTGTTAGTTGTGATTGGATTCCTTATTTGAATACTTGTGAATGCGAGCATGTTGTTTGTTTATTGCAATTCATGTTTTGATTTAAATAAAAATCAAACGCATGTTAAGACGAGAATTAGTTGAGTGTGGCCCGGTAGTAGCGGGTTGCACGTCTACCATACCAGCAAAGGTGCTGAGCCCCTTTGAGGCCACTCATTACTTTTCAGGTACATACGAGTTGATTAACATTTGAGAGTAGGACGGGGCTGCTGCTATTGCATGGGTAGTTTTATTTATGTACATTGTAATTGTTCTATTGTAAGACTGAAATGTTATCGGCAAGTTGAGGGTTGTATAGACTCGGTATAGTATTGAATTAAGGATTGTATATGACTTGGTTTAGTAATGAATGAGAATTGTATCTGTGTGAGTACTCGGAATTCTGATCCATCAGACTGTTACTGTATTTGAGTTAGGCCTTGTTAGTCACGTGGGTGGCTAACGGTATTGTTTCACCCACCGTAGTATTTGGATTATCCGCTGCGATTGTAATTATTAATGAGGCGATTAAGTGTTAATGATGAGATTAGTGGTAGGGGTGTTCCAAAAAGTGGTATCAGAGCGAAGTATTGCTCTGATGACTAAATACCGAGCTTAGGAAATATCGAGTTAGGGATTAGAGACTTAGGGCTAAGGGTTGAGTGTTAGCGTGAGAGGTACGCTAGATAGGAACTTCCAATGTGATCTAGATACCTACAATATCAAACCCGCCCTCCACATCCCCCATTTTATAACTCGGGAAAGAACGTCAGAGAGACGGAAAGTCCTGTCTTACTCGGGGAAACCCGATCTGGCAGTTATAAGATATTCCTATAAGAATCAGAACCTGTCATATGGTAGATTCCAAGAACCGAAAATTCTGGAGACGGTTCCGTTTGAATGACAATAACCGCACTTAATGGCGGAAGATTGAGGAATCCTAACTATAAGGAGACTGGAATTTACGGCAGCATGGGGCGACATGCTTACCAGTCACGAGAACCCTGCTTGGCCAACAAGAAGGAAAGCACCAACTGTGCGACAAAGCCGAAAAAGGAGAAGCAACAAAACTTGAGACACATGTCTACGGGGCAGCAATAGTTAGAAGAAACCACCAACGGTATACTAACCGACTAAGGAACTAGTCGAGAGTGGGTAACTCTAACCCGTGCAAACGCCAAAAAGGTTACAATACCTGATCGACGTAGCTCGAGCAGCTATGAGAACATACGACATACACTCCAATAGGACCACATATGTAGTCCCTAAGGAAGAGTCAAGCCTCAGTAACCACAGTATATGTGGGAATGAGCAATAAGGAAGGACACAGAACTAAGTGAATAGGGGTCTCCGAGAATGGAGAAGCGCCCTGATTAATTACTACTACGTCAAGACAAATGAGAAATCGCAGAAGATTGACTATCAAGATTAGAGGATCAAGGGAAGAGCCAACAAGGCTACCGAATACGGATGGAAACAATACCACAACCAGTATATGTTAACCCGAAAACCAACCTGCGTGGTGCACTTGCTATGGCAAGTGCTGTAATAACAGGGCTTTCGGAGAAATCTTAACGACCAGAAGTACTTAGTAAAGGAAGCAATTATAGGATCACAAATCCTAAGAACTTGTAGAACAAAACCTTGGAAGGGCCTAACGGCCTAACCATTGTAGTATAGAATAAACCAGTCAGCGAGAAGCTAGACTCAGTCATAACCACCTGGCATTGAAATGGCATGAAGATTTTTCTTTCAAAACTCAAATTTTTTTTCAAAATTCAGAATTTTTCAAAAAGCCCAACTTTTAAAACTAAACCTAGAAGAACCACAGCAAGTTATCACGGGACGATACGAGAGGAGTTGACAACAGAATACTTCACCTAGGCGTGTGATTGATAAGCCGCAGACTTACCATATTTTATGTAGTATATTTAGGAGTATATTAATCTAAATAAGGTTAAATATATGTTATTTATGATATATTATGCATTTAAGTATGTTATTTGTACAAACTTATGTTTTGTGAGCTTTTTATGCAAGGAACGAATTCTAGGCAGAAATACAGGTGATGCCGGACATGAAGCCGGATGTCTCCTGCACGGCATAGGCATGGAGCAGAAAAGGAGTCATGCCGGGTATGGTGTCGGGTACATCCTATCCGGCACATATGTGAAAAGTCGCCATAGTTGACCAAGTGGTGGCAGTTATTTACGGTTGACGGTTTGACCATTGCCGGGTATGGTGCTAGACGTATCCTGTCCGGCACAAGCAATGTTTCGCCTGACAGTTTTGACCGTTAACGGTTACTCACATTTAACACGTGGTGCCGGATGACTTTCACCCGGCATGCCACTCAGCACAAGGAGTTTTTATTACCTATAAATAGGCCGAAGGGCTGCATCAATTGTTACACTTCAACACCCTTATACACTCCATTCACAACTCCATTTCCGCCTCCACTCCATTGTTGGTGTCCAAGGAAGTCTCTACAAATCCATCCACGCGAAGAGAAGAGAAGATCCTGACGGGTTAAGGCTATGACCATCTCCTTCTCCCCTTTGTATTTTCTTCTTGTAGTTGTGTGGATGGAGATGTAGAACTCCTTGCTTGTTCTTGGTTAGGGATGAATTCCTTCTTTGTAAACACTATGATCATTTAATATAATTTTCAAGCATTCATTAAGCCTTTGTTCTTCTTGCAAGAGAATGGTGTTGGCCACTTTGTTCTCTTTCTGTAAAGTCTACTTGAGGAAGAAAAGCCGAAGAGTAGAATTGGTTGAGAAGTCTAAATGGTCTTTTTGCTTTCTTCTATGACTTAGGAGTTAACATAAAAGATTACGAATTAACCTATCTTTCCCATTACCTTGTTCATTTTGTGGCATGACATATGCTCGATTCGTTAATAGGCGATGAGTTTCTTGTTATCAATTCCAAAGCAAGAGAGTGGTTTTTACAATTTGAACGTGCCGGGTGTACTACCGGGTCTCCTGTGTCCGGCAAATTCAACGTCTTTGAATATGCCGTGCATCTAGTGTCCGGCAGGATGTCCGGCGCCTTCATGTTGGTTGGTTAAGTTCGAGTTTTGAAGTTCATTGCGTGATCATATTGATTCTTGGTTGATGTAATCCCGAATCTAGGACAAATTATTACTTAGTTAAGATTATTAGTTAGTTTTAGGAAATGTTTTACATTCCCCCCCCCCCCTTTATTATAGAATAGGTAATTACCGGGATTAGGACTAGTTTCCTATAAGTCCCTTGGGTTCGATACTCTTGGTCGTAATTTGCTTACGCTATATTCTGACCGGGATTTTTGCTACCCGTATAGAGTTGTAGGTTTATTTTATTCTTTTCATTCTTTTATTATTTTATTCTTTTGTACTTCCTTACCCCTACAAAAAATCTGTTAGCAAAATGGCGCCGTTGTCGGGGACTTGGAATTAGTCCAAGTCCTAAATTCGGTAAAACGCCCTATTCTTTATTCTTTGATTCTTTGATTTATATTGTCCATATTTTTATTCGGCTGAATATGCCGGGGGCAATGCCGGATATCCGGTACCCGACACATTCAACATTTTTCATTTTCTAATTCTTTAATTTGTTGTTTTTGTTCACTAGATTGAGCGGTGACGTGTGCAATGCCGGGTCTCCTACATCCGGCACCTTGGAGGAAGTCCTATGCCGAACAAGACTCTTCCGGCACACAATCCGACATTCAATCTCATCTTTTATTTTGCATTTTTTTTCTTTCTTCGAATTATTAGATTTGTTTGTAAATATTCCTTCTCTTTGCTCTTTTATTTTATCTCTCCCTTATCCTCCCCGTTTTGTTTATTCTTCTTTTTGAAGATTCGTACAAGCCGGGCGCAATACCTGGTAAAATCAACCCGGAAGTATTGGAGGAAGTCCAATGCCGGGCGCCGCACACCCAGCACCGTGTCCGGCATGCCCAATTTTGTTCTTCTCTTCATTTCGTAAATTTACTTATGTAATTAGTTTGCCAAATATTATAACGTTGTGTTTTGCTCCTCCTGAATCTATAAAAGGTGAATGCTTCTTCGGTCAACGAGTCTCCCTGAAGATCTAGCCAACCTTGACCCAGAGATCGAGAGGACCCTTCTTCGCTCCATCAGACAACGAAGAAATTTGCAAAGCGCATTTCCTACACAAATGGCAGCACCAACCGTCCGCAACATAAACAGGCCTTCCAACCAAGGCCAAAAGCCAGCGATCGACCTCCCTCTCCTTGCACATAACGAATATGATGAGTGGAAAAAACTTAAGCCATATCATCAAATACGATGTGTCAAGGAGTTGGGCATGTTTGACGGGTCGAACCCGGACGATGCCTTGCTCCACATCACCAAATTCTTACAACACAAAACAGCCTAACCTCCATAAATAATGTCCTCCAATATGCCAGACTTTCCCTCTTTCCCCATAGTCTCACGGGAAATGCCAGCAAGTGGTATCATAGTCTGACCCCCAGTACTATTTCCACATGGGAGGACATGGAAACCAAATTCTATGATAAGTTCCTGCCTCAAAGTCGCACCCTGGAGATGATCGCCGAGATATACAACTTCAGACAGCCTAGCTCGGAGAACATCTGTGAGAGTTGGGACAGATTCAAGGGGTTGCTGCATACGTGTCCACACCACGGCCTCACCAAGGAACAAATATCTCAGTTGTTCTACAAAGGATTGGTCAACCAATGCAAGACAATGATCCTATCCTCCCTTGGTGCAGATATACTGAAGAAGCCTGGAGATCAATTCCTCAATGGAATTGAATCTCTTTGCGAAGAGATTAGAGATTGGGCCACAGGTGGATCTAGGGGTGGTACCGCTGGTTTATATCAAGTGGGCGAGGGAGACACTAAATTTGACAAATTAATGCAAAGTCACGAGCAGTTGTTGGAGAGCAATGCTCAAACATCCACGAAGGTTAGCGCTCTACAGAAGGTGGTGGAGCAAATAGCAATGAATAAACTCCCTCAGCAGGCGAATGTGGTTAGTGCACGACCACACGCTCAGGGCCCTGACTTGCCAGACTTTCAGAATGCTGAGGAAGTCAACTATGTGAGCAATCAAGGGTACAGGCAGCCATGGCAGCAAAATCAAGCCGGCTACCAGGGAGGCCAGAGACAATACATGCAGACTCCTTATGGAGGAGTCCCTTCTAACCGACCATCCCACCCTGCATCGTCATCAGAGGCTGAAATGGCTGAACTGTGAGACATGATGTCGGCCCTGATGAACAAGACTCAAGACGGTCATAACGAGATCTCGACCATTCGCAAAGAGCATAAAACGTTGCAGTTGCAGTTGCATTAACTTCTGGCACAACCACGACAACCAGGTCAACTCCCATCCTAAACTCAAACAAATCCAAGGGAGCACACGAATTCGGTCACCATCCTGTCAAAGATCTCGGATGATGCCAAGTAGCCCAAAAGGCTAAGAGTAGGGTGGTTCCTCCTCACATATTCAATTCTTCACACAGGGGAGCCTCTCTTTTCCTAAATCTTTTTCCTTTATTGTTTTTATGTGTTTTATTTGTTAATTGATTTCATGATAAGTTTCTTTTACTTTTTTTTCAGCTTCATCAAAAAAATAAAAAGTTTTTGCAATTTTTCTTTTTATTTTGAACACTGGGGACAGTGTTTCTGCCAAGTGTAGGGTATGGATCCCCCTTAAAAAATTAAAAATAAGTTTTTTTATAATAATATGCATAAGTTGTGAGTTTTATCAATGTTTTACTAAACTTTTTGCATGTTTTTGAATGAGATGAGATTAGGAATGAATAACTGCTTGTTCTCTCAAGAGGTAAGCTTTCTAATGACTTGTAGATTCCTGTTTTTAACTTCTTGATTCTTTTTATTTAACATGAGTATATGATCTTTCTCCTAATTCTTTCCTTTATTTACTTTTGGGTATTATTTTCTTTCCTTTTTCAAACTGTAAAAAGTCTTTTGGGTGAATATCTTAAAAAGGGTTTTTGAAGAAAAAGAAAGAAGAAGAAGAAAAAAAGAAGGAAAAAAAAGAAAGCAATCTTCTTCCAAAGGAAAGCATTATATTCCTTGAGGTTGCAAAAAGTGTCCCAGAATAAAAGCAAGAAACGAGAGTTTTTCCTTTTATTTTTCTCCTAAATTCCCTGTTCTTAATGCAAAAAAATCATGGTTGATTCAGAAACCCTTGCAAAACAGGGCTGAACCATAAAAACCATCGATGAGGGTCTTGGCCACATTCACAAACTCTTGAAAAATAGAGCTGAATGGTGGAAACCGGAAAAAAGGAGAGATTACAAAATCCCTTATGCAAAATAGCCCAAAAGTTTTTGATCGGTTTTGAAATTCTTTATTTTTATACCCATTAGTATGTTTTGATAGATAAGGAAGATTAAGTGATACTTGTGAAATAGAGTCAGACAGTTGGGAATATTTGTCTAATTGTCATTCTAGAGTTTATCTATTTTGTGCATAAGTAATTACTCCTTTGTAATCTAGTTTTGCTCGAGGACTAGCAAAAGGTAAATGTAGGGCCTTAATAAGCCACAGACTTATCATATTTTATGTAGTAGATTTAGGAGTATATTAATCTAAATAAGGTTAAATATATGTTATATTATGCATTTAAGTATGTTATTTGTATAGACTTATGTTTTGTGAGCTTTTTATGCAAGGAACAAATTCCTAGGCAGAAATACAGGTGATGCCGGACATGAAGTCGGATGTCTCCTGCACGGCATAGGCATGGAGCAGAAAAGGAGTCCTGCCGGGTATGGTGTCGGGTACATCCTATCCGGTACATATGTGAAAAGTCGTCACGGTTGACCAAGCGGTGGCAGTTATTTACGGTTGACGGTTTGACCATTGCCGGGTATGGTGCCGGACGTATCCTGTCCGGCACAAGCAACGTTTCGCCAGGCAGTTTTGACCGCTAACGATCACTCACATTTAACACGTGGTGCCGGATGACTTTCACCCGGCATAAGGAGTTTTTATTGCCTATAAATAGGCCAAAGGGCTGCATCAATTGTTACACTTCAACACCCTTATACACTCCATTCACAACTCCATTTCCGCCTCCACTCCATTGTTGATGTCCAAGAAAGTCTCTACAGATCCATCCACGCGAAGAGAAGAAGATGATCCTGTTGGGTTAAGGCTATGACCATCTCCTTCTCCCCTTTGTATTCTCTTCTCGTAGTTGTGTGGATGGAGATGTAGAACTCCTTGCTTGTTCTTGGTTAGGGATGAATTCCTTCTTTGTAAACACTATGATCATTTAATATAATTTTCAAGCATTCATTAAGCCTTTGTTCTTCTTGCAAGAGAATGGTGTTGGCCACTTTGTTCTCTTTCTACAAAGTCTACTTGAGGAAGAAAAGCCCAAGAGTAGAGTTGGTTGAGAAGTTTTAATGATCTTTTTGCTTTCTTCTATGATTTAGAAGTTAACATAAAAGATTACGAATTAACCCATCTTTCCCATTACCTTGTTCATTTCGTGGCATGACATATGCTCGATTCGTTAATAGGTGATGAGTTTCTTGTTATCAATTCCGAAGCAAGAGAGTGGTTTTTACAATTTGAACGTGCAGATGTACTGCCGGGTCTCTTGTGTCCGGCACATTCAACCTCTTTGAATATGCTGTGCATCTGGTGTTCGGCAGGATGTCCGGTGCCTTCATGTTGGTTGGTTAAGTTCGAGTTTTGAAGTTCATTGCGTGATCATATTGATTCTTGGTTGATGTAATCCCGAATCTAGGACAAATTATTACTTAGTTAAGATTATTAGTTAGTTTTAGGAAATGTTTTACATCCCCCCCTTTATTATAGAATAGGTAATTACCGGGATTAGGACTAGTTTTCTATAAGTCCCTTGGGTTAGATACTCTTGGTCGTAATTTGCTTACGCTATATTCCGACCGAGATTTTTGCTACCCGTATAGAGTTGTAGGTTTATTTTATTCATTTCATTCTTTTATTATTTTATTCTTTTGTACTTCCTTACCCCTACAAAAGTCTGTTAGCAGTGATGAACACTACAAGTGGACAAAAACGAGATGTGGGACGACCGCACTCCGAAGAAGCTTGCAGGCCTGACATATTTATGACCCCACGTATGTATACAAGTAGCGTACGGAACACGGGAAGTAGTCAACTCTGTACTACGGTCAGCGAAGCAAGTTTAGAACAGAACAACTAATTACCCTGAACCATTGAAGAGGAAGAACTCAGGTGAGCTAACGAGCCTAAAGGAATCAGAGAATTCATCTAAGGGAGATGAATAAGAGTTAGATGTGCGAGAAACACTGGTTAATGAGTATAGACATTGGATATGTCTCAAGATTTGTGTAGTAATCACGTAATAGCTGGAATGAATACCCAACCTAAACATGGTAAAGCAGATGCCTAACATGGACACGACAATGTTCAACGAACGGGATAGAGTTCCCAGAACAATCACCAAGACTACTAAGGAATATCGTTCTTCACCGAAGAGGATGTTAAACCAACCAAGAATGCAAAGAAGAAAACGTCAACAGTCTACCCAATACGGGAGACATTACCATTCTAAACAAGAGAGTTCAGTATACAGTACTACCATGCGGTTAGTTAACCGGACATACCTAAAGTACAAGCTAGATGAAATGGCGTAACTCAGTAACACCCAGGATTAATCATTGGAAGGTGTCTAAGTCAGCAATAGTTGAATGAAATATCGTGATAGGAACACAAGAGCTAAGGCGAATACTTGGTCAAACACCGAAGTAAATCCACTTAAGGGAAGGTACCATAAATTACCAAAGGCAACCTGATATTGCCTAAGGGGCCTCCCATGAACGGAAGCGTAATGCAACGAGTATGCCATGGAGCCAGTAATACCTCCAAACCATTTAATGGTATACGGAGAGGTTAGAAACGTGTGTGAACAGCCTACAACGAGCAGAGCTCGAGTCAACGTGACTTGTAAGCCATAACCAGCTACGATACGTAGACTTGAACGGTTGCAGAACCTACATAAAGTCATGGGAAGAATTGCCGAGAATGACACCAGGAAGAGAAGATATATTAGTTTATATAAATGAATAGAGCGGCAAACGAACCACGCGATTTGAATTTATTGTAATGAGCAGCTTAGAGTAACGACTACTTCAGTGTCACTGTCACTAGAGTATCAGGCTAGTATACAGTTGACAAGGCTTTTAGTCACTTTTCCTGCTCTCTGTAGTATTTGTAGTACAGGGACAACTTAAAAAGGAAAGAAAGATTTCCAAGATAAGTATGAAGAAAGAAGCTTTTATAGCAATTATCGAAAACCGAAAGAGTAGTCGGTTAGAGCAAACATAATATGTGTACAATGTGGATTGTAGAGTGAACAACGCTCGAGGGGCATAGAGACTTAAGGAATAGTATATTCCATAATCAACCAAGTAAATGGCAAACCATAGTATAAATGGTGGAAATACATGAGCAGAAGCTAACATGACAGTGGACGCCATGTGAGTCAACACTGTAGAATCAGTAAGAACATGGTGCGCAGCAAGCGACCATTATAAGAGTATAGTCAGACGATGACATGGAGAACCAACGAAAATTACGAGTTAGACTTAGTGGAGATGGAAAACAAGAGATGGTAGATAGACCGGGCAACAAAGCCAGAAGTCTGTACCAGGTGAGGAAAGACCTCACAGAGAAGGCATTGTTCATTCCTACTGCAACTGCATACGGAACTGAAAGTGTATCCCTAGAGGATAAGTTAATAACAGAAGTAATAAGCTTTGGGACAAGAGTACCCAATTGTTAAATAACCAACCCGTACTGGATACGGAAGGCGTACAAACACACCAATGAATACGGTTCAAGCCGGTTAAGAGGAAACCTAGAAACAAAACCGTGCGGCCATGGGCCAAAGATGCATGAAGAACGTTGGATACACCAACAATCACAAGAAATGAATTCCACTGCAATGAAAGCGGGATGAAGCTTATAAATTCTTTAAGGACCGATGCATAAGAAATGCAAGGTCGTACAAATAAGAGAATACTTGTACAGAACCGAATAGTGAGCGTAATTAGAAAACCACTAATAATAGAGGAAGCACTACACATTACGTAGTAGCTCGACCTCAACCGATAGTAAGTCAGAAGAACCAAGTGAGTAACCACAGAGGTACGCAGCGATATGTACTGCAAGTAACAGAGAACTGGATAGAAAATCGGTAACACACGGAATTCACGTACGGTAAGAAATACCACGCGCCGAGTGAGAAACCTTATTTCCCAAGATAAAAGGGATAAAAGGGAGATGTGTAACACATTAATAATAATGAGAAGGGCGAACAAAGTTCTAAAGTTATCAGGGTCACGCAGTAGAAGCTTGTGGGTCGTAGTTTAAAGGTTTGATATACCTAGTGAATATGAGCGAATGGCTAATTATCAATGCCTTGAAGCCTGGTAGGCTAGAACTGAACCGGTTATGAGTTAAACAAAATCCAACGAAAATTCTTGGTGCAGGGACTAACCGACAATATGGTTAAGACCCTTTGACCAAAGAATATTGTATAATAGACCGCATGGAAGCTAAAACACTTCATGACGGCTGAATGCCTTAGACCAATGTTCAATGACAACATATGGTAGATTACGTGGGCGTAATCCCTTTTAAGGGGGGTAGAGCGAAAATCCGCTTAGCGTATGCTTTATGTATTAAGTGCGTAAACTATGGTGTACACTGCACATAAGAATTTGTTTTGATGATTGATATGTATGTTACATAAACATATGTACCCACTCATAGTATAACTATGGTCATTGCGCACAGGAGATGAGAATATCATATGTATTATATACCTACTTTGCTAACTCTGGTGTAAGAATACAAGTGGAAAGGAGTAGAGAAACTCTAGGGGAATGAGAACCCCTATGGTATATGTTATGTGAGATCGAATTGGTAATATTGTGATGTGTGAGTCGGTATGAAACCAACGTAGATACTAGTGGGAATTGAATTCCCTAGGTGACTTGATTTAAGGTGAATTGAGAACGATGGATGGACTGAGTTCCATAAGTACTGAATCCCCTAGGTGAAGTATTTGGAGATAAAATTGAGAATAATTGATGAAATGAGTAATAAGTGATGAGATGCGTAATAATTGATTGAAAATGTACTGCTCTGTGATTATCACTAGAAAGATTAAAAGATAGAAAATGGAAAAATGATTGATTATTTGATTGTTTGAAATTGAAGTGGGGGGGGTGGAACTTGATTTGCTAGCGATCAAGGGAAGCCGAACACAAATTGGCGTGGAAGGATAGTTCAACACCGGTGCTGATCACGTTGGGGTTGGATGATTCTTGAAGCTCTCTATAAGGGGTCACAAGTAATCACGCTAAGAATAGATGCAAGTTAGCATAAATCGGATTTGGAGTTGTATGAGTTTTCACAAAGAGTTTCAACTAGCATTTTTCAAAAAGGATTTTCCTTCTAACTTGGAAACAGAAAAACCAGTTTTGAAACCACTACCACTTACCTGCGGGCTCGGTCTTGATGACCGGGAGAATGGTGGGAGTGATGATTAGTTTTGAAACCACTACACCGGATGAGCAACGGTCCTAAGTTGACCGGTAGTACGGTGGCAGTGTGTGTTTTGTTTTTCCAAGGGCAGCGGGACATTGAGAAGTCCTGTGTCGGGAGTGACCTGGAGTGCCTGATGATATCTAGATGTGTAAACGTCTTGATCAGAGCCAAAGGAACCGTGGGCCAAAGAGAGTAAGTGCCCATTAGTCATGAAATGGTCGTGGACCAGAAAGCATAAGTGTTCAATGTGACCGGTACCTGAGGGATCACAGGGTGTATTACTCGATATGGGACTCGAGGATTGTAGTGCCTTCTTGTCTTCGGACCGACCCCATGGAGAGAATACAAAGAGTATTTTTGATTGCTATGCATGCAGTGACATGTTGTGTGGATGTATAGTATACATCAAGACAGACCTGTTGAGTTTGTAAGGTTATATAGAGATTATAACCTAAACGTAGAATGCCTAGGTGACTAACAATATTAGATTCACCAACTTTGAGGGTAAAGTTCTTTAAGGGGGGTAGATTGAAATACCCCAGACTTAAATATGGGATTAAATTATTCTAATATGATATTTAGAGCCTTATTGATGCCAAAAGAATATTGGTGAAGAAAGTGAAACCAAAAGAAAGGAGAAAACGCGTAAAAAGCACAAAACGTAAAAACGTGCGTTACGCAACCATAGGAGGTATATGACCTCGACTAGGGTCCTAGATGGATTCCTAGGGCTTAATTATGCCTAAATAACATGTGGGAACAATTCCCGAAGAAAACTAATCCATATAGTGGGTTAAAAACGCAAACAAAGCATTAAAGCATGTTTTTCGAGAAAACCTGAAAATGTGACTTTAAGTGGTTAAATGGACTCGTAAAAATTAAATTTGATAATATAACTATAATTAAACATTAATGAAGGTTTAAGAACCATTAAAATTAAATAAACAAGAAAAATCCGGAAAGCGGGCCCGGTTAGTGAATAGTGCCAAACCGGGGAAATTTAGGAGCGTTTCTTGCGAAAAGACGAAAACACCCCCAGCTTAAATATACAAGGGGGCCGGTTTTATGAGAGTGAATCAGCACTCTTCCTCACTTAACTAGCTTATTAGCAAAAAGTAAATAAATTACCTTACTTTCCTCTCTCCTCCCCATTCTCTCTTCTCTCTCCAATTCCCTTCTCCCCAGCCGGCAGCTTCTTCTTCCTCCCCTTGGCTGGAGATTTTTGAGCCTCTTCAATGGCTTCCCACACTTCCAAGCTTGCCCAAGCTAACTCCATGCTCCAAATCAAAAACAAATTACATATTTGTGTTCCCCTCATCAAGAGCTTTCTTTCCCTTTTCTCAAAATATCAAAAGCTTGAAGATGACCTCCATGGGTATAGCCCCATTTTAAGAGAAAAACAAATTTTAAGAAGCTAGGATGTCTCCTCTTTGATTCAAGGTAAGAAAAATCACAAAAATCCATTGTTTCTTCCATTCTCTTACCTAGCGAATTTTGGCTTCTCAAAACACCTTGTTTTTCTCCTTGTATGAGCATTTGTTCAAGCCTCCAATGTGTAGCTGGAGCTCTCCTTTGATTCATGGCAGAAATTGATTCTAGGGCTTCAAAGGTAATGCCCAATTTTTGTGCCTTAAGCCATCTTCTTAAATTTTAGGGTTATCCCATAGCCTAAGTGAGTTTATTAGCACTCACATCTCTATTTGAATATTGATTAGAGGTTTTTGCAAGGGAACCACCCCCTTGTCCGTTTTCAAACAAGAAAAGAGAAGAGGAAAAGAGAAAGGGAAACTTGGAAGCTTAAGGTAAATAGCTTACCTTAATGACTATCTTGGTTGCTTTTGAAATTGGGGATGGGTAATGAAATGAATGACCAAAATTGTGCTGGAAAATGTATTTGGTTGTTATGAGAGAGAATTGTGATTATGTTTAATGCATTGGAAATTGTTGTGTGATTTAAGGGCCTAAGAGCCAAGCAATTTACGATTAGTGCATTATATTGTGTTTGATGAGATTTGAATGAGTTTGTGTGCTGGTAGAATCCCCTAGGGATTTGGTTAGCCTATGTTGAATTGTGGACATTTTGGATTAGGTGATGAAGGGAATGAAAAATGATGCATTTGGGTATGTTGGCATTGTAGAGGGGTCATGGCAAAATTTGTGTAGAAACCTAAGAAATTTAGGTGACTTGATGAGTTAATGCTACCTAGAGTGAACTAGGTGTTTAGAGAGACCCATTTTGGTTAGTGAATCACCTTGGAGCTATAATGGAAGTGAGTTAAAGAGTTGAGCAAAATCTGTAGCAAATGTGTTGTTGGAGTGTCTTGGAATTTCTAGAAAAGGTTTAGTGTGTACGACCTTGAAAATGAAGGATGGACTTGGGTATTGGAATTGCAAATGACTAGGAATGAATGGTTATGGTCAACAAGTGAATTGGTAATGGTTGGTAGAAGGTTGTAAACTATCAAGAGAAGTTTTGGAAATGCACTAGTGTATATAAGTGCAGAAAATGAGAAAATGAGACTTGGTAGAATTGATCAAAATTTAAGTGGTAGTTTTACCAATGGTTTAAGGAAGTTTAATGAGTGTTTATGGTGTTAAAACATGATAGATTACATGTGGGAAAATTGGGGAAGAAATGGGCAAAAGATTGAAGTTAGAACAGAGTTTAAAAAACTGTCAAATGCAATAGAACTCCGGCCACTTTACTAGTCTTGGTCCGGGTTTGCAAACAAGTACGCAAACCCGGACCACCTCTTAAACTAGGCAGAATGTTTCTTCACTGGATTGGTCCGGGTTTACAAACTGGGACACAAACCCGGACCAACATAAAAACATGGCAGTAGGTTGATCGAAGAGATGGTCCGAGTTTCCAAACAAGTACGCAAACCCGGACCAACACAAAAATGCTCCAGATTGTTGAAAAATGGAATTTTAAGATGGGGAATTGGTTGGTATTGCTATTATAAGGTTGTTATGAGTCGTTTAGTGATAAGGAATGACCATTAGGATGATTAAACAAGTATGAGGTCGAATATGAAAGTGGTGAACCTAAGAACACTTGAGCAAAGTTAAGATTAACGGGACAACGAGGTTAAGTACGGGAGTAATAGTCGTTTACATACCGTATTATCTTGATGTTGATAGAACCACTTGAAATTTTATAAGTGATTCAAGAATAATCCGAGGAACGTAAGATGGCACATTAGAGTAATTCTATGATGAAAGGTATGATTTTCTTGCAACTTGTGTCCTACCGAGTTACGCTCAGCTTGTGTGCTATCTGTTGTGTGTCGACCTAACAAGATAAAAGCACGAAGATGTTTATTGCATATGATATATATGTATATCTCGATGCCTGCTGTATGTGCTAACCCTCCTTGCTTGAGTATGTGATCTAACTGAATATCGTAGATCAACTCATATTAGGACAACGTTTGGTTAGCGACTCGTAGAAAGAGTCGATACACAAAGTAACTAAAACATGGAGAAACATGTAAGAAATCTCAACTAGAGAATAACTATAGTTCAACATTATGAACTCATGAGAAAAGTAAAAAGAGATGCACATAATTAGTAAACTCCCTTTTTAATGTTTCGTCGAGAACAACGATAATACAATTTATGAACTCACTAGAATGTGAGAGTGATGTATGGGACTAGAGAACTCCCTTTTAATGGTAGTCGACCTCCTATATGAGGGTCCGACCCAGTATGAGTAAATGACCCGAATGTATAAGTATTCGAAAAGTTGGGGTAACCTTTAAATCTGAGAATACAAGAACTTGAGAAAATTTCCTAAGTTATTAGATGACATCGAGAGTGATGCTTCAAAACTAATATACATAAATATGTTAAGACTCCTATGAGAGGAGTGATTGGGAATGTGAGAAGTCCGAGAGAGATTCGGACGTATGTGAAAGAAAGAGGAACTAAGAGAGTAGTTTCGGTTGCTAGTTGAATCTTCCCACTATGCTAGACCCAGTGTAGGGTCGAGACCGGGGAAGTAAGACTAGCACTTGAAAGCCCGGTGGTGAGTCTTGTGAATGTCTCTGCCCGGAGGTCATGTGTATTGACTTAAGATTTATTCGAGAGAGGAATAATTGAGAAAGTAAGATTGAGACCTGTAGTGTCTATAGAACTAAGAGAACAAGTAAAGTATCCGAAGAGAATGGATAAGATATTGAACAATGAGAATGAGGCGTTAGTGAGGTAGAAACCCTCAAGGCCTAAAGAGTAAGATTGTGCAAACTAACAAATTAATGTGTTAGTTTTGATTGTATTCCTTATTTGAATACTTGTGAATGCGAGCATGTTGTTTGTTTATTGCACTTCATGTTTTGATTTAAATAAAATCAATCGCATGTTAAGACGAGAATTAGTTGAGTGTGGCCCAGGAGTAGCGGGTTGCATGTCTACCATACCAGCAAAGGTGCTGAGCCCCTTTGGGGCCACACATTAATTTTCAAGTACATGGGAGCTGATTAACGTTCGAGAGTAGGACGAGGCTGTTGCTATTGCATGGGTAGTTTTATTTATGTACATTGTAATTGTTGTATTGTAAAACCGAAATGTTATCGGCAAGTTGAGGGTTGTATAGACTCGGTATAGTATTGAATTAAGGATTGTATGTGACTTGGCTTAGTAATGAATGAGAATTGTATCTGTGTGAGTACTCAGAATTCCGGTCCATCAGACCGTTACTGTATTTGAGTTAGGCCTTGCTAGTTACATGGGTGGCTAACGGCATTGTTTCACCCACCGTAGTATTTGGATTATCCGCTGCGATTGTAATTATTAATGAGGCGATTAAGTGTTAATGACGAGATTAGTGGTAGGGGTGTTATAGAAACCTTATGGGTGGGGTGTGTAATTTCGTCAAACATCATGGGTGGGGCATGTGATTTTCCTAGTTTTTTTTTTAATTTTGTATATTTTTGTGTAATAGAAAAAATACATGTTTTAATAAATGTATACTGATTAAGTACTTTAAAAATGTTAATATAAATTATAAAAATATTGATATAAATTATATTTTTATAGTAAAAATTTCACACTACCTAAATCTAGAAAATTTACCTAAAAAATACAAATAGGTAAACATAGTCCCTTATTTGGTTATATGTTGTCTCCCCATGTCATAGCCACCGAAGTTTTTGTCTTTCTTGTTAGCAATATATTTAGTGCTTGCAAAAGTCGTGCACGCAAGTTAACCCGAGAACATATATACACTGCAAAAGACGCATTTCTCTTTTGAAATAAGTACACGCATTCTCAAATTGAAATCGTCCATAGAACCAGGACGGGAGGGGAGCAGTGCAGTGGTAGTTGGTTGGTATGAACATTCAATATTCAGACGCCGTTGACCAAAAACAATTCAAGATGGGGCTTGACTTATCTAACGTCATTGATAGCAGCAAATAATACACACGTCTCTGCTCATTACCATTCACACCAAAACCACCACAAACAGAACGACAACAGATGTATATTTGAGTTGCGCTTCTTAAATTCGTTAGGTGAGGCAGCAATCTTTTTTTTTTTTTACTAAAGTCGTGTAGGAGTGGAAGGAAAGTTCATTTTGAAGTTTTCTTACCACATTTTGATTGTTAGATAATAACTTAATTAGAAAGTTTAATTTTCTAGTAATTGTTAAATTGATCATAAGAATCAAAATGGTGAGTTGTGAAGTATTTTCAAATGTTTTTACGTATGAAGGAATTAATTATGAGTTTTGAAGAGTTACTAACCCATTAAAAGTTGCAAATAAGGTATATGGAGGTGTTTTTAGCCATTTCATGGAAATTTTTGTTATCAACTTATATGTTTTGTAAACCATGTTTATTAATCGGGTGTTGGTGGACCATAATACCTAACTTTATGTAACCTTTTAATAATCTTTACGAGTCGTTTGGTTATTAGAATCTTAATTCATAGAATAAGATTACTGGGATAGAATTCTTAGAATATAATATGACCTCATTTGGTTGTTATGATGTGAATACTTGGAATTTGATGTTTCCTTTGTTGGTTGACAGAATAATGATAGGAATAGAATTGGATAAAGTATACACGCACAAATTATTATTGAAAAGCAACACATTATTATTATTTGTTGTACGATAAACTATACATTTTAGTTATGTATATTAACTTGAAAATATGTAAATATATATATTTGTTACAGAATAATTAATAAAGTTTACTTTTCATACTTTAAAAACCCCAAAAAATAAGACAATAAATTATTTTAAAAAAATTATACTATTTAAAATTTCTAGATAATATTAAATTGATACTATGAATATAAACTTATAATTATTAGGTATAGAACATAAAAGAAACATTATACTAGCATGTAATATAAATGTGGTTAATATAGTTTGAACATCATACTACTTATTTAGATGCGGAAAAATAGTCTTTTAAAACTATTACTAAGTATTGAAAATTAATTAAACATTTTACAAGGAAAAGAACAAACTAATAAAATTATAAATTAAAATTTAATTATATTAAAATTATTATAGTACAAAATATTTTTAGTATTTTTCCTAATGATTAGTAACCATTATTTATTTCTACATGCTATTAGGTTTTAACTATATCAAAGTAGTTGTAGCTTTAAAACCTTGCTTAATAATTAAAGAACAATTTTATATGCTAATATACTTTATTTCTCATTTCTTGACATATTCCGTATTAAATTTGAATTTATGGTTTTGAATTTCATGAAGTAATATTTGATAAAATAGAATGTATTGCTTTAACAAAAAATGTATGTCTAAAATAAAATAAATATTTATTTTGTCAACAATAGAACAATATATAATATAAAAACAGTAAGTGATAGCTATACATATATATATTCGTTTATAGTCAATTATATTAGTATTAGTAAGAAATATATTTTTTAATTTCAATAGTATTATTTATTCCATTTAAAATTAAAATAACCTTATTTTAAGTATTAGTATTTGATTGTTTATATTAAATATGTAATATATTATATTTTATTTTAATATATATATAACATCTAATATATTTTCTGATAATAAAATGGGTTATTTCTTTATTTTTAAAATATATAAACAAATTTAAAAAATTAATATGTGTGTATATATATTATAAGATAATTGTACCTAAAATATTAATAATGAATAACAAATAAAGATTATAATTGTAATCTACATATATTTTAACTTTATCAAGTATTTTTATAATCTGGTCACTCATTTGGAATAGCAATTCTCAGCATTTGAGCAGGGAATAGTATTCCCAGTGAGTTCCCAGAAATTTGGAATAAGCCAAATTCCTGGAATTAGTTTTCTTCGTACCAAACATGGGAATAGCTGCAATTCCAAGAATTATAATGCTATTCTCTGGTACCAAACGACCCGTTAGGGGTTATTCAAGTCAAGAGTGAAGTGACTCATCCTATGCTAAAAAGATGTATTCCATGGTTCAAGAGATAACATCTTAAATTCTTAATACACAAGTGAATCATTGTAGCCTAGGACTGATAGAATCAAGCCTTATCTTGCTAAGTAACTCCACCGAAGTGGCCAATATCCTCTCAAAGAGGCTAAAGAGGCCTAAATATTCAATTCCACGATGATCCTACTTACAACCCCCTCCTCTTACGTACACTAACAATCTTGCCCAATATCCTAATCCTATTCAAACTATTAAGAAATGTTATCAAACTTACAATAAATTAATACTAACAGATATATATATATATATATATCCTAATAAATGCTAAAATCATAATCCTATTCAAACTAATAATAAAAGCTATTCAAACTTGCAATAAATACTAATGGCAATATCCATCCTATTCAAACTAATAATAAATGCTATTGAAACTTACAATAAATACTAACTGTAAAACCACAATTACCCATAAGCCCCCAACTTAACTAATAACCCCTAATACCTTAGTCCTAACAAGGACGAGGTTTTGTTAAAATCTTTAAAAGTCATCTTATAATCCCTCATGTAATTAGTGATCTTCTTCTTTTAGTGATCTTCTTCTTAGATGAAGAAGTATGATCCTCATGGAACGCAGACATGGACCATCTTAATATACTATAAATATGTCATCGGATATGTTGATGCAATATTTTGATCAGCAAACTCAGTTGCATACTGAGCATTCAGTCTTGAACTGATCTCTATCTGTTACCATCTCCGAGGAAGCGGTGTCTTTTTTTATCTTCTCAAAAGATAAAAACTTACAAATTCAAACAAATATGATAATATCTTTTGAGATGGGTGATCTGTATTACAGGAAAATCTTATTTATGAATTAGATATTAACTCTATGATGATTCGATAAATAAATGAAAGAGAAATCTAAGAGATAGAAGCAAATAGGGTTATTGTACCGACTTAGTGAACAATAACAGAGAGAAAAAGGTCTGTAATTCTAGGGTTCTTCACGTTGTAAATTGTGGATTTCTTGTAATCGGGTTAGGGTTAGTTTCTAGGGAGAGAAAACGCATGAGTGATTACTATAAATGTGATTGTGTTCATCTGTTGAGAAATTGTTCTCAACATGAATTTAGTTTGTATCCAGTGGGATACGTGAAGGTGTAACTTCATTTTAGAATGAGAAAAGAGTTCCACAAAATTTTATGTCTCTAACTCCCTTTTATACACTTGCAAAGGATATCACATATCTTAGTCCTAAACTCATAAAGTAGGAACTTACAATTGGTATCAGAGCAAGGTAACCCTCTACGTAGAAGAAACTTCTTCAGGGTTGATCAAGATGAGTTACTACAATGTGAAAGCGCCTAAGCTCACCAAGTTCAACTACTCATGCTAGTGTGAACAAATGGGAGATCAACTTATGTCCATAGATTACGATTTATGGGCTGTGGTCACAGAAGGAGACTGAGTTCCTCAAGTTGTTGAAGGAGGAGTTACTAAACCAAAGTCTAGCAAAAACAGGAATGACAATGACAAGAAGCTGGTCAACAAAAATAAACAGGAGAAGAGAATAATTGTCTTTTCTCTTTCAGAAGTTGATCAACAAAAGGTCTTAGGAATTGAGATAGCAAAAGAGATTTGGAATTCCCTCAAGACAGCGTATGCGAGGACAAAATAGAAAGAGAAGCAGTTTAAGAGGCAGCTCGACAACTTTAAGATGATAAAAGGTGAGTCTATAACTCACACGTTGGAAAGATTCGATCAAATATTCTAAGAGTTGAAAGTTATTGGTGTTACACTGGACAACAACACAATTAATGAAAGAAGCCTCGATAGTCTGGGGAACAACACCACCTACCTTGAGACTAGCTACTAAAGAACTGTCATACATATCATTAGAAGAACTCAGTTCTGAACTCATGGTTTATGAAGGAAAGATGCAGGAAGAAATAGCTACTTCGTCAGCACCAATCAATGATTTAGCCCTAAAATCATGTGACACAACAACAGAATCAGAGGACAACAACTTTAATATAGGTGAGGAATTATCTCAATTGTAAATCGCATTCGAAGGCTAATTAGAAGACAACAAAGGTCAAACCAACATTGTAAGTCAAAGAAGGGACACATTACATGTTTTAAGTGTAACAATTGAATCAAGTCACAGTATATACATGAGCCGTTAAGGCAACACAACCTTACCCAGTTTTATACATATTTATTTTTATATTCTAATATAGTATATACTCTTAACTTAGTTTATTTATGACTATATACTCCTCTATGTTTTAAATAAATGATTTTCTAGCTCTGAGCATAATAACTCAGTAGAAAAAACTAGACAAGTTTATCCTTACTTTATGTTTTGGTAATTGAAATAAATGGAAAGTGAGTTGTCAATTAAAAGATTGAGAAAAAGTTGAAAAGTAAAAACATTCATCTATTAAAAGACAGGATAGGTATTATCTTTTAGAGTAAATTACTCAGAACCCTCTTGAGGATTTGAGATAATACAGTTAACCCCCTTGTATTTATCATAATTATTGGTAACCACCTTAAGGTTATGGTATCTCTGACTATGAGCCCCCAAACTATAACCCCGTTATCAAGACGTTAATTACGTGCTGACCCGTCAGCTTAATCATATTAATAATGACAGACTGGACAAAAAACACTACTGAATCAGCATTGTTATTTTTCTAAAAACGTGAACCCTACCTCAAAAATGCATATAAAGTGGGATGAGGGAGAGTTGGACGATGTTGATTAAGCAGCTTTGTTGTCCAACCTGACATTATTAATGTGATTAAGCTGACAGGTCAATACGTAGTTAACTTCTTGATAACAGAGTTATAGTTCGGGGGCTCATAGTCAAAGATATGTAGGTTAAGGTGATTACCAATAATTATGATAAACATAATAGGGTTAACTGTATTATCTCAAGACCTCAAGGATTCAGTAATTTACTCTCTCTTTTATTAAAACTTTAATAATATACTACGTTTATAAAAAAAGTATTAGGTTTCATATATTATATCACTTCATCTCACCGATCTCGTCACATATACATGACTGGTGAAACAATGGTATACTAAATTTTCATTGTAGATTAATATTTTACAAGTTTTTACAATTTAATACAAATTTTGGTTTCTCGGATGTAACCACATGAACAATCCAGCATGCCACATAGATGGCCTTTTCTATCTCATCAACGGCCAGGCCTTTCCTTCGAATGGCGATCAATAATCGGTTTTCATCCAACCATATCAACCTGTCTTGTTTTGTTTCTTCTTAAAACCAATCATTTAAGTAAAGATTAATCTTTAAAAATCTAATATTAAGTGAAATCCTATATACTTTAACTTGTAATAAAACATGAAATCGGTATAGATGTGTTACTTAAAGTTACGAGTGAAACTAAAATCAAAATTATAAACACAATAAAAATGATAACTAAAAACAATTTAACAATCTAGCATTAAATATTTTTATTAGTACTAGGTGCGTTCGGCATGGTTGTTTTGGTCTGGCTGTTTTGTGGTTGTTTTATATGTGACAGTATATTATTGGAGTAGAATGTAGGACCCGCCCCAAAACAGCCACGTTTCCGCCACCACCGAACGCAACCACTAAGAATTATATTCATATATATTAACATTTCTACCCTACAAAAAAATTAAAATTACTAAAATAATATTTCACAATCTAATTGTTTAAATAGTATAAAATTTTTATTAATTGAATACATACTCTCTCCATCCTGAATTGACCGTCCTGTTTATTTTATGGCACGTTTTTCCACTTCAATATTAAACATATAAGATAAAATAATTTTTTAAAACTAAATTTTGTAATAAATAGTTTAACATGTAAGGAATCATATATAAAACTTAAGTTTTAAAAATTATTTTATGTTATATGTTAAAAATTGAAGTCAAACGACATATCCAAATAGTAAACAGGACAGTCAATTCAGAACAGATGGAGTATATTTTATCATTGATAGTTTACTTTGAGCAACCTAATCAGTACAAAAATCTGTAATAGAAAATTCAGAAAAACTCACTTTCTTCTCTTCCTAAAAAGAGCATTTAAAATATTACTCCCTCTGTCCCAGAGCCAGAGTCCGATTGGCTTTTTTCATTTGTCCCAAAATTGTGTCTAGTATAGTCTTGTTAAATTTAAACTCCTCCCTACTTTTACCCCTTATCTTAATATTTGTCAAAAGCAAATCAGAGTCTGCACATGGGACGGAGGGAGTAGTATTTTGTACTTCCTCCGTCTTGAATTGACCATCCTGTTTACTTTATGACACGTTTTTCCACTTTAATATTAAACATATAAGATAAAATAATTTTATAAAATTAAATTTTGTAACATATAGTTTATCATGTAAGGAATCATATATAAAACTTAAAATTTTAAAATTAATTTATCTTATATGTTAAAAATTGAAATCAAACGACATGTCCAAATAGTAAACAGACGATCAATTCAGGGCGAATGGAATATTTATTTAAGTGTTGTTATGACCAATTGTCAAAGGGTACTGAGCAGAAATTAGAAAAATAGAAAAAAAATAAAAAAAAATGTAAAAAATTAATATAATAACTTATAGATATATAAGAAATAGAATAAAAAAATGAGATCTAAAAAATCATGAGACGAGTCAAAGGAAACATCAGAAAAAACAAAAGGCGCCCTGCGCAAAACGTTGGTCCGATCCGACGTCGATGAAGGCAAATAGACAACTTTCAACTCCTCTCCACCTCTCACTGTGACCTTAAAAAGACAAGAAAAATCTCCTCTTGTATAAAAGTCAACTCCATTTCTCTCTGTACTAAATACTCTTTGATGCTCTGTGTCGTTCTCTCTCTCTTCCTCCACTCTGTCTTAAGGCACTCTCTCCCTCTATTGACGGTATCTTCAAACTGACCAGAGATGATATTCAGGTCTAGCACTTAGATTCGCTTTCTCATTCTCAGTACTACATCTATCCATCCTCTCTGGTATAGGCCCCTTGTTGCCGGGCTACCATCCATTCAGTCCTCAAGATAGAATAGGAGGGAGTTACAGAATTACAGTGAGCAGCAGTCTTGATTCTTCACAAAATTATCCGTAATGGGAAACGGTCTGGGCAGAATGGGTGTCTGCTTTGTCGGTGCTGCCGGCGATTCACCCCTTCGTCCGACAAACAATTACAGCCTCAACATGTACATATCCGACCCATGTGACGAGGGTTTAGGCCACTCCTTCTGCTATGTCCGGCCAGACCCATCTGCTACCACCATGTCGATGACAACAACTCCATCTTCCTCTTTTTCTTCAAAAGTACTCATGGAGGATACCACCACCTCCGCTTTGTTCCGCTCGATCTCTGGAGCATCAGTTTCAGCCAACACTTCCACCGCTCTATCCACTTCCTACCTCGACGACTGCTCCTCCGCTGGTCCTGTCTCTTCCGCATTCGAGAGCTCCACTTCTTTTACTTCCATGCCCCTACAACCCCTCCCTCGGAGCTCTGTTCATTCCGGGCCACTTACTGGCCCGATTGAGCCCGGGTTTATGTCCGGTCCGATTGACCGTGGGTTCCTTTCCGGTCCACTTGATCGGGCAGCTGGCGGCGGTAGTTCACTTTTCTCGGGACCGTTGGAGAGAGGATACTCTCGCAATTCTACCTCCTTTCTCCGGCGAAGCTTATCACACAGTGGATGGACTCGTTTCAGGCACAGATCTATCCGGCCCGGGTCAATGATTCGGGGGCTTGGTCGTTCAATTTCTAGGAAATTGTCCCGTGGGCAGAGTTCGATCGTGGCACCTGTGAAAGGGTTAGGCAGTGGGAATAAGTATCGGGAGAGCTGGGTCGTAGGTGGAGGAAGAGAAAAAAAGCACGACGACAGTGGTTGTTTAAATCCTTGCGGTGAAAAGGATGCTAGTGATATGTGCGCAGGCTACGACCAGAATCTCTTTCAGTGGGCCCAGGGTAGAGCTGGTGAAGATCGTGTACACGTCGTCGTTTCGGAGGAGCACAATTGGGTTTTCGTTGGGATCTATGATGGATTCAGCGGTCCAGATGCCACCGATTTTTTATTGTCGAATCTCTACTCTTTTGTCATGAAGGAACTCAAGGGTTTGCTTTGGGACGACAGGTCGTCGGACTCCAAATCGCTCACTTCACCCTCTTCCACGACCAACTCCGAAAATGGCAGTCTGAATTTGATTCCAGAAGGAGAGGGTCAGATCCCATTTCAATGTCGTTGGGTGAATCACAGCAACGAGACGAATCCTCCGATTCCATACTCTGTGACACAGGACAGTAATCCAGAACTGAACACAGACTCATCAATTCCAAGGAGGAAAAGGGGAAGGAATTTGAGAATTAGGCGGAGAGAAGGGACAGCGAGGAGGAGGTGGAAGTACGAGTGGGACAGGGAGAGGATAGAGCTCGACCGAAGATTGAAGGAACACTCATCACGTTTAAACGGAACCTTAAACTCAAAGACAACAATTGACCATTCTGATGTGCTGAAGGCACTATCCCGTGCGTTGAAGAAAACAGAGGAGGCTTATTTTGATATTGCAGATAAGATGCTCGATGAAAATCCGGAGTTAGCTTTGATGGGATCTTGTGTGCTGGCAATGTTAATAAAGGGAGAGGATGTCTATGTGATGAATGTGGGTGATAGCCGAGCAGTTCTGGGTCAGAAGACTGAACCTGATCTTGGATTTGGCAAAATAGATCAGGATTTGGAGAGGATTAATGAAGAGACTTTGTATGATCTTGAAGTATCATCTGATGCGAGTGTTGTTAGATCTAGTCTCTGCGCAGTCCAACTCACTATGGAACATAGCACTTATGTTCAAAAGGTGCATTCGATAGCAGCAATTGTGAACTTGCATTATTTGCTTTTACAATAGTTTTAAGACTGGATGAATTTACTTGGTGAAGAATTGGTAAAATTTTCAGGAAGTGAAGAGAATAAGAGATGAACATCCTGATGATCCCTTTGTCATTTCGAATGATCGTGTCAAAGGTGCTTTGAAGCTCACTCGAGCATTCGGTGCTGGTTTTCTCAAACAGGTACTTGCTACCATGCACAACGTGAAATTCCTCACGTGTTCTCTAATTCTTCCTATGATTGTCATACTATGTGCTAGCTCAAATCCAGGATTCCTTCTAATGTCTATTTGGTTAAACATTGATCTTGCAGCGTAAGTGGAACGATGAGCTTCTCAAAATGTTCAGGATCGACTACGTGGGTACATCACCTTACCTAAACTGCTTACCATCTCTCCACCACCACAGATTAAGCCCAAAGGACAAGTTCCTGATACTGTCATCAGACGGGCTGTATCAATACTTCACAATCGAGGAAGCTGTTTCCGAAGTAGAACTCTTTGTTTCAATGTCACCGGAGGGAGATCCTGCTCAGCATTTGGTTGAGGAAGTGTTGCTTCGAGCAGCTAAGCGAGCCGGTATGTGAATGAATTTACCTGAACACGCTTAACCGTGAGAGAATTGAAAGCGAAATCAAACACGCATCTAATTTGTTGTGTGCTTGCGATCTGCTGTAGGTATGGATTTCTATGAATTGCTGACGATACCCCAGGGAGAAAGGAGAAGATACCATGACGATGTGTCGATCATTGTTATATCATTCGAGGGAAGGATATGGAGGTCATCATGCGTACGAATGAGCTTTCCAGAAGAAAAACCCGGTGAGTAGATATATAGAGAGAGATTGTAGAAATGCTAGTATTGCATAAAGAAGATGAAAAGGCTTGAAACAAGAAAGAACGAATGTAGGAGCAAAATTTTGTTGTATACCTGAAATGTTCTTGCTCCTCCGACCACTTTATGCCTGATCATTGTGTTCTTGGTTGCAAAGTAGGTCGACAAAGGTGGAGGTTAGATACGTAGAGGTAGGTTAAGTTATACCAGTAGCCAAAAAGCGACATAGAACTGTAATTGTTGAATAAAATAGCAAGCTATTCTTTAAAGTCTGTTCTTTTTGAAGTTAGGCCTCATTCTTTTGCGGCTAAAATGAGTTAATCAGATAAACTCATTTGTATTCAATCCGCTAAAACTCTAAATTCCGCACGGTGTTGATTAAGATTTTCAAATTGAAACTCGAATCTAGGGATCTAGAAATGACTAAGCAATGAGAAGTTAGTGGAGGAGTGAACGGTTTGGTTATCCTCAATCTTGTCTGGGTGTTTGTGCATCAGTCAAATGTCAAAAAGTGGCGACAACACAACAAAGTTGTTAGGCATATTCTGGTTTCTGTTTTCAAAGGTGTTTTGTTGGTGCTGCTTTACTTTTTCTACTATTTTGTGCCCACATAAGTGAGACATTGTGTTCGCTATAGAAAGGTTGAATTTGTTGGAAGTCAAGGCACTTGAAGTGAGAGCAAAGGTCAGAGCAAACGGACAGACCGCTTAATAGTAGACATTAGAAAAGTGACTGAATCAGAATAAATTGAAATAATCTAACTTAAATCTGAAATTTTACTTGGTAATATAATGTAAAAGATGACTGAATCGAATCAAGTCGAATTAAAGTTTAACCGCCTTACCAAATCAAAATTATAGTAATTAATATTTTTAAATCATTTTTTTAATTTATATAAATCTTAAAAATAATTTTAATTATCTTTACAAAATGGATATTAGATATTAAATTTGACATACAAATTAAACTAAAATTGAAGTATATAAGTTTTGAAATAGTTATTTAATAAAATTATATGTTAATGATAATAATATAGAACAATAGTTCTAAATTAGTAGTTTTTTAAAGAAGTTCTAAATTATTTTGACCAATTCTAATATTAATGTAATTTGCAAAATCTGTAATAAAAATGTAAAAACACTTGTATTATGGATATAAGTTTACATGGTTACTAAGACTATAATAATAATCAATTGTACTTTAGACTGTATTACAATAAATATTAAGAGTTTTTTTTATTTAGTATGGACTAAAAATGTTTTCTTTTACAATTCGAATACAAATACTATTATATATTAAAAAACAAAATTAATAATAAATAGCATTTAAGTGATATCATGTTAACATTTTACAAAATGATATAGAGGGAACAAATATCTACTAACATAAATACACTACATAACAAAAAAAAACTAAAGTAAAATAAGTATATATAACTGAGAGAGTTGGGGGTCATACACCCATCCGTCCCTCGTCTCCATGCACATACAAACTAATGTCATGACTGTAGATTATAGTGTGGCATCTGTCACATGTCAACAATCTATTGGAGAAGAAAAAAAAGAAAAAAAGAGGAAAAACAAATGTGCTCAAGGGAAAAAGAGTCTTGGGGGGGGTTAGGAAAGAGAAAAAAATATTTTTTAAATGTTATAACTTACAAAATATAAGTGCAAAAATAAAAAAACAATTATACCATTGTTTATTATAATTCGTGCTTTTCAAAACATGATGCAACATATATATGTTTTGGTAAACGTAAAATTTTATGTATTTAGAAGGAGTATATATATTACGTATTTTTAAAATGAATCTTATTCAATTAATAAAAGGAACCTTATTCATTAACAAAATGAATCTTTTTTAAGATTTACTTTTCATAAAATTAAAATTCACCTTTAGAAAAACAGAAGATTCACATTATTTAAAGAGAAATGTTCACTATTCTTAAATATAATCTTGAACATTTGATTAACTTTTCTTCAACGAAATATTCACTTCTAAATAAATGAAAGATTCATATTGTTCTCGTATAAAATTGTGGTAATATTCACTTTTCTTAAACATTTGATTCACTATTTTTAAACAAAATATTCACTTTTCTTAAACGAAGGATTCATATTGTTATTGCATAAGTTTGTGATATGATTCATTTTTCTTAAACATTAGATTAACTTTTCTTAAATATAAGATTCACTTTACTTAAACATGTGATTCACTTTTTTAAAACGAGATATTCACTTTTCAATAAACCCTTAACCACAAACCCTAAAAAACTATCGAGTTAATATAAAGTGTAGAACTAATGCCAAAAAGATTACCCTACCCCCCCCCCCCCCCCCACCCACACACACACACAACATAAAAACCACCATAGTAATGCTAAAAACGTCAAAAGCATTTTTAGGATTTGTAGTGTAGGAATTTGGATGTAACGACCCTAAACCCTACACCGCAAACTCCAAAAAACTATCGAGCTAGTGACGACAATATAAAGTGTTGAATTAATGCAAAAAAGATTACCCTACCCCTCAAACACCCTAAAAACCACCATAGGAATGCTAAAAACTATCAATTCCGTGACACAATATAAAGTAGAAGTAATGCCAAAAAGATTACTCTACCCCCCTCCCCCCCAAACACCCTAAAAACCACCATCGAAAAGATAAAAATGTCGAAGGTATTTTCGGGTTCGTTGTGCAGATTCAGGGTCTAACGACCTCTGGTTCACTTTTTAACAACCTTTGATTCACTTCTCTTAAATTTAAGATTCACAATGAATCTTAAAACATACATACATACAAAAAATATAAAATATAAAATTTATCAAAACATATTAATGTTGGATCTTATTTTGAAAAACTCGAATTATGATAAACAACGGTATAAAATTTATATTATTTGGACTTATATCTAATAAACTACAACATTATAAAATTTTTTAAAATGACAAAATAGAAAAAGACAAAATAGGTGTCACCTTGTACGAACGCCGCCTTCCTTTGTCATATAAGGCTACTTTAAATAGTATTTTCATTAATGTGTATACACTTGTCAGTTTTTTATCCGTTTAACATATTAATTGGTCCCACCAATTGTACACTTGTCTATCTATCATTAGTTAACTATAACTAACTAGAGGGACATGTATTGATAAAGCTTGCAAACCAAACTTTATCAATAAAAGTCTCAACGGGGCCTAAGCCACCACATAAACAAAATAAGTAGATATTTGTCTTGAACCGAGAGTGACCCATTATCTGACCAATCTAAACTGATGCAAAATCATAAACCCGAATTTAATTAAAAAAATGAATCCACCCCAAAACGAACCCTAAATCTATCGAAATGGTACGCAAAGCAAATAACCCCTATCGACAGTCCACTTAGTAGTGGAGGTCATTATCTGACTTTATGGTTTCATTGTACTACTAGTCTACTACTAAGTATTCTTTTGTCGTAGTGTGCGGTTGATTCGTCCAATTGTTCATAGACAAAGCAAAAAAGCATAGTAAATATGTCTCAGTCAAATCTCAATAGCTACAATATACGCACCATAACAGTGGACTTGAGCTCAACCAACTGATTCAATATATATCATTTAGTATAAGAAGCTTCAGCCAGAACAGAGATGATAATGCGAACGGCAAAACATAGGAATAGAAGAAGAGGATTTTCTGCAACTGATCAAATGTAGTAGTTGAGATAAAGTGGGTTTGCTTCTTCATTAGTAGAATAGTGATGGCTCACCACCCACTTCTCCAGCTTCTCAACTTCTAACTACCACGAAATAATTGAATGAACTAGATGTTGAATTGATACAATTGCCACTTGGAGACGGGAGGACGATAATGATGACGACCCCATTTCTATAGAAATGAGGGGAGCTCTTCAAGTTTTTGATTTCATTTACAACGTTTTCATTAAAGCTACTTGAAGTCACTATTTTCGATTTGGAGTAACTTTAATTGCTCTCATTGAGTAAGAAATTACCTCAATATATCATTAGAGATTGTTGCCTCTATGAAAGGGCAGGATCTGGATCAAGCTCTTCCATGTTGGATAATTATCGGTGCGCAACTTGATGAGGTGAGAAGTTGCAGCGAGGATGGAGTAGGGGTCAAATGAGTGACGATCATGGTGGTGCTGCCTGGAGAAACAACTTCATCCTTATCACTAGTGCCGCTGGAGGCGGAATCAGATGGAGTAGTCATCAAAGATGAAAAAAAATTCTAGGTATTAACCCTTTTGTAGCTCTGATACCATAGCCGAATGTAATAAAGGGGAGAAAATATCAAGAATCGATTGTATTGTTTCGTTGATCGTAAGTGTTTATTTATAGTGTTACATGAGCTGAGATATTAGGGAGTAACTTACATTGCCCTCTTTCGTTTGTTTTTGTCAATCGACGGAGCCAACACAAAAATATCTTCCGTTTATATTGAACAATAGAATAATATTAAAAGCGAGATGTAGTGAAAAGAGTGAGCTCTTTCTTCTCTCTTCCACTCCTTTGCTTCTTGCCTCTTCCAGCTTTCTTCACACACTCTCCCACCTCTCACCACCTACCACCATCTACCACCCACCATCATGACCACCATAATTTCTCTCCTGTTTCTTTCTTTTCCTCTTTGGTGGGGGTTACTTTTTTCTCTTTGTCACGTTGTTGTCCGTTCTTCTTCAACGGGGTTCTTGGTCTTTCAGCTGGTACAGCGGTTGTGAGTTGTGTCTCGCCTCCACCATCTCCTACATTCACGCAACCACCTGCTTGTCTCCGACCACCGGTGTCATCCACTTCTCATATCTAGCTTCCTCTGACTTGTTTCGTCCAGCTTTGGTGCAGATCCTTGCATGTCGATTTCAGTTTGCCAGATCCGAGATCCAGCTCTATCAGTCTTTGCATGTTCTTTTCCATTAATATAATGTTGTTTCGGTTAGAACTTATGCCCTTCCCATTGCTTAGGTTTGTGTTTACTATCTTGTTGCATGATTGGTTTTGTTTTTAAATTGTGATATGAGAGATTTTATTGGTGAAGATGACGCATGGCATCATTTGTCTTCTCATCCTCTGAAAACGCTAACGTCTTCATGAGGTTCATTGCGTTTAGATGGTAATGTTGTTTGCTATGGGTTAATTGACGATGGCAAGTGTTTCATTCTCATCGGAAATCTTTTTGATTGTATGGTTTTGGAGGTGGGTTGTTAGTAACTTGGACTGCGTCAGTGTAAATTGTTGAAGTCAGTGCCATCTTGCAAGGGGATAATTGTTCAGAGGAGGGCAAGACTTACACTACCATCTCGTGTTATGACATCAGTCTACGTTCATGGATGCAAGCTTACCCAGCTCCTTTCACCTCTACCACCTATCCGTTTGAAGTGAAGTTGGAAGTCCCACTGGGGATGCGGGTTGTAGAAAGTTCGGTTGGCTTTTGAGGAATGGTTTTAGTGGAACCATGGCCATGGGATATTAATGTGCTCAGGGATGATAGTGGCAATTTGCAGTGCACAATATGATAAGCGATAAAAATTTCCCATGCATCAAAAGTTGAGGAAGATGGGTTTGGGCCTGAAGACATTTAAGGAAGGGAAGATTGTGCAGGAAGCTTTGACAAGAAGGAACCAAAGTGGCTGCAAGAGATTGGTTTGCGGTAAGTTAAAGAAGGATGGATCCAAGCTGCAACCTACATGTTACTGGCTTGCATAGGAAGTTGCTATCATCTTAGTTGTCTTTGTTTTTGTCTAGTCTATCTCCATATTAAGTTTATATTTTTATACTTATTGTGTTGGAGTATGAAGATGTTGCTGAGATAGTCAACCAGATCAACGAGTCAATCGCACTTCTAAAAACAAGATAAAGTCAGTTAACCTTGAAATATCGAGTGAGTCCGTCCATGTGAGTTCATCCATCAGCTACGAAATTTAAGGAGTCACGTTCAATAAACCACAACGGTCATCAACCATCAGCCTTGGACCGAAATTCATGCAAATGTGAGAAAAATCTGAAGCCTTAACTTTCTGATAATTCGAGAGAGTTTGTCAATCAGTGGTGAAAATTAAAGAGCAACTATATCAACTACATTGACCTTACAACGGTCATTAACGTTTAGACTTGGACCAAAATTCTCTCAATGTGGCAATAATCAGAAGACTTTCTCCAGCTTCCGAAATTCAAGAAAATATCGTTAGTTCCTAAAATTACGAAACTGACTCTTCACAACGTTCAAATCTTAAGAGCTACATAAGAGACTTGTATTCTCATTTCTCATTGAGGCTTTCTAGAGAGAATTATTCAGAGCATACGTTTAGAGAAAGCTTCGTTTGTATTAGAGAGAGAAAAGTACTATTTTTAATTTGCGCACACCGATAGAGTCATTCTAGGTAGGTTTTAGTCTCATCATACTTGTCAACCTCCCCTATACCAAAATCTGTGATTATTGTGGATGTCTTGGACATCGAGATAGTGCATGTGAAAAGCTTCACAAGGATATGTCATTTAATATCAAGCGACTCAATCTTATCTTAGAGGCACGAGAAAAGCTAAAAAAATCTGGTTCAAAAAGGGAACCCAATTATATTTGGGTTCTGAAGACTACCAAGTGATATTTTTTTACAGGTGGAAGCGAGCGTGGAGATGGGCTATTTGTACCTAGACAATGGGTGCTCCAGATACATGACTGGAGATCCCGACAAATTCACTTGCTTTCAACCTACAAAGGAGGTAAGTTACCTTCGGTAACAACTATCAAGGTGAAATCCTGGGAGTTAGCTCCGTAGGTAACTCCTTCAAGTTTAAGGTAGATGGAGTCCACCTGGTAACTGGACTTGAACATAGTCTATTAAGCATTTCTCAAATTTATGATGGATTCAATTTAGCACTTCTCTCATCTGTCGATTGCAAGCTTTTTGATGAACGTACAAGATCTCTAGAAGCCACGAGACGTAGGGAAGGAAATCTGTTCAAGAAGTGTTTAAATGCCTTCAACCCTGACGACCAAGTCTATCTATGTGCTCGCTTTCAAGCAACACCCAAACAGTCCCATCTCAAGGCAGTCAAGTGAATCTTTCGATACTTAAAAGGAACCAGTCAGCTTTGTCTATGGTACCTTCGTTCCCCTATATTACTTTATCTAATTTTAGTGATTCTGATTGGACAAATTCCCTCCATGATCGAAAGAGTATATCTGGTAATGCATAATTCCTTGGTCTATGCTTAGTCTCTTGGTCCTCTACAAAGCAAAATTATGTGTGATCAAATTGCTATTTTCTGTGATAACAAGAGCACAATTTAAATCTCTGAAAACCTAGTCCAACATTCGAGAAGAAAACACTTTGAGATACATTTCCATTTCTTGAAGGACTGTGTTGAGAAAAAGCTAATTGAACTTGACTTTGTTCCAACAGCGGTCAGCTAGTAGATATCTTTACCAAGCCTCTTCCAACCGCCATATTTGAGGCACTCCGTTCAGCAATCGGAATGAATCAATCAACGTAAGATGGTAGTCTCTCTTATCCCTTGGCTGTAATAATTAGTAGGCGTTGTTTGCATACTATTTGAGTCAATCTGTGTTCTCGTATCGATAGATTGTGTCTGTTCTTTGTGTCCCTTAGCAGTTTCATTAAAAAAAAGAGGACAAAGGCAAGGTACTCCGCTAACTTATTTCTTTAGAACCAAAACGGACCTTGTCCACTCGGTTATTAAGCCTTTAAAGGTACTTCATTACCTTCCTAAGGGTGCAAAACCTGGAAAAGTTGGCCCAAAGCTGCTACATGGATTGAGAGAAAAGTCTGAGGATAGAGACAATTCCTGTGTGCTTAACATGTTAAATATTTATGAATTGCAAATTTAGAGATAAAGTCTTCAAAAGTGCAATACAATGCAAAAGGGATCATTACAAGTTATGAGTATGAGGCATTGTAAGGTATTGTGGAATATGACAACACTTCTTACCCCTTGCCGTCCATGAGTATGTTAGCGTGTGTATGCGTTATGGATACAGTCTATTTGTTTTTTTAAGCTATGGATTGACTTAGGCTCTTTTTCAAACTACCCTTACTGATGACAACAAAAAGGGGGAAGTAGTGAATCTCGTCTCTCTACGAACGGATCACTCTGGTTATGTTCTGGATTGACTGTCTCTGTTGTGACTAGGTCTTAGGTGAAGTTTGGATAGTCTATTTAGTTTTTAACTCTGTTGGTACTACATCATGTTGGTTTTAGTTTTCTCAACTTAGGCATATATTCCCTTCTCTTGATTCCACTTAGTAGGTTGTGCTCTGCCAAAATTACGCTAATTGATTCAGGGGGAACTCTGAATGAAAGATTCACTCTATCTATCTTCTTCGATTAAGGGGGAACTTGGACAGGGTCGGTTCCCCAAAAGTCTTTTTGCTCTTGTCTTGTTTTGCAGATTGACTCTTTCGGGATTCACAAAAAGAGTTTTGCAATCATATGCAACAAGGGGGAAACTGTTGGAGTCTGAAGATGTTGCTAAGATAGTCAACCTGATCAAACGAGTCAATCACACTTCTCAAAACAAGACATAGTCAGTCAACTTTGAAAGATCGAGTGAGTCCATCCATGTGAGTTTATCCATAGTTGTGAAATTTAAGGAGTGACGATCACTAAACCACAATGGTCATTAACCATCAGCCTTGGACCGAAATTCATGCAAATGTGAGCAAAATCTGAAGCCTTGACGTTCTGATAATTTGAGAGAGTCTGTCAATCAGTTGCAAAAATTAAGGAGCAACTACAGCAATTACATTGACCTTACAACGGTCATCAATGTTCAGACTTGGACAAAAATTCTCTCAACGTGATAATAATCAGAAGACTTGGCTCCATCTTTGAAAGTGAAGGAAGGAGTCGTTAGTTCCTAAAATTAAGGAACTAACTCTCCACAACGTTTAAATCTGAAGAGCTATATAAGACACTTGTATTCTCATTTCTCATTAAGGCTTTCTAGAGAGAATTATTCAGAGCATATGTTTAGATAAAGCTTCATTCATATTAGAGAGAGAAAAGTACTATTTCCAGTTTACGCACATCGATAGAGTCATTCTAGGTAGGTCATAGTCTCATCACACGTATCATCATACTGATTAGAAATTATGTTGGATAAGAGATTGAGAACCATAGAGTAGATCCTTTCTATTTAGTGGCAGTGCAAGTTGTTTTGCTTTACCAGGGAATAAAATAACTTATATTGTGTATTTGCTTGAGTTCGACTGACTTCTTCCGCATCCTTAATATGATTCCGTCCTCAGTGCGATTGGGTCAAACCACTTCATAGACTCACACCTTGAAGTGTTTCGAGTCAGCTGTCTGATTCTATATAATGGTTATTTGTCCTCTTGTGTTTAAAATGTTTAGATTAACTATAACTTATGAATTTGTAGAAAAGCGTACCTTAGTTTGTAGCTACTACCCAGGCATCAGAAGGTGGGTCTTTCTCTCTTACTTATGCCAACCTATTACTTGTGGGGTTTGTCACAACCTCAGCTATGTATTACTATATCACCTTCAATGGTAATGTTGAGTTGGTGGTTTAAAAAAAAAACTTCAATGAAGACATGAATATTAACATCAACAAATAATAAAAAATTCCACTACAAATCACGCCAATTTAGGATTATTTCCATCCTCTCAAAATCCATCAAACCAAACAAGAGGAGAAATAAATATTGTTACATTGTTATCAACTACTCTCAATCAACCACATTAAAAAATATTCTCAATCAAGAACAAAAATATTAGTAGTATCCAACACATGCATATCTATTGTGTATGCTACATAGACCAACATGTTGATAATAAGATAAAATGATATCAAACTCTTTAGGAATCTTAAAGAATACTCCATCCGTCAGTAACGTAAGGGGTCCATGAAATAAGGTTAATCTAGAGCAATTTTAAGGTTAATTCCATTATTAGTAATATAAAGAAAAAGAGAAGTTATGAATTGGATGGCGTACAATTCATAGCGAAGAATGCTAAAAAGTGGGTATTTTAACAAAAAAAATAGAGATATCGACTTTGAGAAGAGCAGTATAATAATAAGACAATTTCTTGGCTACATGTATATGTAACCCAATATAGATACATTTACTGTGCAACCAAAATGAAAATATGTACAATGAATAAGGAAAACATGTACAATAAACAATTATACTGAAAGTACTATTTTTGTGTACAATATTTGTTATATAAATAATGTACAGTTTTTATAGATGTAATGTACATGTTTCTTCTACTACATGTACATGTATGTAGCTATTTTTGGCTACATATAGGTGTAGCCTAGACATGCTGTAGTAATAATAATAATAGTCTAAAGGTGAAATCCGTTTTTGGTGTTGTGTTCTCTAATAGCTGCAGTAATCATAGTGCTATCCTTGTCTAACTCCTCACTAAGAGTATCCATATCCATTTTGCTTCTTCGTCAAATGCCTACATTGCCAAGTGAGTGGTCTTGTAGATAAATTGTGTCAAGGAATAAGTCTCTTATTATCATCAGATTTTTACAAGAATATGAGAAAACCAATTTGTAAAGCCTTTTCAGAGAGTTTATGATTACACCTATTACAATACTTCTATTTCAGAAATTTTGTTGAAACTGCTGAGATAGTCTTATTAAGATACGTATCACGGTAGTTGTTAGAAATTGTTGAAATAGGCTTTTGACTTCTTCGTACTTATCTCAGCGGTTATTACTTAGAACTATCGATATAGCTATTTTTGCGGTTGTAAGTACCCTAAATTCATTTTGGCCTTTAGAGCCTCAAAACCACAAAATCCCCTTACCGCCTTTACCGCGTGCGATTTCCCTCACGAGCGTACTCCGCTGCCTTTGTGATGCAATTCCAATCTCCACTAATGATCCCTATGCAACCGTGATCGCCGCACGCCTGCCACTTGTGACCGTTAGTTGCTCTCGTTCTTCCCTAATTTTCTTAAAAAAACCTAGGTACGTATTTTATATTTTTGTGTTAACATATATACATTATTTTTTTTGTAGTTAATTAGCTAAAGATTTATAGTGTTATGTTGTTAATAATGATGAACTCAGTTTTGTGTGGACCATGTATGTGTAATTTTGTTGTTGAATTAGTAGACAATAGTGTACAAACAAGGTGTTCGGTGAAATGTTTGAGTAAAAGTTTGTGTTGCTTTAGTTTTTATGTTTATCTAAGTTACATTATTTGAGTTAGAATTAATTTGTTTATATTGGTGTGAAGCTAGTCTTGGAAATGTTTTAATCCACCGATAATACTTTGTTTTATGTTTTACGCACATAGTATAGATCAAGCCTATCTCACCATTTTTTATTCTAAAATCAAGACAATACTATGCTCACAATGTACTTGATAAATGCCTAGGTGATAAATTGAATTGTTTTATTTTTAATTGCATGTTTACTAGTTTAATATTTTGATACATAAAAGAGGGTGCGAATAATAAACTGAATACATGGTAAACGAAATAGGTGATAGTAATAATGAGAAGGGGTTAAAAAATATATAAATGGGAATTAGTCATCTTTTAACTTATATGTATATATGTGCTTGTACTTTGTTTTGGATTTACAAGTTTATATTGCTGACGGTGGATTAAAATTTTGATGCATTTGTTGAATGTTCTTTTATAAGTTTTGTGGTCTTATAGGTTAGCTTAACTCTTTAAATTGACTAATTATTATGCTCAAGGTCTTTAATCAAATAACAAAGTTAAATATAACATTTTTCTAGTAAAAATATACAATTGTTATTTCATATTTTTGTCCTAAATTTACATGGTGTGGGAAATTTTAGCAAGGAGGAATTATTACTTGTATCACCTTCCTTTTCAATTTTATGTAAGACACTTCTTGTAACGACCCCATAACCACCCTGGCTCTAAGACCGTCACACGCCGCACACTTATTACCTAAGACACGCAAGGCTACACACTAACGAATCCTAAAGTAAAATTGAAACTAATACAACGTGTCTTTACAAATACAAAGCGGAAGCCAAATACACTGCAGAAACTAAATACAAGCGGAAACTAATACAGAAGGGCCCCAAGCCAAAGGTACAAATACAAAACTGAACTCAAAGCTAAAAGGCAGAAGCAGAGACATCCTGCCCAAACGCTAAAACTTGCAAATTAGACGTAATATAGGGGTGAGCCAAACTATAGCTCAGCAGGTGATAAACTTCATCAGCGGAGCATGCTAAACGCTTACTGAACATACATATATGAAAGCTTAGCTAAATCAGAATCAGAGACCTTAGCGGAAGAAGATAGAAGCATAAGCTTTATAAATAAGAAGCTTTCATAAGATGGAAAGCACACAGCAGATCGTCAAAATCTAAACACAGTTTGAGCAGACAAAAGCAGACCACTTTACAAATTAGAGGCTTTTAAAAGATAGAAAGCACACAACAGTCTGTCAGAAATTGCACACAGATGGGGCAGACAAATATATATATCACTTAAAAAAACAGAGGCGGGACCTAGTCACAACACACACTTACAGAAAGGGTATAGACCTAAGGATCAAACGATCCATCGACAACGCATAAATGGTCAGAAGACCAATGGGCTCGTCAACCCCAGAACAGAAATGACCCGAAAGTAGGCCTGGCAAAAAAGTAACGAAAATGAATATACGACCCGAAACACGACACGATATTAGCATGTATAGGTATTTAACTTTATACACGAAACTAATTTCATGTCGTGTATCGTATATACATGATTTATTAACGTGTCGTGTACCGTATCTAATTGTATACATATCGTGTATACACGAAATACCTGTAAATAATTCATGTAGACGTATAATTCGTGTACACATGTAATTCGTGTATAGACAAATAAATTTCGTGTTACTTATTTATTTCATTAATTCGTGTAAATATAATGCTTTGGTATTTCTTTTTATACGTGTTATTTATTTATTTCATTAATTCGTGTACACATGTGATTCGTGTACACATGTAATTCATGTATACACGAATACATATCATATATTTCATTTCATTTACAAGTATTTTGAATTTCGTATTCGTATATAGAATTCTATACACGAAAATATTTTCGTGTCGTGTATCGTGTATCTTCATGTAAATTTCGTGTCGTGTATCGTTTCCATCATTTACACGATATGAAAATACGATTCGCCAGGCCTACCCGAAAGCCAAAGAAACCATCGGTCCCACAAAAATAGAGTGATGTCTACATAACATGCTACAAGATAGCTCGACCCAGCCATCCGTGACTCAACATGCACAGAAACTAGGTCCCAAACAGAAGCTTAACAAATCAGAACAAAAGGCGTTGGAAGACACAAACACCCGAGCACAAAGGCTCAATGCACAATGAAACCAGAATCATTGTAGAAACAGAAGTCTTAAACCAAGACTGAAAAAATACAGAAAGTCAAACCAAATTTAGAAGCCAAAACACGCTTTCAGAGAAAATCATAGGTCAAAAGCATAATGAAGGCTTTAGAAACAACAAAAACATATACACATGCTAAAACATGTCAAATCAGATAGTACACACTGAGAGGAACACAACACCACAAAGGATGATCAAAACGGAGCTTAAACAAAGAAGTTACGCAAAAACAGAGGACTATCTAGACATGAGTCTGGACATACATGTCCGGATATACGCCGAGAGCCAAAACAGAGGATGTCTAGACATCTGTTCGGATAAAGTCTAAGAAAAACATACGTGGGTGTCCAGACTTGTGTCCGGGCTTACAACTCCAGACACGCATCGTCCTCGCATCTCGTCCGGACTTACATGTCCAAACGGAAGTCCGGATAACACACAAAACCAAGGGAAACAGAGGCGTTCAAAACTATGTCCAGACATACATGTCCGTACGTAAGTCCAGGCACTGCAAAAACTGCAAAATCCAGAGCGTAAACAAAGACAAAATCAAAGGGTAAAACACCATAGCCATAGTACCAATTACCATAACGAAATACACAATTCAAAGCACTTCCCATGGGGATTTGACGCATCGAAAATGCAAATCAGAAATAGTTTAGAATCATCACAAATCAGAGTGTCAAATAAACATATACGGAAGCAAGAACTGGAAACTAGAAACTTCCATAGGAAAACATACGCAACCAAATCCATCTACCACCTACCATACATCCGAAGCAATACACAATCTACGGACTCCGCCTCTTGGTCACTCCTCGAATCCCCACTCGAACGGTGAACCAAAGAAATGATAAGCCGGAATCCGAAACTAAATCAGAAAGGGAAGAGGAGGAACTCAACAAAGACCAAAACTGAAATCCACCACTCAAACCTGACGTACGATCGACAGACGAGCAGAATCACAAGCAAATCTCTAGCAATTAATTATTGAGAGAATAGATGATGAGGAAGAAGAAAGCAAAGATAGCGAGGTGACTTGCATAGTAGGAGTTGGGAAGAAGAAGTAAACTGCCGTGAGGGAATGCCAGTAATTGAGAAGGAAAAGAATTAATAAAATAGAAAAATCATTCCCTCACTAAATAAATAAACAACAAAGGTACAAGACAATCTGAGCCCTCCTTATCCAAAGCTAACATAATGAAAATTAGAGGAATGTCATAAATACATTAATATAAGATTGAAAGTAATATGAACTCCCTTTGTGAATCAGAAACAAAAATTTAAAAAATCTAGGCCATAACACTTCTTTTTGTTTTTATATTGTTGATTATGTCACCATGATTTCAGAAAGTAGTTGTCTTTTGATATTATTAACATTGATTGTTTACTTGACATTAGAAAATGAATATGAATATATTTGTTGGTTATCTTTTTTCTTTATTCTTTGCCAGAGAATTTGGATGTGTGTAGGAATTCGCCTTATGCTAAGAGGTTTGGTTCTTCATCATCATCCCCTACATTAAAACGAGTCAAAGATGGAGGATGTAGAATAAAAAAAAGATTCAAAGTGAATGACAAGAAGGAAGAACATTGCCTTGAGGTTAATTGTAAAGAACCTCGTCTAGACGTTAAGAGTAAAGAACCAAAACTTGAGGTTAAGGGTGAAGAATCTCAGTTGGAGGTTACGAGGGAATATTCTTCTCTACTCTTAAACCTAAACCTAAGGGTGCTGATGAGGTGTAGTGGACATATTTTCAGATACAATTTGTAAAGTATACAACCACTCACCCACCTTCTAACGTTTGATTATTTCATTTGTCGTTCTTCTTTTTATCATTATTCATCATTTGTTAGGTAATATCAAAGTGGTGGTATGATGTGAAAATTACCTAACTACTACCACACCTGAGATGCGTTAAAGTTTATAATGTGTGTTAAAGTGGGATGTACTAAACAAAATGTGCTTAAAGTGTATTCTGCAAATGGAATGTTGCACATTTGTGTGGTTGCTTGGTAAGTGATATTTACCGGATCATTGATAATTTCTATAATAAAAAGGATTATGAAATAAAAATTCACAATATACCCCTAAAATCTTTCATAATTTATAATATACTCTTTTTTGAAACCTTGTCACAAGATACCCCTAAAATCTTTTGAAATTCATAAAATGCCTCTTTTTCATAACGTTCGTCAACTCCGTTGTCAACCCCACCTGGAAAATAACATTTTTGCCCTGCCTTTTCTTTTGAATTCACGATATACCCCTTAAAACTTTCACAATTTATAGTATACCCCTTTTTAAGAATACATTCACAAAATACCCCTAAAAGGTTTCAAAATTTACAAACTCATAATCCGTGAAATGGCCTTGAATAATAACTATTGTACCCCTCATATTGCAGGTCATGTTTCAAGTTCACAACATGCATTTTTTATGTAGGGCATTTTATGAAATTTAACATAAAACATTTAAAATACTACAGAAATTTAAATATTTAAAAAATATATTTAAAAAAATTAATAATCCTTAAATATTAGACATACACAAAACTTAAATATTATTTCCTCTCATTTATTTACCTTCCTTGACTACTTATCCATCTTCTTTTGCATTAAAATATTATAGTTATAGTATAATAATGATTAAATATTAGGGAAACCTCGCAATATGCCACTAAAATGTTTCATAATTCACGATATATCCTTTTTTGAAACTTGTCCCTTATATGCCCCGAGAATGTTTTGAAATTCACAAAATGTTTCAAAGTGTACGCAAGAACACTTCAATTGGCAGGGCATACAACAACTAATGGGCTTGTGGTTTCTTTGAAAGTGTGTCTTATTTTAGGATGAGAGTTTTATCGATTTTGCATCACTGGTGCCCATCATTGAAAGAAACCACAAGCCTAGCAGTTGTAGTAAGGCTTTCGTTTGAACAAGAAAAAGTTGGTACAAGAGCTTAAAACAAAAATATGGGCATATTGTGAACTTTTTTGCAAAAACTAGGGACATATTAAGAACTATAAAAACAAGGGCATATTATGAACTTTTTTGTACAAACAAGGGTATTTTATGACCTTTTAGTGAAAGCAGGGATATATAGTGAACTTTTACAAAAAATTTAAAAAATAGTCTTTATAAAACCACTAACTTAAAAAAAATAAAAATATATTTTTAGGGGCAATATGGTCATTTTAAAAGCACATCTAACCTCCATTGTCAAATCGTGGCATTTTATGAATTTCAAAACATTTTTGTGGCATATGAGGGACAAGTTTCAAAAAAGGCTATATCACGAATTATGAAACGTTTTAGTGGCATATTGTTAATTTTTCCAAGAATTTTTAATCTTACTTAACTTTTTTTATATTTTTTTTATAATTTTAAACAAATATTTTGGTAGTTTTTTTATATTTGTAGTATTTTAATTTTTAAAAATAATTTCATAAAATGCCCTAAATAAAAAAGGGCATGTTGTGAACTTGAAACATAGCCTGCAATGTAACGGATAATAGTCAAGGTTGTTTCATGGATTAGGGGTATTTTGTGAATTTTTGAAACTTTTATGGGTATTTTGTGAATGTATTTAAAAAGGTGTATATTGCTAATTACAAAGTTGGTAGAGGTATATCGTGAATTTTAAAATAAAAGGGAGGGACAAAAATGACATTTTCTAGGTGGGGTTAACGGTGGAGTTGACAAACGTTACGAAAAAGGAGCATTTTGATATTTTTGAAATAATTTAGGGGTATCTTGTGGCAAGGTTTCAAAAAAAGGGGTGTATTGATCAGCTCAATATACGGGAAAGGAGGGACGGCCAGAATCATCTACAACAAATTTAGCATTAACTTGGTGGGAATTAGTGTTTCCTCCTACGGAGGGTGATTGTTCTTGAAGTTCCGTTCTGATTCAAAGGCCGCAACTCGTGGCCTAAGAGTGTTTTTTTCCCTTTCTGCTTTGTTTATGATTAGTACTTCATATTATTTTAGCTTTCTTCTTTGGTCTCGTGGATGAGAAATATATGGATGGGAAGGCAGTAAAGAAGCCACGGAACTCAGGGGAGTTTGCGTTGAAGATGGATATTCAGGATGAGACTGCGACGCTACAGAAAGCAGTCTCTAAGGCACAGGATGTTTCATTTAAGGATGTTGTTTCTGGGCGAAGGATTCAAGATGACATGGTCGTGGACGGTGAAATGCTGGAGGACATCTTAGATGACGAAGATGATTTTTTTGAGGACGATGACCTGAAGTGCCCAACTATAGTTTTGTCGAAGGAACAGAAATTAAAATACAGGCGACCATGGCAAAATATTGTTATTGTTAAACTATTGGGAAAGAACATTCCAATGAATGTTCTTTATGATAGGTTATGAAATCAATGGAAGCTACACGGTGAGTTTTGGATGGATGATATCCCCGACGGTTTCTTCAAAATCATGTTTGCCAATTCGGAAGATCTGCAATTTGTGCTTTCAGAGGGTCCTTGGCCAATCAAGGACCATTATTTAACGATTCGTAGGTGGAGACCTAATTTAACCCTAATTCAGAGGCATTTTCAAGTTTGAAGGTCTTGGTAAGATTTCCGAAATTGTCATCGAGTATTATAACGAGGAGTTCATGACAATTTTAGGCTCAAAAGTTGGTAAGGTCAAAAAGGTTGATTTGTCTCCTTCTTGCTTCGGCAAATCAAGGCTGGCAAGGAAAGCGGTGGAAGTCGACTTAACTAAACCTCTTTTGGCCAAATATCTCTTCCGTCGTAGGATCATGAAGATCGAATATGAGGGCTTGCACCTTGTATGTTTTCAGTGCGGATGCTATGAGCATAAGGATTCATCTTGCCCGTTTCGTAATAGCGAAGGTGATGTACACCAAAAGATTGGGGTCAAGCTGGTCCCGAGAGTTGAAAAGATGAAATTATCTCATATTCAAGAGATTACGGGGAGTAGATGATCCCCGGGAAGCGAAGGCTGGCCAAAAATCCCCGGAAATCCATAATTCCGTCAAAGAACCCTAAAAACTCGTCGCTTATTGACAACCAATTTGCAACTAAAGAAAGTGGTGGACTTGAGGTGGCTTTGGAACGTATGAGGGATAAAGATAATGTAGGTAGTAAGAAGGGCGAGATGGAGTAAGGCTCTCATGAACCAACGAAGTGGAAAATCTGTAGTCTCGCCTTCGAACGAGCAATTACAGGCTGTTAATCAGCACGAAGGGGGTGGTCCTGTCCTGAGGAAGGTATCTTCTGATAATGTTGACTGGTGGGACCTTTCCAAATCTATTGGCAACAATTTACCCCAGTCATCCTAGCTCGCTCGTGGTGCAGACATCCAGATCCAGATAGGAAAGAACGAAGTGGATTGTGACCTACTCTTCCTGTAAGCCCTCTGTTCTATAAGTTACTCTCTTACTATGACCAATAAATTCTGCCGTAGAACGTGAAGGGTGCCCTGAAACCAAGCTTTCACCGAATATTCAAAGATTTGTCTTGAATGGAAAATCTGGATATTGTGGTTATTTTAGAACCTCGTATTAGTGGTATTGTTGCTGATAGAATCTGCTCTAAGTTGGGGTTTGAAGGTATGTTTAGGGTGGATGCTAGTGGTTTCAGTGGTGGAATAAGGTTCCATGGAAAAAGCATGTCAATCTTTCTGTTATGCCATGATATTCAATATGTCCACTGCATGATTCAGCTAGAGAGTGTTAGAATGTTTTTACTGTGATTTTTGCTAGGCCTAGTTCGATTTTGAGGCGTCTTCTTTGGACTCAATTAAATGAGTTGAACCAATCTTATAATCTCTAAGGTTCAAATTGATTGTTAGGGGGGACTTTAATGTTACTTTATCTCCTCTAGATATAAAAAAATCTGCAGTTAAAAACTTTGGGATTGATAAAGAGTTCTTGAATTCGTTTCATGATCATAACCTGATAGAATCTCATATGTATGGTAATAGGTTCACGTGGTCAAATGGTACCCATTATGCTCGAATTGATGAGATCATCTCTAACTCTAACCGGAAGATGGCCTTTCCTGATGCAAAAGTTGAGGTTATGCCCAGAGTGTCTTCTGATCATAGTCTAAATTTGTTAACTCTTAGACCTGTTTTGTCCATTAGGCAAAATAAGAAATCATTTAAGTTCATTACTGCTTGGCTTACTCACCATAATTTTAAAGCAACGGTTAGGGAGAATTTGAATAAGGAGGTTGACCTTTTGAGGCTATTGATACCCTCAGCTCTCAGCTTAGAGAGTGGAACAGAAATGTGTTGGACACATTATTTTAAGTAAGAAACAAATTTTAGCTAGCCTGAGGGGTATCCAAAAAGTGGTTGATCTGGGCAGGGGTGAGCATCTGAGAGGCGTGGAAAGAAGACTAATTAATGACTTAGAGTTATGGAAGATTAGGGTGGAGTCCCTATGGTTTCAGAAATAGGGAGATAGTTGGATTCATTTAGGGGATATAAATACTTCTTATTTCCATACCTGGCCACTATTAGGAGAAGCAGAAATAAGATTCATAAGCTGCTAGGTCATGATTGGGTCTAGGTTTCTGGGGATAAAGATCTTGGATGCCTACTAAAGAATTATTTTATGCATCATTTCAGTAGGTGTGATACTAAAATTAGGGCTTTAGTGGGTCATGAGTTTAGGATGTTTTGTAGTGAGAAGTGTGCCTCTTTGGAAAGTCAGGTTGTGCCAAAGGAAATTTGATGTGCTCTCAAAGTGAAGTGCTCTCAAAGGTATGAAATTCCTTAAAGCCCAAGGAAAGATGGCTTCCCTGTTGGCTTTTACAAGCACTTTTGGGATTTAGTTTCTTCAAATCTTGAGAACTTTGTTACAAATGCTTTTTCTATAAGTTCCTTCGACTCTAAAATAAATGAAACCATTATAACTCCTATCCCCAAAGTTAAGTTCCCCATGGAGGTTAAACAATTCCGGCCCATATCTCTTTGTCAGGTGCAATACATAATTCTAGCTAAAACCATAGCTAATAGATTAAAAACTTTCATGTCAAGTTAGGTCTCGGAAAGCCAAGCTAGCTTTGTTCCTGGTAGAAGTATTTACGATAACATAATCTTATTTCAAGAGGTTGTATATTGTATGGAACACACCAGGGCAAGGGATAGTTACATAGCAATGAAAATTGATTTGGCCAAAGCTTATGATTTCATGTCTTGGGATTTCATAGTTCATACTCTATATTGCTTGGGCCTTCCCGAAGGTTTTAAAAATCTGATTATTAACTACATCACTACAGTGTTGTTCCAAATCAGTTGGAATGGTAATTTGTTGAACTCATTTACAACAGGTAGGGGAATACAACAAGGTGATTCCTTATCACCTTTTATCTTTGTTCTCTGTATGGAGAGACTTTCTCAGATTATACAGATTTGGGTAAATAGAAAATGTTAGAAACCTCTCTGTTTGGGTAAAAAAAGGTAATGTTATTTCGCATTGTTTCTTTGCGGACGATTTGGTACTGTTTGGTGCTGCAAATCCAAGGTAGATCAAGGTTATGTGTGAGTGTCTTAAGGATTTATGTAAAGCTTCTGGTCGGGTAGTGAGTTTTGAAAGTCAGTTGTTTTACTTTCAAAGAATGTTAGCAGTGAGAGGGAGTGTATCATAAGGGTTGAATCTGGTGTACCTACGACTAGAAGATTTGGAAAATATTTGGGGATATATATTCCACAGGCTAGAAGAACTAACCATGAGCATAACCTTATTTTTGTATAAGGTTAGAGACAGCTTAGCTGGTTGGAAGAGGAATTCTCTATCTATGGCCGGTAGGATTTGTCTAGTTAAAATTCGGTGTCTTCTATCCCAATTCACTCTTTGCAATGCTAGATCATCCCGGTTTCTGTTTGTAACAAAATTGATAAATTATGCAGAGACTTTATTTGGGGGCACGATTCGGGGAGTAAAAGTTTCATGATATAAGGTGATATAAACTGTGCTTGTTTCAGAAAAGTGGTATGGGATCTGATTTGTAAGCCCACAAACCTCTTCCAGAAAACTCTTTTGAACAAATACTCGAACTTAAACTCAAACAGGTGCTCTATTAATTGGAGAAACGTTCAGAAATGCTCTGAGGTTCTTGAGTAGGGGGCGCATTGGGTTATAGGTAATGGCAGGTCTGTCAAATTCTGGCTGGATTACTGGATAGTTTTTCATAATCTTTTATTAATAGTTACTAAGGATATTCCAATGGAGCTAATAAATGATAACGTTATTAAGTATTGGCAACAGGATGACGGCTGGTGCTGGGAGAAACTCTCTGAGTTTCTTCCAGCTAATTATCGCACTATTCTAAGTAGTATCACTGTGTTTCCTAATGGTGAGGCTGATTTTTTGACTTGGCAACTTGAACCTAGTGGTTCTTATAGTGTAAAGTCTCTGTATAGATTACTCTCTGAAAAGGTCAATTCCTATGCCATGAATGAAGATTTCTCTGAGCTGTGTAATAAAATATGGAAGCTCAAGGTTCAAGAGAGAATCAAATTGTTCATGTGAAGGGCTTGTCAAGGAAAACTTATGACAAATTCTAGGTGGTTTAAACTGGGGTTTACTGATTATTGCTGTTGTCATTTCTGTGGGAAAAGGATACTATTTCTCATGACAAATCTGGGATAAACTGGTTGTCTCAAAAAACTAAGATTCATTTTATAGTCTCCCTCTAGACGAATGGCTAGAGGCTTATATTGGTAAGTACGGTAAATTCTTGATGCAAGATAAGCTGAAAGCTCTATTTCCCATTTTATGTCATATGCTCTGGTCTTGGAGGAATTCTAAATTTTTTGGAAGAGAGAATAGAATGTTTTTACAACTTAGATCCGTTACGACAGCCATGTATCAAAACAATAGAGCTTAGACTATGAAGAATCTGATGGATTAAGGGTTAATAGTCCTGAAGGAAAAGCCACCTAACCACAAGGAAGTGAACTCCTAGATTCCTCATAAATTTGGTTTCCGAAAATTTAATATTAATGGGGCTTTTTCTAACTTGTTTGATTGTGTCGCGGCCGCTAGAGTTTGTAAGGATCATGAAGGGAGCTGGGTCATTGGATCTGCTGCTGCCTTTGGAAGGAAAGACGCCCTACACGTAGAAGCAAAGAGGACTTGGCAAAGTTGTGATCTGTAGTGACTATACTTCAATTGTGGAGCTATTCCTCAATTTTCCAGAGAATCACCCGTGTAAATCTATCATATTTGAGTGTAAGAAGTTTAAGGAGTCTGGTCTGGATTTTGAGGTGGATTATACACCTATAATTTGTAACAAGGCAGCGGATGCCTTAGCTAAGTTAGGTCTGGGTGTAGAGCCTGGCGTGCAGGAACTCTGTAATGCCCCTGTCTGTATTGCATCCCAGTTGGATGATGAAAGTCCATTGAGTAATCAAATAATAAGAGGGCAGTGGCGCTCCCTTGTTTTACGACAAAAAAGGGGTATATTGTGAATTATGAAAAATTTCAGGGGTATGTTGTGATTTTTCCCATATTTTTTTTCAAAATTATGATAAAATGCCCTAAAAAGAAAAGGGCATGTTGTGAACTTAAAACATGACCTGTAATGTAAGGGGTAATAGTCATATTCAAGGTCATTTCACGGATTAGGGGTATTTTGTGAATGTATTTTTAAAAAAGGGTATATTATGAATTGCGAATGTTTTTAAAGGCATATCGTGAATTTTAAAAGAAAGGGGAGGGATAAAAATGTCATTTTCCAAGTGGGGTTAACGGCGGAGTTGACGGACGTTACGAAAAAGGAGCATTTTGTGAATTTTGAAAGATTTTAGGGGTATATTGTTAATTTCCCGTTTTTTTTTCAAAATTTCATAAAATAACTAAATAAAAAAGGGCATGTTGTGAGCTTGAAACATGACCTGCAATGTAAGGGGTAATAGTCCTTATTCAAGGTCATTTCACGGATTAGGGGTATTTTGTGAATTTTGAAAAATTTTATAGGTATTTTGTGATTCTTTTAAAATAATTATATTATGAATTGCGAAAGATTTTAGGGCTATATTGTGAATTTTAAAAGAAAAGGCAGGGGAAAAAATGTTATTTTTTAGGTGGCGTTAATGACGGAGTTGACGGACGTTAAGAAAAAAAGGGCATTTTATGAATTTTGAAGAATTTTAAGGGTATCTTGTGACAAGATTTAATAAAAAGGGGTATATTATGAATTGCGAAAAGATTTGTAGGGGTATATTGTGAATTTTCTCAAAATTAAAATACTACAAAGATACAAATGATTACAGAGATATTCAAATAGGTACTAAAATTATAAAAAAAGTAACTAAAAAGATATAAAATTAAAATAAATAATAATTCTTAAAAATTAAACATTCAGAAACTTCAAAGAAATTAATTTTTTGGGAAAATTACATCCCCACCCATGAGATTTGGTCTAATTATGGCCCACCCATGTGGTTTACGAATCTAAAATGCCCACCCATAACCTTTTGTTTGTTTTGCATCCGTCAACAATCACCCTATTTCCCGTTAGTAAGCCCATGTGGCCTTATATGATGTGTCGTCTGTTCGAACATGGTTATAAACGTGTTCTTTTTTGCTTGACATAGCCGGATTAGGAAAATTAAATCCCTATTCCCTCCATCTCATTCGCAACCCTAACCATTCGTCTATCTCACTTCATCGCTCTGCACTCTCACTCTAGTTCGCAACCCATTAGTCCTTCTTCATTCCTCTTTTGGCAATCATCAAGTTACTACCGTCTTCGCGGTTCAGCTCCTTTACGAAACTCGATCCGTTTGGACTTCTTTGCTACTTTGTGCATTTTGCACTTCAAAACTTAGTAGTCCGCGATTCAGCTCGACCCAATTGTACACCCTTGCTGTTTGTTGTACTTTACACATTGAAATCCAGCAATCTGGTACGTGAGTCGCTTCGTAGTGCATGGGTCTCTGATCTTGTTTATGTTTGTTGTTTTATTTTGACCATTGAGATGTGCATTTTGATTCGAACCTTAGCATTCCCAGGACAAACCTAGCACCGATCTCTAATTTTGTTCACGTTTACTAGTACTTCGACCCTTGAGATGTGCATTTTCTTCCACATTGTTGTTGTATTCCTTTGCGTATCAGATTTCTGATTTTGTTTCCGTTTATGATTTTTAGAATTGTAGTGCTATGGTATGTTAGATTCCTTGTTGTTGTATTTTGTTACGTTTGGTGATATTGATTGACACTTAACTGTGTTTGGAAATTATGTTTATTGAAATGAAGGTGCATATTGAAGTTCTCTATAAGTCTGGTAGATACAGGGAAAGAAGTTGGTGATGGAGCTAGAGCAAAGGGAAAGAAGAAGAAATGGAACATAGAAGCGTCATCTAGACCAAAGAAATCCAAGTAAAGAGAATGAGGATACGATCACACGGTAATACTCAATTTTCTATGTTGTTTACATTGAGTCCTGCGTAACTAAATGAGTGTTTGACTTATAAACATGTCCTCTTGTTATAGTTTCAGGCAATTGAAGATTGTTATAATCGGTTGTGAAAAGGCAAGGACTAGAAGATGCTATAAGTTCAAGTTGCATTTCTGATTTTGAGTTCTTATGTAGTATTTAAACTACCTTTTAGCTATCCTTTTTCTGATAAGACTACGTGGCCATTGTGACCATTTACTTTTGTTCGTGATGTACTGCTGAAATCAATGTACTATGTGGTCATTTGAAGTCAATGTAATGATAGTTTGAAGACATCGGTTCATTGACTATGCAATGTTCTTCTATTATGGTATAAGACAGCTCGTTGTGGTATTTAGGTTGTGTTTGTCTCTATTTATTTCATCCCATTTCCCGTTGTTTGTGATGAACTTCAATAAATGAATAGCATGAGTTGGCAAATACATGATTTAGGCTGGTATATCAACATTGCATATTCAATTACCGGTTGTTTAATAGCAGGACGTAGCAGATTAATCATTTGGGTTAGTAAATCAACATTGTAGATTCGTCAAATGTTGTTTAATAGCTGGATGTAGCATATTCATCATTTGGGTTGGTAAATCAACATTGCAGATTCATCAAATGTTGTTTAATAGCAGGATATAAATTTAGGTTTGTAACTCATGTGGTCAAAATTCAGTGACTCTTCTATTTAATTCATCATTAAGTAACACTTTTTGTATTAAACAACACTTACTGCCACCATTTACTTACTGCCATTAAACAACACTTGTTACAAAAAAATTAACAATCCTTGTTCTTCTGTTGTTGTTATGTATCTTTGTATAGCTATCCACACCATTCACTTACTGCCATTAAACAACACTTTATGCATTCAAAGCCTCTTTGAAGTTCATAAACCATTAACTGCCATTAAACAATACTTGTTAAAAAAAACTTACATGACTCGAGCTACATTCATAACACTAGAGTCAGGAAATTGAAATTACAGAATAAGCATACTAAACTAACTAAACTACACCAACTTCAAATACATCAACACAAGCAACCTAGTATGACATAAGATAGAACAACCAGCTTATAAACTTTAGCCTTCAAGTCGACATTATCTCTTTGAATAAGGCTTTTCAACTCCCTTGGCTCATCTTCAAGCTCTCTTAGTAGCTCTTGAATGATCGCATTGGCATTCAGAGCACCTGAATTCACTTCCCCACTATAAATATTAGGACGTAGCAGATGCATGTTCATGTCCACCTTCTACCACCATTTGAAGATTCCATTTGCACAATCACATCGGTAAAACAGCTTTCCAGGATTTTCACATGTGACAACGATGATACATGAGTAGTCCTTTTACAGTGACACATGATATTGCAAAACGTGAATTGGCTTTCACTAATTCTTTTGTTTGATGACAACATAATACTGGAACAACTCATGAAGATCATCAGCAGATGACCAAGTAAGAAACAACAACAAAGATTGGCCATTAGGGTCATAGCTCACGCTCACCATTTACATATCATTCACAATTTCAAAGATTAATAAGTGAAATATAAGGAGCTCATATTAGGATTGTTGCCCCATCGTCACAGCTCCTAAGCTAACCCAAGCAGGTCAAATATCAAAGTGGAGCAATTCTAATTTTCTTACAAATAGTCAGGAGCAAGATACGGCTCACATAATTCCAACATCGCTTCAACAGATCAACATATAAGAAAATTGGTACCGCTACAACACTATTGAATGTCAAAGATCAATAAACTAACGTTAGTAAGGGGGCTTGTGTAAAAATCATAATGCATAACATATCTCACATGATTCTAGGAGCAGCATCAACCCATGCGTTCAGAAACGCCCAACATGATTCCAATTCCAACACTACAAGAATGTTAAATAGTGCATCCATATCCTCTAATAAAGCAACGATTAAACCCTAGAAACATAGAATCATAAAATCACCTACTAGGTTACTAGGGTTCGAGATAAAAACACAACGGTAAACCATGATACCCAATTGCACATCTCAATAGTCGAAATATAACAGCAATCAGGAACAAAATCATGCACCACAAATCGAATCACATACTAGATTGTTGGGTTTTGTAGTGAAAAATGCACCAAGTAGCAAAGAAGTTCAGACGGGTCAAGTTTCGTAAGGAGCTTAATCGCGAAGGCGGTAGCAGAGCAATGTAGTGAAAGAGGAATGAAGAACTATATAAGGCAAAGACAGAAGAGGAGAAATGGAGGAGATTGAGACGAAGTGAGAAAGTAGAAAGGAAATTAGGGTTTTGAACGAGAGTGAGTGCGAGGTGCGGTGAAGTGAGAGAGACGAATGGTTTGGGTTGCGAATGGGATGGAGGGGATAGGGATTTAATTTTCCTAATCTAGGCATGTCAAGCAAAAAGAACACGTCTATAGCCATGTCAGCCAAGACGACACGTCATATAAGGCCAAATGGGCTTACTAACGGAAATAGGGTAATTATTGACGGATGCAAAACGGACAAAAGGTTATGGGTGGGAATTTTAAATTCGTAAACCATATAGGTGGGCTGTGTAGTTAGGTCAAACCTCATGGGTAGGGGATGTAATTTTCCCTAATTTTTTTCTTCTCTTAGTTTTATGCCTTCTTGAACTAATGATCATTTTTATCTTCAATAAAATATTTGAAATTATGGTTAAATAATGATTAAATATTATAAATAATAATATATATTTCAATTTATAAACAACATTCATCCAATATAAGATGAGATAGTTGTATATAAGTTTTTGTAACTCGTTCTTCACATGCCAAGAAAAAGTTTCAGAATTCACAATATATCCCTATTTCATGAAATGACATTTTAATTCGGGGCTATTTTTCAAAAAAACAAATCAAATACTACAGGAGTTTATATAATTGTAATTCTATTTAAAAGGGTATATAAAAAATAACTAAAAAGATATAAAATTCAAATAAACTTAATAACTCTTAAATATTACAATACACAAACTACAAACAATTTAATTTTTTCTTCTCTTTGTTTTTTTACCATCTTCAACTAATTATCATTTTTTATCTTTGCTAAAAAATTTGCAAACATGGTTAATAATTATTCAATAATGAAGATATATTTAAATTTATAAACAAAACTAATTCAATATATGATGATATAGTTATATATCATTTTAGGTGTTTCCTCTTTCAAAAAACTTATATACGACTATCTCATATTATATTGGATTAATTTTGATTATAAATTGAACTATATATTCTGATTTATAATATTTAATCATCATCTAATCATGATTGCAAATATTTTAATGAACATGGAAAACGATAATTAGTCGAAGAAGGTAAAAAACCAAAAGAAGAAAAAAATTAACTTTTTTTAAGTATGTGTATGTTTAATATTTAAAAATTATTTTTATTTCAATTTTATATCTTTTTAGGTATTTTTATAATTTTATTACCCTTTTAAATATCTCTGTTATCATTTATATATTTGTAATATTTTATATTTTATTTGGAAAATTTTATAACATGCGCCTGAATAAAACATGTGACATATTGTGAACTCGAAACATGATCTGCAATGTCGGGGGTAAAATAGTCATTATTCAAAATCATTTAACGAAATAGGGGTATATTGTGAATATGAAACTTTTGTATGCCATATAAGAAACGAGTTTCTAAATCAGGGTATATCACGAATTATGATATTTTTCATGGCATATTGTGAATTTTCACTAATTTTTATTGTACTCTTCTCTATTATTTGTCTGTGTTCACTAAAAAGAGTTTCTCAATTCTCACATTCATTCATTCAATTCCTTTTCTGGAATCCACACCCACTATGAATGTCCTAAAATCTTTATACTTTAAACATGTTAAAAAATTCACTTAAACACAAATAATTTTAATTAATGTGACTGAATTGAGGGTAAGTTAGTAAGTTACTATCCTATGATGTTATATGGTCTTAATAACAACTATTTTGATTTAATGTCTTCATATAAAGTATATTTTACTTTTTAAATTTTGTGATATTTCACAATATAATACTAAGGTATCTAAATTTTATATAATACTACGAGATACCATGAGCGTTGAAGGTCCATGTCTTATTATTATAAAATTTTCAAACGCCTCATTCTAAGTACTAACACTGGAGCTTTCAATTATAAACTCTTGTACTCCTAAACTGTTGAATAATATATATCTCTAAATTCAATAACTTTCGAAATGTAAAACCTAAATTATATGCCTTAAACCCTAAATCTTGAAGCTCTAAACTTGAATATTGCACCCTTAACTTTTAAGTAACAAGTGAAAAGTAATGAAGTGAACAAAAAAAATCTATACAGTTGATATTTAATTGAATATGTAAATTATATAAGTTTCAATGGTATAGTGCGAAATTGTTATTAAACCTTTATGTTACATTATGATATTAGTCTTTAGTTTTTAGAGCATGTTTATTTCGTTCCGTAAACATAGTTTTTAGAGGATGTTGTGCATGGGTTATATATAAGCCTAGACCAATTCAGATTAACAACCTGTATACCCAACCCCATTTTATGTTCTTGATGAGTGGTTTTGGTTATGTGCTCGGCCAGTACCCCTTTATAACGAAAAGAGAAATTCAATCACCAACAAAATTAGCAATCAATACAGCCAAAGGCAAACCAGTGAAGTAGGATATTGCAATTCAATCAGCCAAAAGAAAAAAAAGCCTCTTGTCTACCTCAAGGGAAGTTAAAAATCACGGATGGTGGTATCATAATTAATATACAGTCAGTCTGAGCTACAGGTGGATGTAGCTAACATAGCTACATATAGGGTAAATTTTATAATTTATAAGAATTGGGGAGAGATACGACACGGAGGAGGGACGCACCACTTTGTTTTTTTTTTTTCTTTTCTTTTTTCTTTTTTTAACACAAAACTTTAAATTGTTAGTAACTTTTAATATATAAGTCCAAAATGGAAAAAAATTATATCATTGTTCATCTAATTTTATGCTCTTCAAAACAAGACGAGTCATGGGTATATTTTGACAACTTTTTAAAAAATTATTTGTACATGTATAGTTCACAAAACGTAAAAGAAAACTTGCACAGATGGTCATACAAACATGTACAAATGTTCATTAAAACATGTACATCATCATGTAAAAACATGTACATCATCGCATTAAAAACATATAGATAGTCATATAAACCTGTACGAATAATTAAATATGGACATCCTTAGATTAAAACATGTACATATAAGGAAGAACACTTATACAGACGGTCATACAAACATGTACAGATGTTCATGAAAACATATATATTCTCATAATTGAACATGTACATTCTCACATTTGAACATGTACATCGCCGTATTAAAACTTGTACAAATGTTCACTAAAACATGTACATCATCAATTTAGTGTATCATCGTATACATGTAAAAATAATTTTTTAAAAAATTGTCATAACATATCCATGACTGGTCTTGTTTTGAAGAGCTTGAATTTAGATAAACAATGATATAATTTTTTTCATTTTGAACTTATATATTAAAAATAACAATTCAAAGTTTTATAACAAAGAAAGAAAAAAAAATTTAAAAAAAATTTGTATAAGACAGCAAATCCGACGCGCAAAAAGTAATAAAAATCTTTTAAAAAAAAAGAAAAAAGAAAAATAAAAAAACTAATTCGGGTGCGCATCCTCAGTTCACCGGGGTAGCTACCGTGACGGACTATCTTTTTCCGTCCCACGACGGAAACAATCGTGGCCGTGTTTTGTTTTTCTTTTTAAATCTCAACCATCAATGGTATCCCCACTAAGACAATCATCGTGGAACACATACGTGGCCGTGTTTTGTTTTTCTTAGTATACTAAGTTACACATCTATTATTTCTGTAATTCCCTTAATAATTTATTTTTAAGTTTTTAATTATCAAAGCTGATTGTTTAGGTAAGGTTGTTTACACCTATTGCCAATATAAGTTATGCATTTATATATTTTATTATAGTTTTGAGTTAGCAAAGAATTTGGATAAGTTATATTATTTATTTGTTTCTTTTTTCACATCCCACATTATACAGTTTTTGTAGTAAACGAGTTCACCATATATATAAATATTACTACATTTTGTCATTAAAAATATTTTTTTGTTTGTATTTTTGTAAGTTTATTAGAATAAAATTCAAAATTAAAAATAATTAAGAAGAAGAGGGAAATGAACATAACACTAATATATTGTATCTATTAATTACATACTATAAGGGCATCATAAACCATACTCTCTAATAAAACCTATAATACTGTAATCGCTTATGGAATTAGAGGTTCACGGATTAAGCGTTCAATTTTATAAATGTCATGACTTAATTTTTATATAATAATGTAAATATCTATATACATTCATGAATACATTTTTAATTGATAAAAATCTTAATAAAATCTAACATGTATATTTTAATCATTAGTCGAATGGGTTATGCACTCTTTATAAGATGACACTAATTGTTATATATCTTTTTTTTTGTCGTTCTTATAGAATCATTGTGTATAAGAATATTTTCTTATCATTTATCAGTTTATAAAGCTTGACTTATTGAAAAACGTGAAGAATATAAACGTTTGGAAACGATAAACTGAGTTGTTGGAGTCAATTTTACGTATTATTTAATCTTGTTTTTTATGTATCCACGATAATTTATAAACGTTTCCACTAATGATTATAAACATGTACACAACCTTCTATGATCGTTTCCATGACTATTTTAAAATAGATGACACTAACTGTTATATATATTTTTCTTTGGCTTTTCTTATTGAATAATTATGTATATGAATAGATTTTATTTTACTATTTATCATTTTATGGAGTTTGACTGATTAATGAACATGAAGACTATAAACATTTGGAAACGATAAACTGAGGTGTTGAAGTTAATTTTATATATTCATTAAACCTTGATTTTTATGTATCCATGATAATTTATAAACGTTTCTACTGATGATTAGAAACATGTACACGACTTTATATAATCGTTTCCATCCCTATGATGGAAAGATGACACTAACTATTATATGTCTTTTCCTTTGGTCGTTCTTATCGAACATTGGGTATAAAAATATTTTCTTATTTATCAATTTAAAAAGCTTAACTAATTGATAAACCTAAAGGCTAAAATCATTTGAAAATGATAAAGTGAGTTATTGGAGTCGATTTTACATATTTATATAACCTTAGTTTTCAGGTATCCACGATGATTTATAAATGTTTTCCCTGATGATTTGAAGCATGTAAACAACATTCTATTATCGTTTCCATCATTGTTTTAGAAAAGATTACGCTTTAAGTACTGTTATATATCTTTTCCATTGGTCGTTCTCAGCGAATCATTGTGTATAAGAATATTTTCTTAACATTCATCAGTTTACAGAGCTTGACAGATTGATAAACCTGAAGGCGATAAACGTTTGGAAACGATAAACCGAGTTGTTGGAGTCGATTTTACGCATTCATTTAACCATAGCTTTAAGTATCCACGACAATCTATAAACGTTTCCACTGATGATTATAAACATGTACTCAACCGTCTATAATCGTTTCCATCACTCTTATAGAAAGACGATTCCAACTGTTATATATCTTTTCCCTTGGTCGTTCTCATCGAATCATTGTGTATAAGAATATTTTCTTAACATTCATCAGTTTACAGAGCTTGACTGATTGATAAACTTGAAGGCGATAAACGTTAGGAAACGATAAACCGAGTTGTTGGAGTCGATTTTGTGCATTCATTTAACCATAGCTTTACGTATCCACGACAATCTATAAACGTTTCCACTGATGATTATAAACATGTACCCAACCGTCTATAATCGTTTCCATCACTCTTATAGAAAGACGATTCCAACTGTTATATATCTTTTCCCTTGGTCGTTCTCATCGAATCATTGTGTATAAGAATATTTTCTTAACATTCATCAGTTTACAGAGCTTGACTGATTGATAAACCTGAAGGCGATAAACGTTTGGAAACGATAAACCGAGTTGTTGGAGTCGATTTTATGCATTCATTTAACCATAGCTTTACGTATCCACGACAATCTATAAACGTTTCCACTGATGATTATAAACATGTACCCAACCGTCTATAATCGTTTCCATCACTCTTATAGAAAGACGATTCCAACTGTTATATATCTTTTCCCTTGGTCGTTCTCATCGAATCATTGTGTATAAGAATATTTTCTTAACATTCATCAGTTTACAGAGCTTGACTGATTGATAAACCTGAAGGCGATAAACGTTTGGAAACGATAAACCGAGTTGTTGGAGTCGATTTTATGCATTCATTTAACCATAGCTTTACGTATCCACGACAATCTATAAACGTTTCCACTGATGATTATAAACATGTACCCAACCGTTATAATCGTTTCCATCACTCTTATAGAAAGACGATTCCAACTGTTATATATCTTTTCCCTTGGTCGTTCTCATCGAATCATTGTGTATAAGAATATTTTTTTTAACATTCATCAGTTTACAGAGCTTGACTGATTGATAAACCTGAAGGCGCTAAACGTTTGGAAACGATAAACCGAGTTGTTGGAGTCGATTTTATGCATTCATTTAACCATAGTTTTACGTATCCACGATAATCTATAAGCGTTCCACTGATGATTATAAACATGTACCCAACCTTCTATAATCGTTTCCATCACTCTTATAGAAAGACGACACCAACTGTTATATATCTTTCCTTTGGTCGTTCTCATCGAATAATTGTGTATAAGAACATTTTTTAACATTCATCAGTTTACAGAGCTTGACTGATTGATAAACCTGAAAGCGATAAACGTTTGGATACGATAAACTGAGTTGTTGGAGTCAATTTTACACATTCTTTTAACCTTGATTTTTACATATTAATGATAATTTATCAATGCTTCCACCAATTATTAGAAACATGTATAAAAACTTGTATAATCGTTTCCATCACTATTTAAAAATGATAATACTAACTGTTATATATGTTTCCTTGAGCTGTTCTCATCGAATTATAGTGTATATGAATCATAGGGTATAATCATTTTTTTCATATATGTAAAATGTATTATATGCCAACTTTTTCACTTAGAAAACATTAAAAATTAGCTTTAGTGATTTAAATTGGTAATTATTTTTAAAATAAAATTTTTGAGTTGATTAAGATACATATTTTGAATTGATATATACTCCATTGTTTACATTTATATATAAAACAAATATTATAATATTAAAAAACTATTATAATACTTTTAGAGTATAATTGATAAATGTTTTTATAACGATTTATTGGAAAAAACCACGCATGCAAATTCCAAGTCTTACAATCTCCTAACAGTATATAAAAAAGGAATAAAGACTATCCTCACCTACCTCCTGCGGTATAAAAAAAAATAAAAAAAAACTTCCGTCCGGACGGAAATTTGTTTTCCGTCACATAACCCACGCCCCTCAGTTCACTCCCTCCGTTTGAACATTTGTCCCTTCCAACTACAAAACTTTCCTGGATGTAGGTATAGATAGCTACAGTAGGATGTAGCTAAGAATATGGGATTAATATATTGACAATACACAAGCAAAAGAACAGATCCCTCACCTGATTTTTGTCATGAATTGACGACAATGATTATTACTTGATCATTGATTATCATATCTCCTGAAACTACAAACTAAGCACGAATGACAAAATCTACCACATGAACCAAGAATTCTCTTGAATAACGTGCGAAATCAAACAATACTTTATCGACTGAGCAAGTAGTTCAAACATAAAACTAATTTTTTAAGGAAATAACTTTCCGCTTCAAAAAAATAAATAATAAGTTTCCTCTTCAAAAATTGAAAAATAAACAAGATATTTTAAAAACCAGAGCACGGTTTTCCCGGTTTGCTTGGACTAATCTTTCGCACCACAGTGCGACCACGATTTGGTCAGAAGATAGAGCTTTTCCACAAGGGCTCCCGAGTTTTGAATCCACATCTGAAATCAAAATCCCTTCTAACTTCCGCAGTCTTGTTCCCTCCACAACGAAAAATTAGAAGCACTTCCGGTGCACAATTGAAGGTCCGGACTCGTCATACTCTGCTTTGGCAATCCACATCTACACATCCGAAATTCAGATGTAAGCCATTCGTCAGTGACCAAGATTATAGCAGGCATTTACCAAGTTATCTATGTCAACAACAACTATGCAACAACTTCAGTCAAGTAACAATTAAGTTTAATTATAAAATTTATAGCTTTGGTCTGAAAGACAGCGAAAAAGCCAAAAGGAAACAGAAACATTGAAACACGAGGATATGGCAATGGTCAGCAACAAAAATTACCATATGTAAAAAAAAAAAAAAAAAGCATACCTGTTGGAATGTGCTCAGAGATGCCAAGATGGAGCCACCAATCCATACACTGTACTTCCTCTCAGGTGGAGCCACCACTTTGATCTTCATGCTGCTAGGAGCCAAGGCAGTGATCTCTTTGCTCATCCTATCACCAATACCAGCAAACATGGTGGTCCCACCACTAAGAACAATGTTACCATACAAGTCCTTCCTGATATCGACATCACACTTCATGATAGAGTTGTAAGTTGTCTCATGGATCCCAGCAGCTTCCATTCCAATCATGGACGGCTGGAACAGCACCTCAGGGCATCGGAAACGCTCAGATCCAATTGTGATTACTTGCCCATCTGGCAGTTCATAGCTCTTCTCAACAGCAGAGCTGGTCTTTGAGGTTTCAAGCTCCTGTTCAAAGTCAAGTGCTATGTAAGAGAGTTTTTCTTTCACATCTCTCACGATTTCACGCTCAGCTGATGTGGTGAATGAGTAACCACGTTCGGTTAAGATCTTCATCAGGTGGTCAGTCAGATCACGCCCTGCCAAATCGAGACGGAGAATAGCGTGTGGCAGAGCATAACCCTCATAGATTGGAACAGTGTGACTCACACCATCTCCAGAGTCCAAGACAATACCTGCCAACCAAAATAAGTTGAAGAATTAATAAGGTTATACTATGTTTGGAAAAACTATCTAGTTTTAAATTCATCATCTTTGGGCAGGCATTAAAAAGTTATGTTAAAGAAGAATCATGGCCTGCGATTGACTAGCAATCTTTGTTAAAAGAACTCAATCGATACAAGAATTTGTAATTACTATAGAAGCTTACCTGTTGTACGACCACTGGCATAAAGGGAGAGTACGGCCTGGATAGCAACATACATAGCAGGGGCATTGAAAGTCTCAAACATGATCTGGGTCATTTTCTCACGGTTAGCTTTAGGATTGAGGGGTGCTTCTGTGAGCAGGATTGGATGCTCTTCAGGTGCCACACGGAGCTCATTGTAGAAAGTATGATGCCAAATTTTCTCCATGTCATCCCAGTTTGTCACAATACCGTGCTCGATTGGGTACTTCAGGGTCAAAATACCACGTTTTGACTGAGCCTCATCACCCACATAGGCGTCTTTCTGTCCCATTCCAACCATCACACCAGTGTGACGGGGGCGACCAACAATACTAGGGAACACTGCCCTCGGAGCATCATCTCCAGCAAACCCAGCCTACAGTACAGATCAGATTGGAGAGAAGCTCATTCATTTCTCTAGATGAGAAATAACAATGACTGATGTTGACTATTTTCTCGCGGAAATGTTGATATCATTCATCATGCATAGAGATCTTTAGAAAGCATAAATACGTATAGGACAGAGAGCACTATAGTTGAATATAAGGTTACGATTTACCTTAACCATTCCAGTTCCATTGTCGCAGACGAGAGGCTGAATATCCTCGGCATCGGCCATCTTCAATCAGCAACTGAAACCAAAGAACACGAAAGTTCAGTACCTGCGATGGATGTCCTGTCACAATCCATCCAATACAATATATGTACTGTATATGTAATATATGATGTCTGCGGCACATTAGATTCTAACCATTGTCTGCCTTTGATCAAATTTAATCCTAACACACACATTTGGCATGCTTGAATCATAATATAACGGGCATAAGCTATTGACGACACACTGGTTGAAATCCAAGAACATTATCAAAGACAAGTTTCTAATCCACAAATAGCATGGAAAAATATCAACCATACATCAGAGCTCTCAAACCGACACCATCAACATAATCATAGTACCCAATTTCAAAAATCATACGGCTAGGCGAAACGATCAAGTGGTGCAAGTAGCCGACTATAGTTAAAACCCATAATGCATGATCCGCTAGGTCCGATGATATTAAGAAACAATGACGATAGAGATCAACGAATCATAACGTCCTCAAAGGAAAGATGAATAAACAAATTGCAACGGATCGTGTGGAGCCATCCACAGACGACGACGGATAGAAACAAACCTGAAGCGCAGGAGTTATCTTCTATAATTTTCACCGCAATGCAACAATCAGATCTAAATAAATTAAGCAAAGATCAGATAACAATTTTTACCTATCGGCAAGCTCCCTGGTTTGTGGAGACCGGTGACGGAGAGAGAGTCTTGAAGCGATCTTCGCTGCGCGCCTATGGTTTTCAAAACTTGTGAAATTAGAAACAAATGGAATTCCTAAGGAAATGAAATTTCGCTCGTTAAATGAGGAAATAAATAGCCTAGGGGGTGGCTAAGAAAGAGCCTCCGCTTTCTATTCCGATCGTGGCCTTCCACCCGCTTTTTGAAATCCTTCTTAGATCTCTCCACGTGGCACAGCCCTCTCCCTTAAGCTTTAACATATGTCTCGTCTGCACGTTGTCGTCGGAACATACCCAAGGAGAACCGGAGAAGAAAGCAACCCGGCCGAGCTATCTCGTGAACGATGCGCTTAGGCCCTAAAACCTTTTTTTAGCATGAAAGAAGAACTTTCTTTATTTTTGAAAGATAAAAGGTTATTGGTAGCCATATTTTTACTTACTTGGAATCATTCATAAAAGTAGAAAAAGTTTTTTTTCATGACCTATTAAAGAGCCACGAGCGATATATACAAGAATAAGAAAAACTTCAACGTTCATTGGAATGTTAAAAAACAAAAACAGAGGTTAAATATTCTCTGTTATTATATTTTGTTCAAAAATCAACGTCAACTCCATTTGGTTATAAATACGATAGTCGGAGTGTGTGTTTGTATGGGGAATGCTGCTTTTGTCATTAATTTTAGTGTTGATTTCATAACTTTTTCTCTACTTTATTCTAAAAATTGTATCTAACAATTGATATCAATTTCAGTGTCGGTCTCACCATTTCTCCTCTGTTTTATTTTGATAGTTGTATTTGATAGCTGACCACAAACGGTCATTAACCATCCGCCCGAAAATCTACGTATTTGTATTCACATGACTATCGTTGCTATGATCAATTAGCGGTTGTGGTTGTTACAACCAGCTGACGGTTTGTGCTAGTTATAGCTGGTTGCTGACTATTGAGGTTATGGCTATATGATAATTGTCTAACTAGTTTGAGATACAACTTATGTATAAGTTTGTATGGTATGACAATTTCTCAACCTTAAGGATATCATTATGTAATTTGTAATGTAACAATTATTATAACAGTATTTTAGGGTTTGTGGTTAACAACCCTAAACTCTATACTTCAAAACTAAAATAAACATTCGATCGTTTAACATTCCTAAGGTATAATAATTCCTTAACCTTGGATATGTCTTTTGTTAGAGTTGAGCATTCAGTATGGATATTTTGAATTTATTCAAAAACTGAATTAACCAATTTTATTTTTTTGGATTTTTAACCTAATCGAATTGAAATTTTCGATTAACTGAATTATCCTAATTATAATTTGGTTTGGATTTGGTTTTGACATCGTCTAATTCGGTTAACCGAATTATCCAAATTATCTTTACTAAAGAATATTCTATTTTCTAATTCTAGTCTTTAGTGTCTAGTCAAACACAAACCCTAAATTTTGGTAAGTTGAAATCCAAACTAGCTAAAATTTGGATTTCAGTTTGGATTTTAGATTTTCACTTTAAAAAAAATTGGATTTTGGATAATGGTTAATTCAGTTTTGGTCTTAATTTGGTTTTAAACCGAAATCCAATTTATTTTTTACAATTTGGATTTCGGTTAACCAAATTATCCAAATGATCACCCATATCTTTTGTGATTTATTATATGTCTTTATAAAATGGAAATTTATTAAGACCCTTGTTGTGCAAAATAGTAGTGAAACTATCTCAAAAACTTGTTGTGCAAAATAGTAGTGAAACTATCTTGTGAACTAATAGGCAGTGCACCCAATCATTGTAATACAACAAGGCCGTATCCACAGGGACTTTGTAACTATCGAGTTAATTATAAGCTTAGTAAATGTGCACAAATATGAACAAAGGTTCATAAATGTAAATTGGGGGTTTTTGGGTTTTGGTTGTGAAAATAGAAATAAAGAAAAGTAATAAACATTCAACTAACTATCTAGGATAGATGTAGCCCGGGATGGATATTTGCACCCGTCATCCTCTTACTACCGATTGTCGACCCTTGAACTTATAGCTAAACAACGGCACACTTAATTAATTAGCAACCTAATTTGGGCCACTAATCCCAACCAATTTAACAGGACTTCTTAATCAGCTAAGCCCCGGGTCAATCGATACCATTAAGCTTAAGTTCCCTAAAGTTGCAATGTAGTTTAATCTCAAAATCACCAAAATTAGAGTACACCGTTCTAGTCTCTAACAGTTTAGGTTTCTATCTCAGAACATCATTTTGATAGAATCCCACAATAATGCTAAACTAATCGGTAGGCCAAACCAACCAATTTAACATATAATTGAAAATTAGGGTAAAACCCTAAACTAATCCTCAAATCATGAGCAACAAGTTTAAGAATCATAAATACCCAATAATCATCTTTATTAAGCTCATAGACTAAAATAAAGCACAAACACAAGTTTAAAGTACAACAATGGAGTTTTGGGGATTTTAGGGCATAAAAGATATGGAAAACATATTCTTGTCTTAAAAGTAGATGATATATTTTTACACTCATGGATGGAGAAGTAAAGTTTTTATATGAGAGATGTGAAGAATGTAAAGGAAACTACATCCAAACAATATGTAAGAAAGTGGACACAACCACCAAAAGTATAAAAGGAGTAGCCCGTTGTATGTTTGCTTCCCTTAATGTCTTTCTATCTAGTTAGGGAGACACGATTCTCTGTGTCATAGCTGATGGTGTACACTTCTAGCGTCCCTCTTTTCTGTCTTCCTGGTCAATTATTCTTGTAAATTTGTCATGCACGTTCTTGATATTAATCTTTCAACCAAGTTTGAGGAATACTAGCATTATAGTGTTATAAGCTGCTAATAAAAGAGCCTCAGCAACAGGCATATTACTGATCTTATAATTTGATTAGCAAGAGAAGCCTGCATATATGTTAATCCCTGAAATATGGCCACTAATATTTTTTTCTTTTATATCCTTTTAGTATACCACACCTCTCTCGATTGCCTAATCATTCTTCTTTAATGTTATCATTCTGATAAAAGCTTGAAATAACAAGTTGGAGATGCTGTCTGTCAATAATGTAGTATTGATGGAGGAACTTGACTAGCTTGTTGAGAGATTAGCCATCCCTTAGAGGTATGCTTCTTCTCTCTTTTGGAATGTTTTATGTGACAGTGGCAATGTATTATGGTCATCACAATGAACTACTTTTGTGCCTTGCAGTTTTCAAATTGCCTCACAGGTGGCACTAGTGCAGAAAATGTTTAATACAACGGTTATTTTGCTTAAAAACCACGGTTTATAACCGTGGTTTATGCTCGAGTCGCATATTAAAAAATAGCTATATATGACGGTTCATAACCGTCGTTTAAAGTGAGGGAAAAAAACCACGGTTTATAACCGTCGTTTAAGACCCCTTCTCCCGCGATATTCATTGACTTTATACGACGGTTAGGAGCCCGAACCGTGGTATAAAGTGAGTATTAATGACGGTTGTTGTGTAAAACCGTGGTATATAATGTATAAAATTAAAAAATAAACCACGGTTATTCATAAAACCGTGGTTTATAGTCTGTGAATTTTTTTTCTAAATCGCCGGAGATTTAGCGCCGCCTTCAATCTAATCTCAACAGAGCTCAAACACAAGAAAATTAAGATGCCAGAACATGTATGTTCCTTGTATGCAAATTAGGGTTGTAAAATAATTAGTGAATGTTGTATTCCTTGTTCGTCGGTGGGTTGCGAAATTACCATGTTCATTGTTCGCCGGTGGGCTGCAAAATTACCATGTTCATTGTTTGCTGGTTAGGGTTGCCAAAATTACAATGAAGATGAAGAAGAGGCACAGAGCATGTGTTCCTTGTTCGCAAAAATTACCATGAAGAAGAGGCGCAGAGCATCAAGAAGAGGCGCAGAGCATGAAGAAGAGGCCGGAGCATGTCAATGTTCACCGGTTAGGGTTGTAAAAATTACAGTGAGTTGAGATTCAGGAAGAGGCGCAGAGCATATGTTCCTTGTTTTCCAGTTCGCCGGTGGGTTGCGAAGTTGAAGAGATGGCGCAGAGTTCCATGTTCGCCAGTGGGTTGCAAAAAAAAGGAGTTGAAGAGAAAAAGAGTTAAGGCTAGAGAGCACGTTCGATTTGTTCGCCAGTGTGGGTTGCAAAAGTGAGAGAAAATATATGTAAGAGAACGGAGAAAGAGCCACGTTAATTTGGGCCGAAAATCAAAATTCCCGCTTAGACTATATACCACGGTTCTTCCTCGAAACCGTCATTTAAAGTTGTTTGACCATGAATAATAACAACGGTTCTGACCAAACCATGGTTTAAAATACAACGCGTCAAGCTATATACGACGGTTCCACCCTGAACCGTGGTATAAAATCTCCGCCGAGACTTTTTATGACGGTTATTCTAATAACTGTGGTTTAAAATACAACGCGTCAAGCTATATACGACGGTTCCCAATGTTTTTAGGATCGCGATCCTAGCGTAGGATCGTAAGTGACCCCTAGGATCGGATCGTGGGATCGAATCGTGGGATCGTTCGATCCTACAAAAAGTGAATAAATATTGTTCAAAATTATACATATGTTATAAACAATTTCCATTTAAAGGATAAAGTTTAATTTGAGTAAGAATATATAGCATTATTGAATTAAAAAATAAAACTTAAGACCACAACAATGATAGTACGCTTACAAAAATTGAAATATAAATAAGCAAACCATATGAATTCCCATAATATTGTCCATAAAAAATATAACATTTAATAAGATAAGTTAAACATAAATCAAATCCACAGACTGCATAATTTTTATCTGCGTTTTTATTTCTTTCATCACCCTCCCAACAAACATTATGAGCTACAAGTTATTTATTAACAAAATCATGGGTTTTCCTATTCATCCTCATTCAAAAGAGTAAGTAAGCAATGGAACACAAAGCCAAAATGAGTTATAACAATTTGCTGTTTCAATTATAAACCAAGAAGAAAAAAATGATAAAAGTAATCAATAATATTTTATAAATTTGTATTGGCTCTTTTAAGTTTTTTTTCTTTTTCTACTTTATAACTTTGAATTATTCAATCAATACAATATTAATAACACTTTAAATGTTATACATTTTTTGAACACCTAGGTATGCATTATAATCTTTTATGATGGAGAGTAACAAGAAGTGATATTCCAATCTTAATCCTTATCCGCTCAGGGTTCTCAAATAAATCTACATATACAAGTCGTTTTAATAATATCCAGTTGCAATGTTCAAAGTTATAATATTTTTTGGATTATGCAACTGTCTACACAATTTTGTGAACTTTTTGTTTCTTTATATTTTATTAAGATAGTTCACATTGATATGAAAAAGATAAACTATAAATAAAGTTGGGATCGATGGGATCGTAGGATCGTACTATGGATCTAGAGTGCAGGATCGTAGGATCATGCAATGGATTCGTGATCCTTTGATGATCCTACATGACTCCGATCCTACCTGTGATCCGGATCGTAACTATGAATTTGGATCGTAACTATGAATTTGGATCGTAAAATCGTAGGATTGTGGGATCGAATCGTGATTCTGTTCCACCCTAAACCGTGGTATAAAATCTCCCGCCGAGACTTTTTGTGACGGTTATGCTAATAACCGTGGTTTAAAATTTTTAAATGCCGATTATGTGATTAACCGTGGTTTAAAGGGTGTCATTTAAAATCTTTTTTCTAGTAGTGTGGTTCTATGGATGAGGCAAACATGTTTAAGAGCGTAGAAGCATGTGAATGGCTAACTGATGCGCTTCGTCAACTTGAAGCCTCCAACCTGGATCCCACCTATGTGAAAATGAGAGTTGTATGTTCCTTCTTTTGTCTACATAAATATTGCTTGATATCAGTGTGGATATCTGGGTTATTTTATCCTCCCGTGTGCACAATTAGTGGATCCAGTAGGTATTTTCATATGATGTATTCATAAGATTGATGTCATCTTTACATCGCACTTTTTCTTCAATGTTCAATAATTAACTGTGTCGGGAGATCATTAAGATGTCTTACGTAGTAGGAAAAAAGTGAATCATGGTGCCTCAGAAAAGAAACAAAAAGTGGGATGATTTAATTGTAAGCACTCATTTGCAATGCTATACATGTAGAGAGAAGAGAGTGATCCAGTAACAGTTACTGGGAAGTACTTTTGAAGGATTAATGTGATTTTTTTTCTAAAATAACAATCTATAAGGGTAACAAAAGTCACCCTGATAAACAATTAAACAGGACCACTAAAACGCTTTGTCACCATTCACAACAATCAAAGGGGAGACTACAGAGGTCATCTCCGTAGAATGCAATCGAAGGGGGCGCCTAAGAAATTTGTCACCATAGAACACAGTCAGATTGTTCTTAGAATAATAACCAAAGAGGGCAAGGTCATGTCACCTTATTTGACTGCAATGAAAGGGGGCAACTAGATTAACTCATTATGGTTGACCACAAACACAAGGGGTGACTCTAATATTTTGCCCCTGTTGATAATCGATTGCTTCGAGTCAATGAAGGTGACTTTAGTCGCCCTCATAGATCATGTCAAACAGGGCAAGCAAGACCGTTCGTCACCACAATCTAATATGACGTGTCTTCACAGGCAACCCTGGGGACAATTATTTGCTCGTCCTTTAGTTTAACATGACAATTTATTGATTTATAGGGCAATAAAAGTTTCCCTCATAGATTTAATTGAAATACCCCTAAGATTTATAGAATTTGATGAAGGATTAATCATTGAATTATAGAGACTAATGAGCCTTAAAAACATTAAGAATTTATGGAACCTCGAATACATATTTATTCACTAAATCATATAGTGGTATGAACACAGACTATAGGATCGTAACCAAAGGATTATAGTGTTTAACTATAGTCACTTATTGACGAGGTTTGGTCGAATAGTTTAGAAAGGAAGCAGACAGCTATATCACAGGACGTGCAGGTAGTTCACTGTTGTGTTGCAAGTAGTCCTGTTTGGTCAAACAGTTTTGAAAGAAATGAAGCATGTAGCTTATCACATGGCGTGCAGGTAGTTCACCGTAGTGTGGCAGGTAGCCCTGTACAGGATAGCATACATGGTTAAAAAAAAGGGTTATTAAACCTTACAAAAAAAATATTGGACTAAGGTGAGAGTGATTATAAGGAGAAATCAACTAATAAAGTTGGTTTAACATGTAATATATCAATACATGAAACAAGAGCACACATAATAATGTGAGTGAATCAAAGAACATACTTTAACTAGTCACAATGAATAGTAAAATATAACAATCACTAAAAAAACACAAATAAACACACCTTAGCACAAGGTAGTCAAATTGGTTACAATCTAACACATTAAAAATCCTAATATACAACATATAAATTCGTAATATTATATGTTATAACCCAAAGTTTGATGTCAGAATTCTTTTCGCATTTTTATTTCGTTACAAGTTGAGTAAGTGGATTGTTTAATCCTTCAGGACATGGGAGTCCTTTTGATTAAAAACAAGGGCGAAGGAGTCTTTCTCCCCTCTTATTTTAATTATGGTGAGAATTAACATTCCTAACTAATAATTCCTTAATTTCCTTAATTATCCCACTTCCTGATGACGTTCTTTTCCACTCCTCTATTCCCGTTCAGTTTTGAAACTGAAGACGCTCATTCCTTCTTCTCTGCTCTCTCTCCCTCTCTCTTAAAAGTATGTTCGTTCAAGTGTCCAATTATGTTGTTGATAATCTGTAACTCGAGCTCTATTGTGGGTTTCTTCTCCATTGGGAATTCCGATTCAGATTAAGGTAAGATGTCGGATTCTCGTTCGCCAATTCTTCAGTTTTAGAGACCTTTCCTCTTTCTAATTCTTCTCTGCAATCTGATTAGGAATCAGATTCTATTCCGTCCCTTTGTCAAATTCTGCTTCGGTTGGCGTTCTCTGCGAGTTCGTGGTCGAATTCAGGTAAGGTTTGAGAATCTGTTGTCGTGGTAGTTTCTGGATTGTGAGACTTCATGATTTTCTGATTGGGGATTGTCCTGCGTTTGCATTTTGTTCAGAGAATTGGGATTGTGTTTCCGGTTTGCTATTCGGTGACTGCATTGGTTTGGACTCTGCTGTTCAGATTGGGATTTTGACTCTGTTAATTCAAGGTATGTGGCTTTCGGATTTGGCTAGTGTGTTCGGCCTTGGGGAGTTTCAGATTCTGGGTTCTAGCTTGTGAAATGACTTTGCGTTGTGTTTGAGAATCTGTCTGTTTATTGTTGTTTTAGTGTCTACAAAACCCCCAAGGTTGTTTCTGCAAATTAATTCCAATTTTGAATGTGTTTGAGCCTCTGGTTTGTGTGCAATTCGTTTTCTGAAAATTGCACTTTTTGACATGTCCGAACGTCTGTCCGAACGTTGATGTTCGGACAGACCCTGTTTACGTTCTGTTTTTCTGAGTTTTAAACCGTGTCCGAACTTCCGTCCGATCTTTGATATTCGGACGGGGTGCGAGGACGAGTCCGACTTACAAGTCTCGAATGGTGTCCGAACTAGTAAGTCCGGACATAAGCTCGGACACCCTCTGCTGCTTCTTCTGATTTTGGTTCGACATGCGTCCGAACTTTGACACTCAGACACATGTCCGGACATTGCACGTATCTGATTTCCGAAAAGCGTCCGAACATCCGTCCGAGCTTCGATGTTCGGACATCTCTGTCTCTGCCTCTGTTTTAAAGTTTGACTTGTGTCCGAACTTCTAGGTTTGGATACATGTTCGGACATTCGTCTGATTTTGGCCTTTGAGTCTCGCTTTGCGTCCGAACGTTGATGTCCGGACACAAGTTCGGACATGGCACTGTTTTCGCCCTGTTTTGCTCGTTTGAGCTCCGTTTTGACTTCCGTTTGCGGGGTTGGATTTCCCTTCTGCTTTCCAAGATATCTACATGCTTTGTGGTGCCTGTGTTGCACATATACATAACTGTATTTAAGATTCTGTTTTGGGACCTAGCTATCTCTATGTCTGAGTCGTGGATGGTTGGCTTAGCTATCTCATAGCGCGCTGCGTAGGACGTCCTTCTGTTTCACGGGTGGTATCCCCGTTCTGTTCACAGGTTCCCACCTGTTCTGCCCATGAGTGATGTTTCCTCGTTCTATTCACGGATTATATCCGTTCTGTGTGTATGCTTTGATGACTAGTGTCCCACCCTGTTTCTGACTCCGTTTGTTCGACTCTGTTTAGTCCTATTGTGGTTGGACTTCTGCTTCTGATTTCCGTTATTGAAATGTGGCTATCTTTCTGCCTTCTTCTGATTTGATAACATTTCATTAAATGTTTTGAGCATGCTGGTTGATGATGTTGGTCATCTACTGGGCATAGTTGGATGCTCATTCCCCTACTCTTACTAACATTGTAGATTGATCAGCGAGGATCACCTGTTCAGCTTCTGGAGTTCTGTTTCTGTTTACTTGTGTTTAAGACAATTATGCTTTAGCTTTGTAGCCTTCGGGCCTGAGTAGTATTTGACACTACTTCTGACTAATATTTTGTATCTGGGTCTGAGTTACCCTGTTACTTTTTGTTACGCTATACTTTTATATAAGTATTCGTTTTGGGCCTTCACTCTGTTTATTTATGCGCGTTAGTTAGAGCCTTGCGTTGTTAAGTAGTAATACGCGGCGTGTGATACCCCTAACTCCTAGACCAGTGTTTGGGGGTATTACATTATAAGTGGCCTTATAATATGATTAACCACAAAGTGACACATATACTCCTAATATCTACTAGGTGGACGGTTTTTAGGAGGGAAAAAGGGGCTCCAAAAGAAAATTCCCTCTTATGAGCGAGGCATAATACGCAAAGGCGAATCCATAAACTTTTTATAATGAGGGGTCGGAATTTATTTAATAATATTAATTAATATTTTAAAATCAATATTTAAAATTAATATAAAATTTAAATATTTATAGTTATATTCGTAAAATTGAAATTTATTTAAATTGACATAAAAATTTAATTAAAGCTGACATATATATATAATAATAATAATGATTTTTTTAAACTTTTTTTATTACAAGTTTTAAGAAAGTTGTGTAACTTATATGCTAATGTCAATAATATAGAACAATATTTCTAAACTAGTAATTTTTACTAACAAAACTTCTTCTAAAACATATTTGAGTAATTATAATGTAAATTTAATTTGCAAAACTTGAAATAAAAAGGCTAAAAACACTTGTACTATGGATGGAAGGGTTACAAGATTACTAAGACTAACATAATAATTAGTTTTACCTTAGACTAAATTGTTAAAATAAAAATATTAAGAATTTTCTCATCTAAAGAAGACTAACAATGATTTTTTACAATATAAATCGGAAACAATAGAACTAATATTGATAATAAATAGTATTTTGGTGATATCATGGTGGTATTTTACAAAATATTATGAAGGCGAACAAATATCTATTTCCATATATAAACTATATAGCAAAAAACTAAAATAAAATATGGATATACCTGAGGGAGTTGAGGCAACTGTTTTTATAGATTCACCTGTAGAATCATTTGGATGGTGGGGGACTAATTGGTGGGAGCAAAGAACAGGGGAAAGGGGAAAGTGGAGTGCACATAAGAAAAGAAATAGAACAGGAAAAGAATGGGGAAAGTGGATTGTGGGACCGACTGATGGGGGTGGGGAATTGGTAGGATGTGGGTGGTGTTGGACAAAAAAATCTCAACTAAACAAAACGGTGTAGTTTTGATGAGTGGAATCCCACCAAAAAAACGACATCATTTTGATTAGTGGAAGTAAATTAAAAAGAAAAAAACCCTAATCTTCATCTTCTTCCTCCATTCTTCATCTTCTTCCTCTACGCGTCAAGCGACACCTTAATATGCATCAGTTCACCTCGCCCGCCTCAGTCCGTCTCTCCACCCACGTTCGTCTTGTCACACCGGAGGCAATAGATCCATCACCTTGCGCCGCCAGCGCCTTAGACGCGCATCAAACACATTTTATTAAAACCAAGACTGACCCATGAATCTGTGTTTTGGCAAGTTTTCTGAGGTGCTTCCAATTTTTCCATCTTTTCATCTTTACTAAATTTTGACTGCTTTGGCGGTTAGGCCTACAACTAAAAAAATAGCTAGCATAAAATGTACTCAGTACTTGTAAATGGTCTCTACCTAGCTCCGCATAAGTCTTACACAATAAAATATTATCGCATATAAAATAGTCACAAAAATGACGAGAGAAAGAAACCCCAAATGTGGCTACCTTGTTTACAAAGTCAAATACATATATAAACACATATTTGAAGTCTAGACCTGGCAATTTTGACCCAACCCGAAACTCAACCCGAACCCAACCCATACTTTTACGGGTTAGAGTCTTGATTATTGACCCATGAATCTGTGTTTTGGCAAGTTTTCTGAGGTGCTTCCAATTTTTCCATCTTTTCATCTTTACTAAATTTTGACTGCTTTGGCGGTTAGGCCTACAACTAAAAAAATAGCTAGCATAAAATGTACTCAGTACTTGTAAATGGTCTCTACCTAGCTCCGCATAAGTCTTACACAATAAAATATTATCGCATATAAAATAGTCACAAAAATGACGAGAGAAAGAAACCCCAAATGTGGCTACCTTGTTTATAAAGTCAAATACATATATAAACACATATTTGAAGTCTAGACCTGGCAATTTTGACCCAACCCGAACCCAACCCATACTTTTACGGGTTAGAGTCTTGATTATTGACCCATCTATTTTTTGGGTTGGGTTAGGGTAATAAGCTAATTTTATGGGTTGGGTTAGGGTAGAGAACATAACCCATGACCCAACCCGAAAATATATTTGTTAATAATGAAAAATAAAATATTAATTCACAATTATATATATATATACCTTATCCTTAAGCCCAAGTGCAGTAAGGACTATCTCACCTTTAATAATATCATATAATCTTAACTAAACAATGACCTAACCAGCTGCATATTAAACAAAGCGCCCAACCAGACCTTAACATAATATTGAAAGCCCAAATACTCTTGTCTTGTAGACTCGCATCCATTTTTCTTCTCTACGTCGTTGTTCATGTCTATGTCGCTCTTCATCTCTGCCTAAGGTTTGTTTTTCTTATTCTCACTGCCATAGTTGTTCTTGAGAACATATGTATGTTTAGATTTTCTAGAATGGTGAACAAAAGTAGGTGATATGTATTTTTTGTAAGGAGATCTTGATTATAGACCTCTTAGTGAATTCTGAAGCCAACAATACGGATATCGTGCTGTAAAAAAATTCCTCAACTCTTGGTAACTATTAAGTGATTGTGATTGTACTTTTCTAGCACACAATTTAAACAGGTGTAATTATTTTAAAACTTTTAGTCATAGTTTGAGGCTTTAAGCTCTCAGTTTATAAATTATTTCTAACTTTAGAAGATTTGTCTTTAGTATATTTCTCTAATGTAAAATGAAGATTTTCATTTTCGTTCCCTTTTTTTATTAAGGACTCTAGGATCATGTGCATATCTAGATAGGATTCCTGCCTAACAGTGGTAGAGTTTTAGGCTCAGAGTGATAAATATAAAGTTATGGAAAAAGTACGTGTTATTTTATTCATGGGAAATTGGTGTAATACTTTTACATTCTTTGCATAACATGGAATTCGTTTAAAATTGGGTCGATCAAGCAAGATTACTTCTCTTCCTTTTGTTTCATCCTAATTAGTTAGCACTGGATGTTTTTGGATTTTTTTTATTAATTTCTACTCCTAATCCATCTAAATTATTGTATGCTTAAAAAATGTGTTGGTTAGGGTTGAAGATTTTAAACGAGTTGGGTTAGGGTCATGATTTTCTGACCCATCCATTTTTGGGTTGGGTTGAATTGATGATATTTTGTATAGGTTGGGTTAGGGTTGATATCAACCCCACCCAGCGCCCAAATTGCCAGGTCTAATTTGAACTTGTTATGACCAAATTGCCAGGTCTAATTTGAACTTGTTATAGAATTTATAATTATTTTTTATTTTGTATACTAAATCGCATCATACAAACATCCCAATTTCTTGGCTACAACCACATGTAGCTATAGATAGCTACATACATGTACATTTGGTCATTGAAAACTGTACATGCGATCATTCAAAACTATACGGATGTATATGTACATGTATACAGTAAATTATGATATTTCTGAATTTGTACTAAATGTACATACTAACTTTATAAACTGTACAACAAACTTATAAAACATGTACATTTACTCTATACAAACTGTACCATGAAAAATGTAGCCAAAGATGGCTACATATGTTGTAGTTAAGACTCATTGTACAAACATTTCACTTGTTCGTTGCTATACTCCAGTTATCACTCCACTGTTTTCACTTCTCGCCGTCTCTTTCTTCCGTTCAGTTAGTACCTTCTCCTCTAGACACGAGCTGCTGGTTGTCAGCTACACAGCCGCAAATCGGGCAAAGGCCATGGCAGCAGCTCGTTCACTATCCCTATCACTATCATCACTACACTCCCTCCCGTCTTCTTCTGATCTCACGAACCGAAATCCGCTTATATTTCTCCCTTTAGCCAATCGGTACTGTTCTCTTCCTCGCACCTTATCCTCTCTGTCTCTCCAAACAGCCACAGGACGCCTCGGCACATTACGGACGCCAAGAAGAACGCCAACTGAAATTGGGAGATTGAGAGCCGCTGCTTCTGGGGATGCTTCTGCTACACCGATTCCAGCGCCTGCTAACACCGCCGCAACAGAGCAGATTATTTCCGCCTCAAGCAATAGCGGGGATGGGGTTTCCACCATCATCTCCATTCTCCTCGGAATTGCTTTCATTGGACTTTCCATTGTCACCATTGGGGTAAATGAAATTTGTTATCATATTTTGATGTACCTTACCCATTTCGAGGATTGCAGCTGGATTCTAAACTGGGCATTCGCGCGATTACATTGTTGTTGTGTACTCTTCTCACATGTGTGGTGTTTTCTGAACTAACTGAATTGGGGTTTTTTCCTTTATGGGATGAAACCAAAACCACAGGTTATATATATCGCGGTGACAGATTTTTTACAGAAGAGGGAGAAAGAAAAATTCGAGAAGGAAGAAGCAGAAGCTAACAAGAAGAGGAAGAAGGGTGGGAAGAAAAATCGGGTGAGAGCTAGAGCTGGCCCCAGAGGATTTGGGCAGAAGATCAAAGATGATGAATTTGATGATTAGGACACTGATTAATCTGTTAAATACTGTGAAGGTTCTTTTTTCGTATTTCTCTGAGTTACCCGCTACTTGCGTTCTACATTTCCACAATTTCAGTTAAAAGCGAAATCATTCATACAATAATTTACATTTAAAAAAACCAAAAGCTGTAAAAACGGAGAAGGCGATGGATAAACTACATCCCATACGAATGAGTAATGAAGGTAAGTAATATTGCATTTATGAAGAAAAACCATACAAAGAAGAAGTTCCTCAACCACAGCCCTATGAGAATCTAACAGCCTGTCTGTTCTTTTTGTACATTAAAAGTAAGAAGGCTAGGATTATAATGTTCTTTACAAAGCTAAAGGGAATTTAAAAAAAAAAAAAAAAAAAAGTAGCAGCATTTGATGCCTCGACGAATTCAGCCAATCTCTGCCGAACCAACCTCTCTGATTAAGCTTCACTCGATCTTCTTACTTCTATGTATATAAACCTTGATGAACTACACACAATGTACATCTCTTTTGGATCCAAAGCAACAACTACACTTCTTATTTGTACCTACCAGATCGATCCTGCAGGCTGAGGATCAGGCAGAAGGCCAAGAAAAAGGCTCCAAAGTTGATATGAGACAAAATGGGATCAAACGTGGCAATCAAAACCTTCAAGTTAGCTGTACAGCTTTGGTGGGTGGTTTATCTAAACCAACCTTATGCTGGAATAGGGTTGCAGCAGTCATCCGCAGCAGCAGCTCTTCTTTCTGCACATGTAAATAGATATTAGAAGAGATCCTTTTTATAGCAATTATTTTACGAATTCAGTAGAATGTTAGATATATATACCTCCAGCTGCAAGAAGTTTCTCTACTCGAGCAACAATATGTTTCCCATAAGTGTATTTCTTGAGGGCATTCAGATGAACCTTAATCCGTGTCATGATCAGCTCTCTCTGTTCATCGCTGCAAGTCTCCAGTACGTACAACATGCAAACTGATCTTTCATCATTGCCTGCATAAAGGGATACACACAAGAAATTAGGTTAAAAAGGCAGTAACAACAAGTACTATTTGTGAATGAGAATTCGCTCTGTATGCAAGATTGCTGCAAATAACGACAACCCAACCTGGAGAGGCTCGTTCTCATCAGTGGTGCCTAGCATCTCATTAACCATGATTTCTCTCTCATCAGGACCGCCAAAGATTAAACACTTCTCAATAACATTGGAAGCGAATTTCTGCTGACTCATCTGAACTATTCTCCCAGCCAACTCCTTAATTATAGCAGACCTTTCATGTGGTTTCCCATGCTCAAGCACATGCTGCCATGATTTTTAATACCATAGACAAGCACCCAAAAAAAAACAAAGCATAAATGAGCAAGAAGGAACAATAAATAATTCACGTACAGAGATCACACAGAAGGAAAGAAACACAAGATACTTAGGTTTCTAATTTTCAAAAATGTAAAGTTGCTTTGCTTCAACCCAAAAGTAAAAATCCACCAGCAGACTCCAAAACACAAAGGATTCGAATTTACATACCTGAACAACATAATTGCCATACTGGTCTTGAGCCAACATGCTCACAGATGCCATGATTTCATCCATAACCTTATTTTGCGTATTCGGGTTCTCACAGTGCTCAAGTACTCTCTATATTGCAAGACAATAATCATGTTAAATCAGCTAAGCCAGAGACCTAACGCATACATCCATCATCATATGGAGGAATATCAAAAAAAAGGGTGTAGCAAAGATTTCCCAACCTGAATGACACGACAACCATAAGGATGAGTAGATAGATCAACAACTTGGTTAAAGAATGACTCGACTATGAACTGAATAGCTTCTTCAGGAACACACTCGATGCACTTTTGAATGACATGATTCCCATTTTGATCACGAACGCAGCGCATCACATTAGCATCAAGCTCCTTGACCATTTTAATCTTCTGATCAATATCAACAACCTCAATGGCCTGAAAACAGAGAAGATTAGAGTAATCAGACACAGAAGCCAAACGAGTGAACAACAACCCATAGTTCAAATTTCTTTACTTGAAGAACAAAAGAAGCTGGCTAACAAATATTCCATAAACAGCCGGCAAATGCATTCAAGTGAGAGTCGTCCAAATCTTAGAGGAAGGAACAAAGTCATTGATGAAACCCCAAGGCAGAAATAGCTAAACTACCATAATCATCACAGAAATATAAACTATCCAGTGCACAAGTTTACAGTACCTTTTGGATTACACGGCAACCATACATTTGAAGGCTAGAGAAAGTACATGACCATCTAGCTTCCTAGCAAGTTCCCTTCTCTGAGCTGGCATCCCGTGCTCAAAAAACTGACATATGAAACTTGGTGTCAATCAACAACGCATGTTTATATTGACATAGGTAGCTCCATATAAATTTCTTGAGATAATAAAATAATGAGACAAACAGAGGCATTTGTTACCTTTTGAATCACATAATTACCAAAAACATCAGTCATGAGAACAAGAGCATGGGAATTGATTTCCTGGTAAACCATGTTTTTTCTTCAATTGAGGCATTCTCAAGTTTCTGTTGGATGAAACGGCTACCATACTGATCCGCACTGTTAACATAAGATGTAAAATTAGAAGATACCAGTAAGCAAATAGCTTGCAAGCGAATTCCAAGCATATTTAAATTAAAGCATAACATACCTGAACTCAACAACATGGCCAGCAATCTCTGAAAGCTCAAAGCACTTGGTCTTATTGCCCTTGAACTCATCTAGCAATGATGAGGGATATCCTCCATCCATGTTCCAAGGTCCCACACCTCCACCCAAGCTCCTCATAGAAGAGGGTAGCGCATGTTAAAGTCATGTTGCCTCATTGGACTACCAGGCCCCATAGGGAATTCGGTAAAACAGGACTGGCCAGTGGGCTCCCATGATAACCCATCCCAACACCAAAACCATTATTTCCATAGTAGCCATGGTTAGAACCGCTAGACTTATTCCCAAAGGGGCTACCATACTGTGACTTATGTGGGGATAAAAGGGATCCCAGATAAGCTTTCTGAAGAATCAGCATATGCCTGTTTTGAATAACCCCTCTCTGGTGATTGGTCACCAACAACAGCGAGTTGTGCTGCATATTCAGCTGACCTAAGATATTGAAGATACAATGGATCTACATAAGGCCCCTGAAGAGAATTCGAATTCATTTGGTTCGCAATTCTTCCTAGACTTTGAGAATCTGGTGAACCAGTCAAACTTTGACCAGACATTAAACCGCCACCCATACCTCTGAAGTCCATCCCATGACCCATTGCAGATGCAGCAGCAACATTCTCAAGCAACGGAGGGAGATTCATGTGAGGTAAGGTGGCTGCATTCAAGGAGTAACCACCCAACCCATAATTTGTCCCCTCCACTGGTGAATAAGGTGGTGATAAGGAACCACCTGTGTACGAGGACATAGAAGAACCTCTATTGTATGAATTGGACAAGGCGTTTGAATGCTCGACATGCATATTCCTTGAGTCAAACCCGCCATTTCTACCAGTAGATTGACGAGACATTGACTGAATTCCAAAACTATGGCCTGATTCAGACTTCATATATGGATGCTTAACATGCTCTTGATTTCCGTGCATATTAAACATATACTCACCAGAACGAGACCCAACTTGGGATGACTTCAGCAGCTCATCATCCATGCTACCATTCCTAGATAGGTTCATGCCAGATAAAGCATCCGCCAAGTTGGCCGAATCGTTCATCATGGGAGCAGCATCCATGAATGAGTTCTGAGAGATTAGATTTCTCTTCTCAGACACCCCTGTTCTGCCTCCTCCAATAGGATTGGGACAAGGGCTGGGTGTCCTAGGAACGAGCTGAGGATCAGGAGTTGTGCTTCTCGACAGTGAACCACCAACAGCTGCAGCATAGGAGTAGGATGGAACAGGGGCACCTAGCTTCTGGACTGTGGATGAAATCTGGCCACTGAATCCATCCCTCCTTAAAGTTGCTAGCTCAGCTTCTGCACTAGTCAGAGAATCAACATTCTCATCAAAGGTGTTACGGCTAGCAGGGCGAGATGAGTGCCTAGAGGGAGGATTAGAATGGCTCAAGTCATCCTGTAACAGGTCACACTGTCAGTCAAACACATGCATAAATCTATAAGAATGGTTAACTATACATATTGTGAGAATAAATCTACAACAACACATTAATCTCCAAGTTACAAGCCTCAAACGAGCCAACATAATATGCCATGACCACCTTTCCATCAATTATAAGACAAGGCAAGCAATATGAGAAAGCGAAATAGTCAAGTCCACAACTAAGAACAAAAAACAGAGCATGCTGAAACTTTATGAACTTATATATGAAATGTGCGCACCCAGTAATGTCTAAATACATATTCGTCTTAGAACTGTAAAGTATGAATAGCATTTTTATAATTTGCTGGCCCAATCTAGTTGGCCCCAGCCTAATAAAATAATCCAGTATCTTTTCTGCCATTTATTTTCAGCTAGACAGAAATGTGAGGAGAGTTGAAGTAACAACAGAAAGAACTTCCATCAATGCTTCGGAAATGAAAACAAGCACTTTCTCCCAATATTTCCTAATAGCACATTTCCTAGGATTACAAGTACGGGCAACAAAACTGAACTTTCCTCTTGTACAGAATCATAGCCTATATTCGTGTGATAGGGTTATGAGAGAAAATTAGCATACATCCCAAGGTTGGTACATACACCTTCCATAAAATAAAAGCCAGGGAAACCATCCACTTCGGATCAAATGGCTCTCTAGGAATATTACATAAGATCGGTAACTTAGATCTACACATACAACTCTGAATGACTGAAATCATAGATGATGGACACCCAAAAATGTGCAATTACAATTTACGTCTACTTGAATCACAACAATATGAAAGCATAACTAGCATAGTACTGCAGACAGGGGAAATCTTAAGCCATGATATACCTGGCATATCTCGGCTAGACTCTTCTGTTTGCTCCCTAGACCAATACCAGGTAAACCAATCAGCCCATCTTTTTTACCCCAGTCAGCCGAGCTTAACCCTTTCTCTAGCTCCACATCCCTATCATCTTTCTTTGAAGTGAAACCTGGTGGCATAGAACGCAATGCCCTTCCAGGTCCATTAGCCTCAGCAGCATTCATTTTTCTCCTATCCCCAATCCCACCAACATTGGAGCTACCACCTTGCAATCTCTGGGCAAACCTCCAATCCTCCTTGGACAAAAGGGGAGGGGGCAACCTCGGGTTTAAATTAACGTTTGAATAATAGTAGGATAAATAGGATGGATCAGACCTCAGCTCTTCCTCAGACATACCCAGCACATTGCCATTTCCATTCCCCGCAGTAGCAAAATCAGAGAATTCATTGTCTACAAACAGTCCTCCAACGGCGTTCAGGGAACCCTCCACCGTGGGTGGAGCAGAGCCACTCCTGTATATATTCAGTTCTCTCTCACGATCATCAGCCTCTTGCTTCCTCTGTTCACGTAAAAGCATCCCAATTTCCTTTTCAAGATTGTCATCAAAGGATCCATCGCTGCCTCCTCCTATTATAGGTCTCCTTCCCAACTCAGACAACATTTTCAAGCCTCCTTCAGGAAACTGAAGTTTCTTCTACAGAAAGCCACAGAACCTAACAAACCCTAGTAACTTAACCAGCCAAAGGAGACTGTCTTATCAGTAGCGCACCTTGTTCCCCGAACCTAAATATATTTACACGCACCCTTCACTAAAGACTAAGTCTTTACCGATCCTTTAGAGAATAGAAGAAATTCACAGTCCTGTCGGGTGCTGTTAGATACAAAAATTATTTCTTCTCATAGAAAATACCAAAAAACTCCCGCTTTTACCGTCGCTCTGGGTTGTCCTCAATCGTTTTGATATACCCCGATCAATGAACAGGCTTTCCCATGATAACTAATCACATTCAAAATCCGGTAGCCGCCATTAGAGCTGGAAAGAAAATGAGAGTCAGAAGTGAGACAGAGAGGTACAGGAAAGTGAAATGATAACAAGGAGAATACGGAAGCGGGTAGAAGGAGATCGGAGAAAAAACTCAACCATCTCAGGATCGATTCCGGCGGCTGATAGTGGCCAAGAACCCCTTGCTTAGGGTTTTTGCTATGATGACACACTTCCTTTTCTCCCTGTTTCTGAGAACGGAAGGTTGGTTTGGGTGATTTCAGGTCTTCCTCATCAAACCGAATTAAATACTGCACTCCTCTCTTTGCTAGCTCGCCGCTGCTTATCAAACAACAGCACTATGGTTTTATCATTTTACCCTTTATGCTCTCCAGTATTACTTTTACTTTTGAAATTTATATTATCCAAATCAGATCTTTTTTTTTCGTATACACTTGTAACGTAGTCGTTTTTGACAGTTTGCAAATGGCAAGTATACAAAGTCGTAATCTACTCTATTAAAGGATGAGTTCGTTAGGGTTTTTCCAGCTTAATCAGGGATTTGAGTTCAAGCGGAGTAATGGAGTTGAAAGGCAATAAAGGAAATATTTTCTCATATTGTTAGCATATTCCATCAAATAGAGAAAAGAGACTTGAGAGTGCTTTCCAATTTGTTTTTTTTTTTCAATTTGTTTTTAAAGAGATACTTTATCAACAATAATGCCAAAACGCTACCCAAAATGTAAATGTAAAAGTCTTGGTATAAGTTTTTTAATCGATAGGACACCATAAAAAAATAATGATGATGCTGAAACGGTACGTATTGATTTGTTTTTAGTTGCTAACAACATTTACAATTTGTTGAAGAATTAATTACTTGATAATTCTTAGTTGATGGTTTGTAAATTTCTCCAAGATTTTTTTAAAAAGGATATCACTCGAGTTAATGCGCATGATTCTCAAATTCATAGATGTATGATAAAGAAGAAAGACTTATTATTTTTACTGGTGGTGTTTACTTTTACCTTTCAAAGTATTGTATCCGAATTTGATAAAACAAATCATGGTTGTATAAAACGGTATGTTACGGTCGTTTATACGGCCTATCACCCGTTTTTGTAATTAAATGTATTGATACAGCCGTATGAAATCCGATTCATCGATCACCCTATCTCATAGTAGCATACGGCTGTATAATCATTTGTAGTTCTGTATTTACCGTATCTTTAAGAATACGGTATAAATTATTGAAGACAATGATTTGACTAGAGTAAAAAGAAGACTAATTTTTTCAATTAAATCCCTAAATGAAATTAATGTTGACCTTATATAAGGTTTTTCTTAAGAAAAAAATGATGATATCAGCACCACCACCATTAATAATAAATTGAATATTTGTGAGAGCAAAATTACAATTATACCAATAACTTTCTATCCTACTATTTTTTTTCTACTTAGTAATAGTGTGACATTTTCTTAAAATTCACTTATGTAACTTATCTTACATCGCTCAACAAAACTTCTACAAAATTCATATAGTTCAAGAATGCGATAAATTTAAAATATATAAATATACAATTTGAGGTATTAATAACAAAATGCTAATATTAAGTATATAATGGAACATATTTCATACTTATAAATATTTATTATATATTTTTTATTATTTAAATATTAATATTTCATCTGTACTGGTTCTCTATTTTATCTGTATATACTTCCGTATCACGTACTCTCAATAGTTCGCATTGGACTCCCGTACCGTTTTTTACAACCTTGATACAAATTGAATCAAAATTCATCAAGTGGGTTCTAAGTCTAACCTATGAACAACTCGATAATATTCGACCAGAATACCACTAAGCTATAAGGATCAATGAGGTTGTGATCTAATATAATACAACTATGGTTGATGTTGTTGGTGGCGCTGGTGATGTAGTTGTTGTTTCCTACTGTTGTTCCAGGTGATTATCTTGTTGATGATGTTACTATTATAGCTGCTAATGTTGATGGTGGTGTTGAAGTTGTCGTCTTTATTATTGTTGTTGTTATTATTGCAATTATTGTTATTGCTGCAATTATTGTTATTGATGTTGATTGGTGTTGTTGTTATTGCTCCTATTGTTGCTAGTATAATGGCTACAAATGTTGATGGTGGGGTTATAGTTCTTGAGACTACAATAACGATATAACTGTTACAAAATCATATATTTAGTAATGACATCACTTTTAATAATGAATAAAAGTCGTTACAATTAATAAATTGATCTTTAGTTTGTCATCTCGTATGACGACATATAACGACTTTTATCATTATAATAAATTAAATTAGAAACGATTTGATTTTTGTAACGATTTTTTGTTCTTACAATATTCAATATTTTAGTAGTGAAATTTATAAATGTATGATAAAGAAGAAAGACATGGTGGTGTTTACTTTTCCCACTCACAGAGTTGTATCCATTCTGAATTAGATAATACAAACTGAATCAAAATTCATCAAGTGGATTCTAACCTATGAACAGCTCGATATTACTCAACCACAATACCACTAAGCTATAGGGATCAACGAGGTTGTGATCTAATGTAATTCTAATCTATGTTGTTTTTTATGTTGTTGTTATTTGTGTTGTTTTTTTTTTAATGTTACAATTGTTATTCTTGGTACTATTGTTGATGCTTTGATGATGTTTGTTTTATTCCTATTGTTGTTGTGTTGTGCAATTGTTGTTGTTGTTGTTGCTACTGTTATTGGTGTTAGTGTAGGTGTTGATGATGATAGTGGTGGTGGTGGTGGTTATGATGATGATTTTTACGTTTATGCCTGTGTCAATAGTTGTGTTGTTGCTAGTATTGATGTTGTTGTCGTAGGTAGTATTATTGTTCTGTTGATGATAAAGTTGTTTCAATATTTTTTTATTTTTTTCTTTCATTCATTTATTCTCTAATCCTTATTTGTATACCTTTGGGTTTTGTTGTTTCTTATGCATTATGCTTTGTCCGAAGAGATGCCCTAGTTCAAAGGATTTATTTGAAAGAGCTTCTTGTCGTGCATAAGGGTTGGTTAGATAACATGCTCTTGTTTGAAGATAGTTTTTAATGACTTCGGAATCTACTTCATCTCCGTGACACTTACATTTCTTTTATGGGAAATTTCATGAAATACCACTATATTTTTGGCTAATTCATGAAATTTCCCTTCTTTTATTATAGGTGCTCTTTGTTTTAATAACATTGTGAAATTAGTCTACATGGATGTCATGAACTTTGACTTTACTCTCTTCCTGATTGAAAGAGGTTATCAGATAATAATAATAATAATAATAATAATAATAATAATAATAATAATGTGTGAGAAAATGGGCTAAGTTAGTTAGTATGTCCGATAGTGCACAACATAAACAAAGTGACATTACGGCAATGAGAACAGACTACACATTGCAACTTTTGTTTGATTGACAATCATTATAAAAACATTGGTGCTAATTAAGTTTTATTTAATAGTCTATGGTAAGGACAATAGGGTTCCAATTAAGTAGTTACATGGACATTATATAATTTCAGATGATCAGTTAATGAGCTACACAATTGATTAGAGACACCTATGACGACCTATCTTTTTTTTATAAGTAAGTGCATCAAGAGCTTCATTATTAAAACAAGGAAGACATTACGATTACCCAAGGCGGCACCCCTTCAAGCTACAAGGGGCCTCATTAAACCCTTAGTGAGCAAAACCCATTGGGAAAGATCTCAACAAGGAACAAGAGTACCCCATGTAACTCCTTATTACAAGAGCGAAATACAGAACCTAAACCTTACCCTCACTTCTACACCCCACTCCATTTATATCCTCAGCTCCACATATGCTTTCACACATCATTTGGATGTCTACTTAGTCCTTAAGCTAATCCCGTCAGCACTTCTACCGGCTTCCTTTGAGAGCCAAAGGCTTCCACACTTACAGGTAAACCCATCCACCATACCGTCGTCCATTGCCATACATCGACCTTGATCTACCTTGCTACTATATTCACTTCAAACTTTCCTTCATTGAATTTTATAGCATTCCTAACTTTCCATATAATCCATGTTGTATAAAAGAAGATTGATCTCCAAACTCTATGCACCCGCTGCTGATATTAATTCCTTGCTCATCCAAATGGAAGCTCATTGCTCATGCATCCTGTTCAGGTAGTACCGGCCGGTATGTTATGTTCGATCCCCCACTACCAGCACAAATGTGATCAAACCTTACGTACTTACTTACATAGAAAAAATAGATGGTCTTTGGTCTCAAATACCCTGCCACACAACACACGATAACATTGTCCGATTGTAGAGTTGAGTCGGTGTTATTTGATTTGCCCTTGTGGCACCCTAAGCCATGTGCCTATAATTATAAAAAAAAAACATTGTCCGATTGCAATCAAGTCACGCTCAAACTATATATGCATCCTAGTGTTACTCCGACCAAACACCAAGAACCAGACAAACAACTCAATCTTGGTATCACGTACTCATTCCAAAAATGCTTTTAAATTTACCTTAGTTTCACCGGGATTTGTTTCTTGGTCCAGGATTTTCATCGTTTTCCTTACCTCAAACATTCCTGAGCATGACCCTGTCCGGCTGTCATCCTCATATCTTCAGCACAACACTGCTACTATTAACCTCAAATGGAAAGAGCGTGCATAAATTGAACTATTGAATAAATAATCCAAGTTTGCTTTACACGAAAACTATTTGAGGCGATATAAGGCTCAAGAATCATGACCTGTTATCACCTTAAACTAATTTGTCACTTTGTGTATTATCTTCTTATTTGAAACGTTTTATAAAGACCAAATAAGAAGAGATTTCCGTGTTCTTTAGTTATTAGAAAGAAAAAAAAAATTAACTAGCCAGGAGATTTTACCGACATAATTGCACAAAATGGCTAAGTTAATTACATATATAGTATATTAATTTCTCCGTTAGCATTAGAATTAGATCTAGATCAAGGGGTGAATTATTCAAACAATGATTTATCATTTGCCTGGCCGAGTATATTTCTATGATGCTTGCGACGTGCATTGAGCTGCATATATTAAAAGCTCGAGGTTGAAAGATCGTGTCAAATGGCTACCAATATTTATCCTTTCAAATCCACCTGTTATACAGGACATTTTTTTTTTTTTTTTTGCAACACTTGTGACATTACTTCTCGATGAAGGATTTTGCCCCTTCCAATACTAGTCCTTGTCTCTGTCCCTAGTGCTCAAAGTGTTTTGTAGTAAGGTCCAGTTTCTTCCGTGGTTTCATACCACATGTAAATAACCTACCGGCTAAATTAAAAGTTATAGAGAGGAGTCGGTACAAAAATAAAAAAAATAAGGTGAAAAAAGATAATTTTTTTTTTTTGCAAATACATGTGTGCGCGTGCGCATACCGAAGGTTCAAAGTGGGCTTTATTATTTGGAGAGAAACAAAAAAAATTAAAATATTATAACTTATAAAATATAAGTGCAAAAATAAAATAAAAATTATACTATTGATCATCATAATTCGTACTCTCCAAAATAAGATGTGTCATGAATATATTTTTGGTAAACTTTAAATTTATGTTTTATATTGTGTTGTGTTAGTGCAAAGTGCATCTTATATTTACATAAAATGAATCAGTAGTACTCTTACTGAAGTGAATCTTACATTTACGTAAAATGAATCAGTAGTGCTATAAAAGTACATTTTTTTCTACTATAAAATTCAGTTTCATATTATAGAGTTTCCTTTACATTTTGATGAGTTAGTGCAAAGTGAATCTTATGTTTTTTGTAAAATGAATTAGCAGTGTTATAAAAGTGACACTAGTATGACAATTATAGTTATTGTAATGTTATCAAAGTGAATCTTATGTTTACGTGCAATGAATAAGTAGTTATAAAGGTGAATTATTTTTTCTACTATAAAATTCAATTTCAGATTATAAAAGTTTCCTATATATTTTGATGTGTTTGTGCAAAGTGAATCTTATGCTTACGTAAAATGAATCAATAGTGTTATAGAAGTGAATCTTATGTTTACATAAACCCTAACCTTAAAAACCACCCTAGGAAAGCTATAAACGTCGAAGACATTTTTAAGGTTTGTGATGCAATCCCTAAAACACAAACCCTAAAAAACTATCATGTCAGTGATGACATTAAAAAGTATATAACTTCAAAAAAAGGATTACTCTACACCACACACTCTAAAAACCACCATAGGAAAGCTAAAAAATGTCAAAAGGAACTTTTAGGGTTTGTTGAGCAGGATTTATGTTCACTTTTAAAAACACAAATGATTCACATTATTTAATGTGAAAGGCGCATTTTTTAAACATAAGTCACTTTTTTAAAACAAATGATTCACTTTCAATTAATAAAAGGTTCACGGTGAAATCTTAAAACATATGTAGATACAAAATATAAAATTTATCAAAAATATTCATGTTTGATCTTATTTTGAAGAGCTCGATTTTTAATGATAAATGGCAGGAATTTTTTATTATTTGGACTCATATTTAATAAATTATTACAACACTTCAAAATTTTACAAAAAAACAAAGATTGAAAAAGACAAAAAGTGAGATGACACTGGCTCTATGATTCACATTATTTGGACGTATTTTGCAGCTGTTTTGGGAAGTGTGTTATTGGAGAAGAACATGACCCACACAGGAACCACCTTTTATGTTGTATTTATGTCATCAAATATGCCACAATTATAAAGACCGGACGGAGCCACATATCTATATTGCTAATCCCTTCACGGATATCAAATAAAGAAAGTATAAAGAAGAGAAACACATATTCCAACGTCATTTAGGTAGATGCCTGAAGTCAGTACATTACAATCCATTTCATAAGTCACCCTGTATCCACATCCTGCATTTTAGATTCTTTCTACATATAGAAATTTCGCACTAAAAGTTCACTACGGATTTTTTTTTTTTTTTTTGAAACAAAAGTTCACTACGGAATTGTTGACGATGGATAACGATAATCGGGTGATAGATTCTAACTTAACCTCAGATTACTGTCAAATTTCTTGACACTGTAGTTTCTTGCTACAAGTAATAGCTGATGCACACTGAAGTTTGAAGCTAAACCCACCATAGAAGTTGAAAAAAGAATTGAGATTCTAACTATTTGCTCTTAAGCTTCACGTATCAAGAACCCATACTGACCAACAATGCGATTTGCATAGAAAATGTGAAGAAGGATGCAATAAGATCGAAGCAGCATAAGAAGCTTTAAGCACTACTAACAAATCGAACACAACCCCATCTGCCGCACCGAACAAAACTTGAGAGAAAATGTACTTATGATAATGGAGAAAAATTTAACCATGCAAAGAAACTACTCAGCCCGACCTCTAGGAGAATTTGGAACTTTGTCCGTCTCTTTTTGTACAGTCAACTTGAAAAGAAAAACTAGAATAAGAACCACCTTAACTTTAAATCGGCTCTTTTTTTTCTTTACAAGCTCAAGACAAGAAGAAAAAACATGTACGCTCACTCTAACTTGATATATTCAACATTATGCTGTCCGCCGAACCAAATTTCCGATTCTGCTCAGTTGATCCTTCTTCTACTATGTATAGAGAGACCTACACAATGTACAACTTCTTTTCCTCTTATTATTTTTACCTATTCAGAAGCCCTTACCCGCACCCTCGTGGCTGGACCAGGCACAGAGCCATAAGCGTAGACAGGATGGATGATATAAGACAAAATGGATGCCACAAAATGAAACCTTCAGGTTAGCTGTACAGAGCTCGCTTTGTTGATTTAGTGATGTCTAAGAAGGGCCCGGAGGCAGCCCAGCAGCTCTCCTTTCTGCCAAAAAGAATGGTAATGTATGTGAAGATCAAAGCTCTTTTTCAAGCAAGAATGTATTTAATATTTAATAACAAACGAAATTTCTTTCTTCATACACACAACGAAGTACATTTGTTATTACCTCCAGCAGCAAGAAGTTTCTCTACACGAGCAACAATGTGCTTCCCATAAGTGTATTTCTTGAGCGCATTCAGATGAATCTTAATTCGAGTCATGATCAGCTCTCGTTGTTCATCACTGCAAGTTTCCAATACCTTTTGTACAACGTAGTTGGCAAACTGGTCTTTCATCATTGCCTGCGTTTGTGAAAGAGGTAAACACAAACCACCATGTCAGGACAACATAAACACAGAGACAGGTATAATCCATCACGAGTACTTTCTCACTGGACGCAGAAACACAGACAAACCTGAAGAGGTTCATTCTCATCTGTAGTGCCTAGCATCTCATTCACCATGAGTTCCCTCTCCTCCACATCCCCAAAAGTCAAACACTTCTCAACAACATTAGAGGCAAATTTCTGCTGACTCATCTGAACAATCTTCCCTGCCAGCTCCTTGATTATAGCAGACCTTTCATGGGGCTTCCCATGCTCAAGCACATGCTGACACAAATAAAGAAAGAAAGAAACGTCAGAAAACAACAATGATTGACTGAACCACAGTACAATTCGGTTGATAAATGACCAATAGGGTTATGCATGTTCATCCACACACATGCACCTTCCAATAACACCCAACACAATATCTGAAGCACCGTCATGAAGGATAACTAACTCAAAGTTTAGAGATGTAGGTCAACATTATTTGCATACCTGAACAACATAATTGCCATATTGATCCTGAGCCAACTTGCTAACAGATCCCAAAATTTCATCCATAACTTTGCTTTGAGTATTTGGGTCTTTGCAGTGCTCCAGTACTCTCTGTTGAATAGAAATATATGTTAAATACGGTTGAGCAAGAAACCCAATTCAATCACCCATCGTATGAAACATTTCAAAAGAAGTTATGTTTTGAAACCTGAATGACCCGGCAACCATAAGGATGCATAGAAAGAGAAACAACTTGGTCAAAAAAAGACTCAATGATGAACTGGATAGCTTCTTCAGGAACACACTCGATGCATTTCTGAATAACATGATTTCCATTTTGATCACGGACACAGCGCATGATATGGCCATCAAGCTCCTTAACCATCTTAATTTTTTGATCCAGGTCAACAACTTCAATTGCCTGCAAACAGAAACAGAGAGATCATACCAACAAGGAACCAGATTTCACAATAAAAAAACCCATGACGAAAAGCATCATAGTAAGAGTTTAAGCTAATAATTCTAAGGAAAGGCTAACAATCTACATATATCAAGCTAAAATAATCTAATCTAAAAACATTAACGCAACAAAGTTTTAAGCTGGTACCTTTTGGATCACACGGCAGCCATACATTTGCAAGCTAAGAGCAAGCACATTACCTTCTAGCTTGCTAGCAAGTTCTCTTCTCTGAGCAGGCATACCGTGCTCAAAAAACTGAAAAACATAATATTGAAGCCAGTTACAAACGTTTTAACAGAAACACTGTGATGAGTACAAGTGACAGTTTCCATTGAGAACAAGTAAGAATGAAGCATTACTTACCTTCTGAATCACATAATTTCCAAACACATCAGTCATAAGACCCACAGCATCAGGATTGATTTCCTGGAAAACCATATTTTTCTCCTCAATAGATGCAGTCTCAAGTTTTTGTTGGATGAATCGGCTTCCATACTGATCCGCACTGCTCACATAATACAAGTATATTCAATTGGAGAGAAGACAAACGAAATACCAACATAGTTAATTGATTAGCCAGAAGCAAGCAAAAATCATACCTGAAATCTACAACATGGCCAGCAATCTCTGAAAGCTCAAAGTTTCTTGTTTTGTTACTTTTGAACTCCTCTAACAATGAGGCAGCATATCCTCCATCCATGTGCCAAGGTCCCATTCCTCCCCCACCCAAGTTCCTAGCAGAAGAAGGAAAGCGCACATGAAAGTCATTGTGCCTCATTGGATTACCAGGTCCCACTGGAGAATTTGGAATGATAGGACTGGCCAGTGGACTCCCATGATACCCCATTCCAACACCAAAAGCATGGTTTCCATAGTAACCATGATTAGAACCGCTAGACTTGTTCCCGTAAGGGGCACCATATTGAGACTTCTGAGAGGATAAAACAGATCCCAGATAAGCTTTTTGAAGAGATTCCACATATGCATTCTTCAAGTAACTCCTATCTGGTGATTGGTCACCAAGAGCAGCAAGCTGAGATGCATAATCTGATGACCTTAGATACTGAAGATACATCGGGTCCATGTAAGGCCCTTGAACAGCATTCCCAACCATCTGGTTCCCAATTCTACCAAAATTTTGAGGATCAGATGCACCTGTCAAGCTCTGGAGGTCAATGCCTAAGGAATCCATCCCATAACCCAAAGCCGAAGCAGCAGCCACATTCTCAAGCAATGGGGGCAAATTAAGGTTACCTAATTGACTGGCAACCATAGGAGACAAGGGAGCAGAGTTCAAGGGATAGCCACCAAGACCATAATTTGTCCCATCTAAAGGTGAAACTCGAGGGGATAAGCCACCACCGTTCATAGTTGACACAGACGACCCTTTAGTATAAGAATTAGAAGAAGGCTTCAATCTCTCAGCATGTGCACTTCTCAAATCAGGCCCAGAATAGTGAGAAGGCATCAAATGAGCACCAAAACGACCAGAATCAGATTTTTTATATGAATGTTTATAATGATCATGATTCCCATGTTGGTTTAGAACAAAATTGGGTTCACCAGCATCAATTTGTGATGACTTAATCATCTCACCATTGACACCACCATTTGGAGAGAGGTTCAAACCAGATAGGGCAGCAGCAAGGTTGGCTGAATCATTCATCCCCAGAGGTAAATCGCCATACAAGTTTTCAGTAGTCATATTTCTCCTCTCCGAGGCCCCTGTTCTACCTCCTCCAATAGGAGTGGGGCAAGGGCTAGGGGTTCTGGGTACAACATGTTGGGGATCAGGAGTGGTGCTTCTGGACAATGAAGCACCCAGTGCAGCAGCATAAGAATAGGATGGTGCAGGGGCACCAAGCTTCTGGGTTGTGGGTAAGCCCTGGCTGTCAGTTATATCTCTTCTCAAATTTGCCAGTTCAGCTTCTGCACCACTCAAAGAATCAATGTTTTCATCAAAAGTATTGCGGCTAGCAGGGCGAGATGGATGTCTTGAGGAAGGATTGGAATGGCCCATGTCATCCTGCGATAGCTCAATATCAAATCAACATTATGAGCCTAACCCAACAGTTGTATATAGTACAGCAAGAGAAAGCGGGAGTAGATACATAAACGAAGAAATGTCAATATACAACCTTGAAGACGAAATAACAGTCACTGTATCTAAAAAATGACGCAAATTTCTGTAGTTAACCGACCCAATCTAGTCCTTTCAAGTGTCACTTTCAGTTAAAGCTAAAATCATTAATTACAGCCACAACACATATTTAGTCAGAGAAGAGCAAGCTTCTTCTTTTTCTTATTTCCATTTCCTGTAAATTTTGGTAGTAGCAAACGTTCCAGATTTGCAAAGAATATACATAAACTAAAACGTCATCGATTCTGTGGCTGTAGTAGACGTTTCTGAAAACGTTCAAAGAGGGATAACATCCAAGGTATGCCTCACTAATGTCTTTTCTGACAAGGATCCGGGCACATAACCGGTCACACACATCTAGAGAAAATATCTCCATTATTAATGTCAATTTTGGAAACTGTAAACAGATACTACCAATAAAGTCAGACTAGCAAGAATGAATAGCAACAAAACGCAAGCATTAGTACCTGAAACATCTCACCAAAACTCTTCTGTTTGCTTCCTAGACCAATACCAGGCAAACCAATCAGGCCATCTTTACCCCAGTCAGCCGATGCTACCCCTTTATCTGAAGACTCCACCTCCCTCTCATCTTTCTTCGAATTGAAACCTGGAGGCATAGAAAACATTGACCTTCCAGGACCATTAGCTACCTCCGGTTTGTTCACTTTTCTCCTATCCCCAATCCCGCCAACAGTAGAGCTACCTCCTTGCATTCTTTGAGCAAACCTCCAATCTTCCTTAGATAAGAGGGGAGGGGGTAATCTAGGGTTCAGATTAACATTGGAATAATAGTAGGATAAATAAGCCGGATCAGACCTCAAATCCTCCTCCGATACAGCTGTCCCATTATCAGTATTGGTAGTCGTAGCAAAATCGGAGAAACCACTACTGCTCCCAAATAAACCACCGACGGCACTCAAAGATCCCTCGACAGTAGGAGGAGCAGAGCCACTTCTGTATATATTCAACTCCCGCTCACGATCATCAGCCTCCTGCTTCCTCAAAAGCATCCCTATTTCTTTCTCTAGACTGTCATCAAACGATCCTTCGTTACCTCCTCCTCTTACCATCTGTCTTCTTCCCATCTCCGATAACATTCTCAACTCCTTTTCACCTAACTCGATCCTTTCTTTTTTTGTTAACTGAAAGCCGCAGAACCTAAAAGAACCCTAGCAGCAGAAACCAGATGAACGTGTATTTAAGTCTAAAAGCGGGACAACTCGTTATCCTACCCACTTACTGTATTTACACAACACGGCTTACTAAAAAAAGACCAAGTCTTTAACCGATCATTTGAAGAAGAAAAAGAAAAGTGTCACCGACTAATGAAGAGAAAAACAGTTAGATACATATATATATTTCTTGTTTTATAAAATCAAATATTCTCCATTCTTGTAAAATTCTGTTTAACACCCTTTATAATTTGGTAAACAATGATCGATGAACGAGGGAGCAATTCACATTGAAGATACTGCAGCAATCATGAGAGGTGACGATAGAGAGATAGAACGGATTATGAACTTAAGAGTGAAAGAAGAAAGATGGATTCAAATAGATCGGAGAAGATGAAATTCAACAGGATGGATCGATTCCGGCGGCTAGAAACCCCATACTTAGGGTTTTGGGTGTGAGTAGAGAGAGAGAGAGAGAGAGAGAATGACTTTTGTTTTGGTGAGTTCAGGTCGTCTTCATCAAAACCAAATAAATACTGCCAGTATTCACTTCGGTTTCTTATTTCCTTTTTTTTCGGTTCCTCTTTGATTTAATTGGAAATTATTAGTAATTATCTATCTTCACTTACGCACTGTTTGTTTACAGGGGAAAAGTAGGGGAAGGGAACCAAAAATTAACTATTCCTCCCTTCCCTGTGTTTGTATTGTTGGGAAACAGAGTTGGGAAGGGAATTAATTTCCCCTCGCTTTTTCCGCGAGCGTGTTGCTCCATTCCCCTCAGATATAGTACGGGAATAGTTTCTCCTATTCAATACTAGTAGTGTAGGTACAATAATAATTATATTGATGTTTTCCTTTTTTATTTTATGAATTGTATTAATATAACAATGAATGAGTGCAGTATATTACTCCCTCCGTCCTCAATTGACCGTCCTGTTTACTATTTGGATATGTCGTTTGACTTTAATTTTAACATATAAGATAAATTAATTTTGAAATTTTAAATTTTGCATATGATTCCTTACCTGATAAACTATATGTTACAAAATTTAGTTTTCTAAAATTATTTTATTTTATATGCTTAATATTGAAGTGGAAAAACGTGCCATAAATTCAAGACGGAGGGAGTATATGTATAACATATAAAACTAAATTTTTTATTTTAATTTTCATAAAAATATTAACATATCTATTTTGTTACAATGTGAAGATGAGGTTACAAAAATATTTAAACTCTAATTTAACGTAATCAATATCTAATTTTATATAATCACATAAAACTCTAATATAAAATTAAATATTTAATATGTATCATATATTAATAACTATATTCATGTTCCTTTCATTTCTATTTCCATTCTCTTTCCCTTCTACAACCAAACAATATGACATTTTTCATTCTCATTCCCATTCTCTTTATTTTCTCATTCCCATTCTCTTTCCCATTTCCCTTGGCATATCCAAACAGTGCCTTACATAAATTCAAACCTAATTACTCCCTCCGTCCTGAATTGACCGTCTTGTTTACTATTTGGACATGTCGTTTGACTTTAATTTTTAACATATAGTAAGATAAATTAATTTTGAAAATTTAAGTTTTGCGTATGATTCCTTACATGATAAACTATATGTTACAAAATTTAATTTTATAAAATTATTTTATCTTATATTTAATATTGAAGTGGAAAAACGTGTCATAAAACAAACAGGACGATCAATTCAGGACGGAAGGAGTAATTTTACATGATGGTGTATATTACTACCTCCGTCCCGTCATAAGTGTCCTATTTGCTTTTTGGCACGTTTTTCCACCTCAATATTAAACATATAAGGTAAAATAATTTTATAAAACTAAACTTTGTATTATATAGTTTATTATGTAAGGAATCATATGCAAAACTTAAATTTTCAAAATTAATTTATCTTATATGTTAAAAATTGAAGTCAAATGACATGTTCAAATAGTAAATAGGACGGTCAAGGTGGGACGGAGGGAGTATGAGTGATTCCAGATATTTTCCCCTGTCTCTCTGTTTTTAATTAAACCGGTTTATAATAGTCCATCGATATTTATAAATGGAAATTTAGCGATTAAGAAAAAGTTACGTTGTATCGCGATACAAAAGGTTAATTGACCAACAGCAGAGCGAAAGATACGACGACTGACCCGCACCATTTTGCAGATAGGTCGTGATTGGGCCTTCTCTTCTGACTTACTACTAATATTTTTTTCCTCGTTGTTACCACTTTCTATTTCGCATATAATTAAATTATGTTTTTTTTATTTAAAAAAAAAGTTGGGTAAGGTTTTCCGGGAATTCCACGTCAGGCAAGTATTAGATTCGAATGGGGCAGAGTGGTCTTTTGACGATGATTGAAGCACGATCTGCAGTTTGTTGTTGTCACGGTAGATTAGGATAGTGTAGAAAGTACAGGTGGAGCTTTGTTGGCTGGCTGGATAACCAAATTCTCTAAATTACCCTCCTTTCTTATACAATCTCCCATATTGTATTGTGTACAATATATCACTTGAACTATAAGTAAGATGATAGTATAATTGTTGAGCTATACTCCAACTTTATTAGAGATTTAAAATTCAACATTTTTACATTACGGTTGTACGTATAACAAATAATATATATGTGAAACACAATTTTTTTTTTCATAGACAACTTTATGACTATCATCAATTTCATTTTATACAAATTAATTAGATAGCAACTGACTTTAGATAGTTGATTAATTAAATATTGCTATCTTAAATATATGTTTCAGTATTTGGTTTATTAATGTTAACTAACTATTTCTAAAATATGTCATTTGTTCATGACTTATTATTGTTAGAGTACTCAAAAGATCAGATAGATTAATTCTCAAAGATTTCAAGTCTAAGAGTAAATCCAAGCAAATGCTCTCTATTTGTGGAAGGTGTTACAAAGACTCGGTAACATGAATTAAGTGATGCTATATAGGTTGAAGTGGGTTCTTTGTCGGTGAGATATCTAGGAGCTCCTGTTATAGCAAGAAGATTGAAAGTTCAAGATTATGCCCCTCTTATCATCCAAATTACCAAACGCAAAATTATTTTTCTGAAAGGAGGATATTTCTAAATTTTCCAATGCAAATTTATTTTATTTTGATAAAAGAATATTTTTAAAATTTATTTTTCATCAGATATGTTCAGAAATTAAAAGATAATTATTGAAAAGTCAAAACTTCAAAATTCCAAAGTCATTATGCTGCAAATATCATCCCTTATCATATTTTTAAATTTCATGACATTTTGAATTGTTTTGGCCATTTTCGGATTAGAGAGAAAATTACAAGATGACTTGTATTTTCCTTTAATTTTTGGGCTTTGGGCTTCAAATAAAATTTCCCGGGATTTCGGTCACGGATGGGCCTCATAACCTGATTGTAGTTTTTATTTTAATGGATGGAAGCCTTTTCCTTATAATTTTTGAAGATTTGGGGCTTTGATTATTAAAAAAGTTAGCTTATAATATGTATTAAAAACTAGAGTAATCACAGGAACCTCCTTAAGGTTTTAGGATAATACTGTTAACCACCTTGTGTTTATCATAATTATTGTTAACCACCTTGAGATTACGATATCTTTGACTACGAGCCCCCGGATTACTAACCTGTCAACTTATTGACTAAATGATGTCAAGCTGGACAAAAGCACTACTTAACCTGCATCGTCTAAGTATCTCTCATCCCACCGGTATTTTCCTAACAACGTCAACCCTAACCCAGGAATGATCTAAAACCAAGAACAAATTCATCCTTAAGCGTTGCGTAGCAGACAAACAACCTCCTAAAAACGCGTGGACCATTCATGGATTAGGGTTGACGTTTTAGGATAATAGCAGTGGGATTGTAGAGACTTAGACGATGCTGATTAACCAGTGTTTTTTTTCCAGTCTAGCATTATTTAGTGAATAAGCTGACAGTCAGCAAGGGGTTAACGATTTATTAACGAAGCTATAGTTCAACGGCTCATAGTCAGAGATACCATAATCTCAAGGGGGTTACCAATAATTATGAGAAACACACGGAGGTTACCGGTATTATCCCAAATCCTCAAGGGGGTTCCCAGTAATTTACTCTAAAAACTAATTTTTCAGAATCAAAAAATCCAAAAAATGCCCTTTATGATGAACAAGTTGTCACCACATTTCTGAGGTTCATGGGTTATTCATGCAAAGATAGGTAATACCGAAAATGTCCTTAACAATTCGTGATTCCATGTCTTTTGACCGTTTTGCCCTTCGCTGCATCTATGCCTGACGGGACTCCTTCCGAGGGTCAAATATTGGGTCTAACCAGCCGCTGAAAATTTTAGTGGCACATTATGAAGTTTTAAATTTGAGTAGTTATAGTAAACTATGCATTGAAGAATTTTCAATGCATATTGTAAATTTCAAAACTTGGTCTACATGTCGGGGCACAAATGTCATTTAATGTAATTATATATCTAACGATCTGGCTACATTCATGAGGGCATGTGACTTACTACGAATAACTTTTTTGGGGGGCATATAAAATTCATGTTCAAAAATTATGGTAATTTATTAATCATTAATGTTTTTAATAGCATATCATGAATGTTTCAAATAACACTACAACAATGTGTGTCAATGAAGGCAACTTGTATAAGATCAACAGAGGCAACTAAAACCTTGCCTCACTTCATCTAACCAAAGAAGGTGAGCAATATTGTCGCCTCTGATGGTCTGATCAATGGAGGTGAGCAAGATTATGGCCTCTGTTTGTTTGATCATTGATTAATGGAGGCGAGCTAGATTGTGGCCTCCTTTTGTATGATCAATGGAGGTGAAATTTATTTATGCCTCCTTTGGTTTATTATGGTGAGTCACAGTATAGGATCATTGGAGGAAAATTTAAGGTTATCTCCGTTAACAAGACCAACGGAGGTGAGTTTTTTTGCCTTCATTGTGTATGCTTAGGTATGATTAACCGAGGCGACTTATGTTAGTTGTCTCAATTGATCCGTTACTATAGAGGCGAGCTTTTCATTTTGCCTCCGTTACGTATGCTTAGGTATGATTAACTGAGGCGACTTATGTCTGTTGCCTCTGTTGGTCTGTCAGAACGAAGGCGACTTCTTCATTTTGCTTCTGTTGTGTATGCTTAGGTATGATTAATTGAGGTGACTTATATGAGATGTTTCCGTTGATTCGTCACAACTGAGGCGACTTTTATTAAGTGCTTATGCTGCTCTGTCACAACAAAGACATCTTAGGGGTTGTTCTATGGTGAGCTTAATATTTGGGATAAAGCTTCAAATCCAAGCTTTTTGTTAAAGTTGGGTGTAGTTAACTAATAATGGTTTGCCATGTGTACTATAGTCAACTTTTTGTGGGGTATGGGTATAGAAATATCCAATCAAAGCATGACATGTGTCCCATACTTTTTGAAAAAATAGATTAATGTGCTAAAGCTAATGAGAGAACAGCCCCTTAATGTTGAGCCTCAGTTGTTTTGGTTTTAGAGAGGCAAGATGTTGAGCTCACCTCTGTATTCTCTTCACTTAAACTCACGCGACCCACTTCAACCTCTAACACTCTTTACGCCTAAACAATGTCTCTGTCTTCTTCCATTTTATCATCTTATCGAATCGTCTATTCTACCTTCTTCCCCAACTGGTCTCAAATCCCTAGTCCGATCGACCTTTCCTGACCTCAATTGCGGCCCGATTTTCTCTTCTTTCTGTTAAGCACTCGAACAACCCCTAAACAATGCCAGAAAACCAGTCATTTCTCTAGAAATTATTACGGTGGCAGAAATAGGAAAGGAAGGGAGGAGAAGCACAAAGAAGAGTAGGAAAATGTCGGTGGGGAAGTACTACTATGACTACTATGAGAAGGAGTTTTGAGATTCAGCTAGGGTGAGAAAATAACATCTTCAAGGTGGTTAACACCAGGCTCTTTTGTATCAGTCCCTCAACATCAATGGTCTTTCTCTCTCTATCTCTTGAACCCTAACACTAATCTCTTCATCTCCTCCGTGTGTGTATATATATATATATATATATCATTTGCATGATTCACACTTGAAATTGAATGTGTATACCAGAGCTAGTTTCCTACCTCTTCCGGTGACGAAACTAAAGGAGTTTTCCACTGCTATCTAAAGACGATGAGCTTGAAGGAACCACCGCCGTCACTATTACTATTTATTGTCGGACTATTTTCATTCGTAGTATTGTTCATCACCAATTCGAAGAGATGGCAGAGTGTATTGTCACATGTTTTTTTTAGTTTTTCTTTATCTGAAGATCTGTAGGATATGTACTAATGTAGTCAGGCATTTTGCGAATTGTGATGAAGCCTAAGAAATCCACCAACGCGTCTCTTTTGCCTTGTTTCTTTCTTCTTTTTGCTCTAGTATTGTCCTCTCTGTCTAACTGGTATTGTCTTCTCCGTCGAATCACTGGGTACGTTATCTCTTCTTCTTGAATTTCACTAACAGTTCTAAGCTTAGTCTAGTTCAATTTCTACCTTGAATTTGAAACTGAAGAGGGGAAAATATGCCCAGAAGCCCCAAAGGAAACAAGAACCAGTAGAACAAAGGAGGAAAGAAGAGCTCGTGGCTACCAGACCTGCTTGACCGATCGGATAACAGAAAGAAAGCACAAGGAAGCGACCGGGCATTCTTGACTGGCCGCAAAAGACTCCAAACAAAGCGCGAGCAGCAACCGGTCGCTTATGGCCGGTCGCCAGAGACACTAGAGCGTAACATAGGCGGTGACCGGTCGCCTGTGACCGGTCACTATGAAATACCCCTAAATATTAAACGCATAAAATCATAACGCGTTTATAATTCGGACATAAATAACGTACGAAAAATTAAATCTAGTATATACATATGTCCGAACGCGTGACGACGTTACATACTAATAAAGTCGCGTACTTAAATATGTACTAATACGAAAACTATATGGGCGTAACGTTACGATATCGTAACGTTGTAATAAAAATGATAACGTCGCGTAACCTTGTAACAACTAAATAAATAAATATAACGTGGTATATTACATGGTATTACATATATAAATGATCAAGTATAACTTATACAAAAAAAAGGAAAAGGAGCAAAGACGCTCCCGCTGAGGCTCGAACCCGAGACCTCCCGTACCTTCCCTAATGCTTTAACCGATTGAGCAATACTTGAATTCAGTAACGACACTAGTGCATTAAAACTAGTAATGTGACTACAAGAAAAAAAAAAAGAAGATAAGCAACAAAACAAACAAGACTTACCCAGCTTTGATTTCGGTAGATTAACCGAGAGACAAGTAGTCATGGCAGCAACTGTTTTCTTTGTTTCAGAATTCCCACGCCTCAGACTATGTGCACACCAGGTTCTTCATCGGTACTTCTTCCCACTGACAGGTGCTTAGTGTTCCCCATCTAAACTCCTCTTCATTCTCCACACTTGCATGCCCACGCCAGTGGCTCCTTACACACCCAGAAGTCCTCAAAACAGTATGAAAATCAACCATTTTACCTCATCTCACCCCTTCTCGGTTTCCACACAAGGCAATGCTCCAGACCCGTTTTCATCACGTCTGTCTTCTTGCCTGGCTCAGTTCTAATCGCAACTCCAAGAGCGAACTCCTTGAATATTCTTCCTGTCTCATACAAGTTCCTTGCATGCGCCATAAACCACCGAGACAAACGAACTTTTACTTCACTTTCTTGCATCTCCTCCTCTGGTTACCGTCTCGGTGAGTGTAGCAAGGCCTACCCAGAAACACCTACAAGGCAGTTTGAGTACCAGCTCCAGTTCTCAAGGCTCTGCGGGAAAATCTCGTGGGTAAAAGTTGTTCCAACATTTCTCTGAAACTCAAACAGTAGGTAACAGTTTAGACACAGCTTTCTGTTTTTCTCCAGCTCGCCATCTCGATTTGTCTGGGTTGTCAAAAGCTAACTACTAGGTAACTATTCCAGTTGAGGCTGAATGTTCGAGGCCCTGAAAGTGTTGCATCGTGTCAAGCACTGACCTGAAAGAATCCGCTTCAAAACAAGAACAAAAAAAAAGAGAGGAAACCCAAGGTAGTGAGCTACTCAACTGTAACTGCTGTTCTGTATACTCAATTTTCCAGAGATGTTACGATAGTGGTATTGACTTGTTTTAAGTGAATATAAAAAAAAACCCCACCTAAACCACTTAACAGAATGAAGAAGTGATTGGGAACTAGAAATCAGATTAAAGGTGCATCAGAAGAAAACAATAACAGAAGGTCTATATCAGTTCCAGTTTCTTTGTTTGGTCAATCTCCTAGTTCAGTATGGGGATAAATCTGTAACAGTCACAAGGTGGTTTTGGAGATTTAAAATTTTAACATAACACTTAAACACGTGAGCTATCAAATGAAAGAGAAGAAGAAAATTAGATCTATGAACATAAGGAAAACAGAAAGACAACAAGGAAAATGTATCAGGTTGTAGTTCATATTTCATTTATAAGTTGCTTCTGTGTTTTTGAGTTGCAGTGGGGTTAGGTCTGTTGGGTTGGTCTGGAAATTTAATTAAAACCCTGCTATCATACCTCCCTGCGAGGGGGAACAATGAAGGAAAGGAAATGAAGATAAGTTAATACATTTACAGAGAAAGCAATATCAAATATTTCAGTCTTCCTGTTTCAGTGGTCGTTTCTGTCAGTTCGGTATGAATTGGTACAGAGGGATTAGAGGAGGTTGTAATGGCTTGATAATGAATCCAAAATAAAACTAATACACTTAAGTGAGGTTGTAAATAATTGGGACAGGTTAGAGAACAGAAAGAAGTAAAAGGAAGCTATCAGTTTTGTTTTGTTTTTGATCTTCAGTTTTCAGTCTGGTGCAAGTATTTTCAGAAGTGTAACCCTTGATTCTTTGGGTCTGTTTTTGAGTTCAAAATTGATTAGACACTTAAGCACTGGGGGGAGAAGTTGACAGACAGGTTATTACACAGAAAGGAAGAAAACAGAAAGAAATCGAATAGAAAGTATCAGTTCTGATGTGCATTGTTTTTTTTCTTTTTTCAGTTGGTATAACCTTGCTACAGAAGGGTTATAAGGGGTGTATTGAGTGGTTAAGGAATCTAAAGCGTCTCTAAATCACTTGGGTGAGGCTATAAACACTTGGTAGGGATTAGAAGATAGATAACTAAACCTAAAAGTAAGACTGAAGAAAAGTCACCCGAATTCTGTTGCAGCTTCTCTGAAGTTCTGTTTCTGTAAATTGGATTTTTCAATGGTGTTAACATAGTTGCCTTGAGTTTGTTTTGAGTTTTAAATCTCCCTAATACACTTATCTAGTGGGGTGGAAGTGTTGGGTGAAATTAAAAACAGATTTATGAACTGAAAGAAAACTTGAAGAAGAAAAGTTATAAGCTACATGTTTCAGTTCTCTACAGTTTTTCAGCTTCTATGTTTCGTTTTCTGGAAGATGGTTCTGTTTCAGTTGTATTTTAGTGTGGGGTGTTTCTGTAACTTAATAACGTTGCTGGGGTCTAGTGGAATTTAAAAAAAAGAAACCCATCACACACTAACCTACTCGAGTGGGTAATGAGAAGAGGTTGAAACTTAAGTCAAGAACAAACAGATAATAGAAGAGCAGTTATCAGTTTTATAAGTTCAGTTTTGTTCTTCTGAGATTTCTCGATTCAGTTTTTGGGGATTTTTCTCAGCGGTACTAACTTATTGCTTTGGGTCATTTTGGGCTAGGAGCTTAATAACACTACTTAGCTAAATGAGTCAAATAGGAAGGGAACAGAAGTAAGCAACAGAATAAGGCAAGAGTTAGTTCAGTCTCTGAAAAATCTGAGGTTTCTGTATATCAACCTCTCAGGAGTGTAACTAAGAGTATTGTGGGTTCTTTTGGGATAAAATCATATTAAGGCAACTAACTAGCAACTAAACAACTTGGGAGAAAGAAAAACTGAAGAACCCAAATCAGTAGTGACAGAAAAGAACAAGTTCAGTTTCAGATTTTCAAAACTAATGTTTCAGTCTTTCTTGTTTCTGTATCATGAAATTTCAGAGGCTTTTATTTGGGATATCTTGAGCTGGCTTAGGTTGGAGACTGGTCTAGTACACTTAACTATCTTGTAAGTAAGTTGGGGAAAACATGGGGAGTTAGACTAGTGTATAAAAGAGAAGATAACAGAAGTGAATTTTTCAGTTTTATGACATTCTGAAAACCTGTTTTCTGTATAACTCTTCACAGAATGGTTGATGGGGTGTATTGGGTTGCCAACGAAATCTAGAACATCTCTGGGGTACCTTAGCAAGATATGAACGCATTGGGTAAATTAGAAACCAAGTTAAAGAGCAGAAAGGAAAACAGAAGAAAAGAGAATGCATTAATCTGGTTTGGGTTTTGGTTATCTTCTGGTTGTGTTTCTGTATGGTTGATCACCGAAGCCATGTGAGTGTTGTATTGGTTTGGTCCTGAGTTTTGAAACACTGTTAACACCTTAGCTAGTGGGGTAAGTACCGTGGGAGAGAATTTCACACCAGTCGTACTGAACTGAACCAAGAATCGAAAAGGAAGCATGGAAAGGGTTGTGTCAGATTTCAATAAGTTTGTGTTTCTGTATAACTGGGTTACAGCAGCATCCTGAGTGTGATGTTAGCTTACCAACGAACCTAAATCATGGCTAATAAATATAACCAGGTTAGCACAACATAATGAGAAGATTAAACATCAATTAAACTAAAGAATAACTAGAAACAAGAAGAAAACATTTAGATTGTGGTTGCAGTTTTGCATTGATATTAAGGTTTCTGTATAACCAGATTACATGGTATCATAAGGGGGATGCTAGTTAATAATGAACTCAAACAATGCTAGTATACCTAACTAATTGATGATGCAGCTCGGGGAAGAGTAAGCCTTAGCTGATATGGTAAAGGATTGGTTATTTAAGGTAAAACACCAAACCTATGTTGCGGTTTTATAACTTTGGGACGTATGAATAAATGGGGTATAAGGGTATGTTATGGTCTATATTGTAATGATACTAAGGTTAAAACATTGCCCACTTATTTTTTAAGGAGGGAATACACTTTAGTCGAGCTAAATCTATCTTATATAAACATGTTACATGGTTAACGTTTAAAACGCGCTAAAACGTTGACTAAGGGAAAAGGACTTAGTTAACATGTAAACAAAGATACAAATATTCTAGGAGTAAGTTAAGCCTAGAATTAATGCATGTGAAGTTCTAAGAGTCATTATAAACTAAGCATGTGACAACATACCTAGGTGATAACATACGATACAAGTGTCGTCACATAAAATAATAAACTGACACATTGTTTGTACTTAACGTTAGGGTCGTAACGAACGCCAACCAGGAACCCGTGTGTGAGACGACACTTGCTTCTGATCCAGGTATGGACATGTGTGGTTCGTATGTTGCCGTGTTACACGGCTTGTGTGCTGTGTGCTCTGTGTGAAAAGACCCTAAGATCAATGCATGGAATTGGATTGCTTGTTTATTATGTTGTATGATTTTTATATCATTGTTGTGTATCATTGCGCGCACACAGTAGTTTAGTCCCTTTCGCGTTATGGAACTTTGAGATGAAACACAGCGAACTATGTAAACAAAGAAACTACATAAAGGGAAAACTAAACGAGAACCACAACGAACTATGAAAACAAAGAAAATACTATAAAGGGGAACTCCTCTCTAACTATGGAGGACGTACCATGACACCCACTATGGTGTCTATTCATTAATGTTAATGAAGAGCAAGTCTCCTTTGGTGAGACATGACGAACCACGTAAACAAAACAAAAGAACTATACAAAGAGACAAATCCTCTCTAACTTTAGAGGACCGCTAATGACACCCACTATGGTGTCGAGATTATAATGATAATGAAATGAAAAGTACCAACTGGTGGAACATGAGGATAACCCGGGAAGACGACATCTCGGGCCGCGCGGTATGGAATATTCGGGAGTTGGTATCTGCATCAGATCCTTCGCCCTTCTGTGTGGAGCACATCCCGGAGTCCAGAGGTGACTTCCGCTTCCTTGACCCTGGGTGTCGGGAATGGGGGAGTGACAAGTTGGTGAAGCACATCCCGGAGTCCAGAGGTGACTTCCGCTTCCTTGACCCTGGGTGTCGGGAATGGGGGAGTGACAAATTGGTGAAGCTTATCCTGGAGTCTAGAGGTGACTTCCGCTTCCTTGACCCTGGGTGTCGGGAATGGGGGACTAGCTATGGAGGAGACGTCCTCCAACGTGCGGTGATAAAAGAATTCACAAGCAACCCTTGAAGAAACAAGGAATGATTAGCACCTACATAATAAAGTCTCGGGATCTAATCTATACCCCTGACTCGGTGCCAGAGAATAGAGGAAAACATGTGTAATGAGACCAAGCAAATAAGAAAATTCACAAATGTGATTCAAGAAACAAGAAAAGATTGGCACCAATATGATATGGTCACGGGATCTAAACTATATCCCCAGACCTGGTGCAAGGAAAGAGAAAGAAAATACACATCATGGGAACAAGAGAAAAGAAATGAAAACACACAATGCTCGAACGATCCCATAGTGAGGATCATTGGTAAACATACTCACGCACACGTCAGATGACTTACATGATTGTTGTTGCTATATTAGCAGTTTGTTGTGCTTGGTTGCGTGTTTGATGGCTATGATGCCAGCCTGTTATGCTTGGATGTTTGCTGATATTGGTATGCTACCTTAAGGTGTGTTCGATATTATGATGTATTGTGATGTGCTTTACTGCTTAATCTAGCATGTAAATTGACTTAATATTCGACCAAGTAGTCGTGTGGCCCGGTAACATGCGGGCTTCACACGTTCATACTCAGCGTAGTTTGCTGAGTCCTTTACACCCAATTTTTTCAGGTCTTGTGCCAGACGATAACGGAGAGTAGGCAAGGGTGACTACCATAGGGGTAGTCCACATGGCAAGACTGTTAGTAGCATGCTTTTAATGCACGGGTTGTACTTTCGGTTTATGTTGCTGGATTAAGAACTTATGTTGTAGACTCTCGGTACTCGGCTTGTATCTTTTGTGTTGGACTTGGACTTCCAGTCATTCAGACCGTAACTTGGTGTTAGTAATGTGGTCTGTCAACCACGTGGGTGGTTGGCGTCTGTAGCACCCGAATAGAGTTCGAAACCGCTGCGTAGACTTCTACTGCTAATTTAGGTGCGTCGTTTAATTGTTGGTTGTGATTCGGGGGTGTTACACACTAAAAGCGTCGCTACGACCGGTCGCCTGTGACCGGTCGCTAGAAATGCCAAATACAATGTAAGCAGCGACTGGTCGCCTGTGACCGGTCATCAAACATGCCAAACATAGTACGAGTAACGACCGGTCGTCTGTGACCGGTCGATAGAGGTACAGAGTGGGCACAAATAACGGTTAAAAGTAGGGAAGTTAGGATAAGATATTTTGTAGGCCTATCAAGATATTTACGTGCCAGGCTGGCACGACATGTTAGGCCAGACAGCCCATTAGAAACACTATAAATAGGGGTTCACCCCCTCAATAAAGGGATACGCGATTTGAACTTGAGGAATTTCTCTGTTCCATTGCTATGGCGAACCTCTTCTTCTCTTTGAATTCGGTTTACTCGGTAGCAAGGTAATTCAGTAGAACTCGAGGAACTTGATGTTAGTAGGCTAAGAATCCAATTAGAGATTAGACTGAAGATCGCCGGGACTCAGGAAATTACCATTTCATTTTGGCGCCGTCTGTGGGAATCGAACAGCTCAGATCCAGCAACCACGAATCCACCTTTGAGAGTAGTAATCTGGAGTAGCATGCGAAATCAATACATCTGAGATCGGAATTGTACTTTTGCAGGTTAGGTACGAAAATGGCACCCAGAACCAGGAAGAATTTGCAAACCAACGATGGAAGCGCCGGACCCGAAGCGACGACCCACGACTCCATTTCCAAGAAAGATTTGGAAGACATGTTGACAAACCTCACCAGGTCCATCGATGAGAAGATCGTGGAAGGGAACGAACTCCTGCAGCAGGAATTGATGCAGAGAGACGAGGATTTCCAGCGTAAATGGGAGGAAATGTCAGAAGCGATCGACCTCCTAAAAAATCGAGATGCGGAGGGGAGCAACGAGGGAATAAGGGGTACCCGCGGAGAAGCCCTGATTACTATTGAAGAGGAAAAGGAAGATGACTCCATCGACATGAGCCTATATCCATTCTCTGAGAAGATCCGAAGAGCTAAGCTCCCTCTCCACTTCGTCGCCCCAGCGGTGGAAAAGTATGAAGACACTAGAGACCCCGCTCAGCATATTAAGAAGTTCATGTTCGCCATGAACACCCAGGGGATCAGTTCTCTCGCCCTATGCAACCTATTCCCGGGAACGCTCTCCAAAAGGGCACTGAGCTGGATCTCGACTAGGCCGCCTCAGTCCATCTCCAGCTTCAAGCAGCTGACCGAGGAATTTCAACAATACTTCACGGCCAGTAAAAAGGTAAAGAGAGAGACAATAGAGCTCATGGATGTGAAGCAAAGGAAGGGGGAGACTGTGAAGGAGTATAGTGAGCGCTTCCACAAGCAAGTGGCATAAATTGACGACATCTGTAACACCCCTACCGTTAATCCTATGCTTACCGTCCAATCATCCCTTAACTCTATCAGTTCGTAGCGGAAGACTACTACTACTACGGCGGGTGGTACAACGCCGCTAACTGCCCATACGGCTAGCTAGGCTTACCTTACTTACAGTTACGGTCTGATGATCATAGTATACCGAGCTACTACATTACTCACCAATTACCGAATACCAAATACTTACATTAATGGATTACCGAGTACCAAGGTATATTCAATTACATCATTCCAAGTTTACCAAAAATATGAGTTTCTACCAACTACTCATCTATACCAATTTCCATCCTTCCATTATCCAAAAAGGGTGTACCCTATGGTACACCGGCTAACAAAAACCTACAGCCGTGTACAACATAGTACACCTTTCACAATTCATTGTTTACAGACAAAAAGAAATCAAACTAAAATCTTCCTAATCTTCACCCTTCTCGTGTACCTGCATTCATATTAAAAACGGTGCCCCAAGGGGCTCAGCAAAAGCTGCGCATAAACTCCGCATATACCGAGTGCTAACAAGGGCACGCCGACTATTTAAGGTCAAATAGACATGCGGTTCATTAATTTCATGCATACATGCCTTACATACATCATACAATCATGCTCAATACAATACATAATCCAAACCACAATACAATGGTACACACAATGCTTACCTTCCAAAGGGTTAGCCAAATTATGCATCCGGGTTAATCGGAATGCTGTTTACTCTTTTACTCATTACACCTTACTTACTCTTACTTACACTTACTTACTTTACCATACTTGTTTACTCATTCTTACTTACTTACTCTTACTCATGTTAAGTCGGTATGACCTCCGGCCCGGGGACTACACCGTCCCACCACCGGGATTTACTTGACTCACCAATCCGGGATGCTACCCATTTAAGGGGTTTGGGCCGCGGACCAGTTTAAGAGTCAGGAATCGGATCCAACCTCTTGTGTCTCCTCATCCTCACGTGTGGCCGAACTATATCGGACTTCTACTCATTCCAATTTAATTACCAATTTATTAAGTTAGATTGGTTAGCTTGTTAGGAATCAAATAGAAGTCCAATCACAAGTGATATTCGGTCACAGTACAATATATCATACATTCACACACTCATATTCATCCATACATTTCATGAATTATACAAACTATGATTTAAAGATGACATTCAACAAAATACAGCACTACATATTCACAAGTAAGCATAATAACTCCGATTCTTGCGTTTATCTTATTTGGTGATCAATTAGCACACAACACACAAATCAGAGTAACCAAGGTAGCATACGGGGCATGAGGAATTCATACCGTTCACCGTTGTACTTGTATCCGACGTTCCTCCGGTGTTCACAAATCAAACCCTATGATGTACATACAATCGAGTGATTAATCTAACTATCATTAACTTAACTCGATTACTCTTACGTTTCCTATCTCATACTTACTAAGTCTTTGCAAATTCTTATACTTACAAATTGTTTACTTACTTCCCTTTACTTTAAGTTACTTCCTTACTTAACAAGGGTGTTCTCATATACATATGTATATATATATGTGGGTATACATATATACATACAAATATATATATATACTTATTATAATTATACATTTTTTTTGTTTGACCCGACCGACCTTACCCAGGGTCGGACCCAAGGTTGGTCGAAGTCAGTAGGGTACATACGCTGGAAAATTACAGGGCCGAGCGACCTTGCAAGTCCGGTCCCAAGGTCGGTCCATTCCAGTGAATTTTGGTTTCGACATTCTGGAGTCGACCGACCTTGCATGTCCGGTCCCAAGGTCGGTCCATTCCAGTAAGTTACATTACAGGCGAATTTTAGGCCGACCGACCTTGCAAGTCCGGTCCCCAAGGTCGGTCCGTTCCAGAAGGTTTTATGACGGGAATTTTCTGGCCGACCGACCTTGCAAGTTCGGTCCCCAAGGTCGGTCCATTCCAGAAGCTTTCCGTCCCTTGTAAATCTGGGCTCGACCGACCTTGCAAGTCCGGTCCCAAGGTCGGTCCAGTCCAGTATTTACATTTTTATTTCTGTTTTCAGTCCCTCTTCTTACCCATTATTTCCCCATTGTTCCTACACTTAATCCCACATGTTTTAACACTAATTAAACACTCTAAATCATGTTAATTCATCCATTAATTCATTACGCATTTCTATACTAATTTACACACATAATTTCCAAGTTTCATTTCAGCACTTCATTGTTTCTTCCTTAGTTGCATTTTGCTACAGATTTCTACCCTAACTCTCCCCATCCATAGCTCCCTCTTCTAATGACATTCCTAGAGCTTCTAATGCATTACTCACCTCTCCAAACCTACCCATTAATTAGCTCCATTCAAAATCTGTTACAAGGGTGTAATTCCTACCTAGTTAATCTCTTAAGCCCTCTAGTTTCTAGGTAAAATTTGCCATAGTCTCCCCTATATTTTTATACTCTCTCCACATTGTTTCACACACATAATGATCCATCTCACCTGTTTTGAACATTCACCAATATACAAACTCTCATACACAAATACCAAACACTAAACACTCTTAAAAATTCCTGCACACTACATTCAATTCCCATCCCATTTGTGACAGTTTTTCAATGTACAAGCTTCAATAACAGTTTGATTCTTCTTTCACATTACACTACTCATTACCATTTTACAATACACATCTAAGAGCTTCTAAAATCTGTTACATAGGTATATACAAGACAACACAAGTGAGCACAATTACCTTGTTTCTCTTCTAGTTTTTCCTTTCCTCCTTCTTGCTTCTTCCTTCTTCCTTCTCTCTCTTTCCACCGGTTTTAGTAACCCAAATCCTCTAACACTACAACCCATATATACACACCATTTTATTACATTAACCCTTAACCATTCTTTAAAGCTTAATGCATATTTTAGGGTTTAGAAATTCCCTTACCTTGCAAGGGTGTAGGTAATGCTTGGAACAGCTCAAGAACAATATTTCTCACCCTCCAAGAGTGCCAAAATCGGCTAGAGTACAAAGGAGCAAACAAGAGTTTAGCTTTAAATTTCGTTTTGCCCACAAGGCTAGAAAAACAATGAGGTTTCAAGACGATTTTTACCTCAAAATAACAAGGAGAAGGAGGTGGTTCTAATGGTGGTCTTGAAGCTCCAAATGCTACACACCCATGGAGATGAAAGTTGTTGTTTTCGAATTTTGAAGAGAGGCTAGTGTTCTCCTTGAAGAGAGGAACACAATGGTATACTTTTTGTGATTTTTGGTGGAGGTTCAAGGGAGTAACAAGAGGAGAGAAGTTGAGTTTGTGTGTGGGTTTCTCATTTCTCCATAGCCATCGGTTGGAGGGAGAAGAAGAGAATAGAGAGTGAGGGAGATGGGTGCTGTTACGTGAGTGAAGAGAATGGGGTAGGAGAGAGAATGTGAGATAGGTAAGTAAAGTAGTGTTTACTTTTTGCTTTTTAATGTTTTGTTGTTTTGTACATTAGAAGAGAATTAAGAGGGGGTGTGAGAGAGGGGTAAAAATCGGACCACACAGCCCACACACACACACTCTACTTTTTATTTTAAAAGTGGACACATAAGTTTGGTTTATTTATGTTTCTACCCCACAACTTCCCGTTTTTGACAGTTTTTACTAATTTCTCGTTTTATTGATTTTATTGGTTCTAAAGCTTCACTAATATTTATTAATGACTATTTAGTTGACCAAAATTGTTACGAGTCTATTTGACCCGCTTAAAGTCACGTTTTCCCGGTTTCCTCGAAAAACGCGCTTTAAGGTTCGTTAATGTTTTTAATCCGTTTTAAGGATCCGTTTTCTTCGGGATTTGTTCCCTTATGATTATTTACCCTTAATTAAGCTTCTAAATTACTTATTAGCCTAATTAATCACTATTTTTAATTACGGGGTATTTCAATCTACCCCCTTAAGAAACTTTGCCCTCAAAGTTGCTCAAGGTTAATAGTTTAATAATTCTACTCATTAGGCAAACCAATTGCCATAATGCATCTTACTACCACCTATGAGGTGTTTACTTCCTCTACATTACAAGCATACATAATTCAAGCACAATACGAATTCACATACACAATCCACATTTCCATACACATCATATCCACATTACACAATACACCACTACAATTCACAATACACCTTACACAGATACATTACACATTACACATACACATCCATACACTACACATTACACATGCATACATACACATACCAAATCCACTTGCACTACATGTGCCATACAAAACCTATTACAATACCTATACACTATGCAATGCTCACTCCGAAGCAATGCAAAAGCAAAAAGGCTCTACCCCCCTTAAAAGGGGTACGCCCCGTACCCATATTTACTAAATACTAGACTAACTAGTCTATGAATAACTCTGGGTACTTCGCCTTAATGGCATCTTCCAACTCCCATGTCGCTTCTTCGACATCATGGTTTGACCATAGGACCTTCACCATTCGTATAGAATTATGGCGAGTGTTGCAGACGTTGTAGGCTGAGTGGTTAAACTGGTGTAAAAATAAAAGAAAAGAAATTAAAAACTCTAAATAAACGTCGGGCTGCAAACAAATCCCGGTCGTGGTAGTATAGTGAAATGTAAGCGACCGGATGTCGAACCGTGGGACTAATGTGCATATAATAGTACCTAAGCGTGTCACAAGAGGGGGGATTAATTGACTTGCATTATATAAATAAAGGAAAGATAAAATAAACTAAGTTAATAAATTAAACGGGACTCTGGGTCAGGTTAATATAATCTACTTAATTATGCTATCTCTACTGGTTTAATATAATTGTTTGGCAAAATTCCTCTTATTATCTTAAGGACTAAATCATAGCCTCAAAAGAACTCGTTTACCTGAAATGCAAGGTTCTAATCAAGGTTCAAGCACAATATGTGTAAACGGACGGTTTAGATATGAGAATTATTTATGCATCTGAAAACTAACTCATTAAATCATAATAAGCTTTCTCCAAATTTACGGCTTAATTAACCTATCCATTTATCACCTGGTCTGGTCAAAATAGACTTAGCAAGCAATTTAATAAACTCATGACATTTATTAAAAAGACGAGAGATAAGCTTTAAAACGCAACAAACTGTATATAATTAAAACTAGTAAAATATATTGCATAATTAATACAAACACATAATAACCGTTCCCAGAGTATAAATATTCTAGCCTAACATATTAAATAGAATAACAGGAACAAGAGTAGTAGAAATCATCTGTAGTCACTCCTGTATCCGTTCTGCTATTTTATATACGTAGGACTAGAGGTGGATATGGTGGAATGTAGAAATAAATAAATGGAAAGGCGGGAATAGAAATGGGATGATGTGTGGCGAAGTGGATGTTGGGTCGTGGATGGATTGTATGGGTGGTGGATGTATTTTGAGCAGAAGGCTCGTGGGTTTATATAGAGGAAGGAAGAGGCAGCAGAGAAGATAGACAGACGCGTGAGGATTTGATTGAGGCGATGGAAGATCATTTATTGCATTTGATTGCAGCTCATTGATTGCTCTCATTTATTGAAGGGGACAGACAGCTGAACACAGGCGTGAATTAAGGTAGGCGCCTGCAAGTTGGAGACGGTGGACGAGTTGCAGCGGGCGAGTTGCAGACCGTCGGTGCGAAGAAGAAAACTGTTCGCGTCATTTTCAGATCTGGATTTTTACTCGTGTCCGCATGGTGTCCTCCCTGTTGTCCGCCTGACTAGAGGCGGTTGTAGGTACGTGGCTGTGTGTTGTCCGCCTCAAACAAGGTGGTTGCATTGGCGGTTGCTTCGTCTCACGCATGGTCTCACGTCCGCCTCACTACCTCACCACGTCCGCCCAGCAAATTCACTCACGTCCGCCTTCAATAGGGCGGTTGCCTAGGCGGTTTGATGGCCACCACGTCCGCCTCCAATCAGGCGGTGGTCTAGGCGGTTGTATGTGTTGTCGTACTTATTCTCTTCAAACTTTGACCGGCTCTAGATTCTTCGTTTGGACTCTGTTTTCAGAGCCGTTTGCGCCTATGCGTTCGTCTCCTTGTCTACTTTACTCCCAGCTAGGTTTTCCTCATGTTAAACCAATAAATTTGTGAGATAAACAATAAAACATAAACTAGAGGAAAACTAACCGAAGTGGAGAAATGAGCAAGAAAAGTGTTAATATAATATGAAATACACCTATAAATCATGCTCATTTAGACACTTATCACACCCCCACACTTATCTTTTTGCTTGTCCTCAAGCAAAACACGTACCCAAGTAAGTAAGGAATGCTCAATACTAACAAATATTATTATGAAGGGTAGGATAAACATGATCTTTTTAACTTATTGAGGAGTGTGAAAAATTAACTGCTGGTGTCATAGGTTTGCTCAGGGTAAAAATAAAATATAGAGTTTCGGGGTATGATCTAAGGTACTTCAATGTTTCTTTTAGGCGACTCTGAGAACTTTTACCATGGCCAACTTCTCTCAAAAATGGGCATTGAGGAGAAAACAAAAGGAAAAATAGATTCATGCATTTGTTTCACTTTTGCATAAGGGATGAGAAAAAGAAATGTAGGCCTTTGTATTTTAAGAACACTCAACTCTCTTTTGTTGGTTACCAATGGTGTCTCGCAAGTCCCTTATTATTATTCTTTCTCTTTTTTTTTCTAACAGAGAAGTACCCCTTAGCAATCCCTAAGAGAGAAGACAGAAAGAAATCCTGAGCAATAAAATCCAACCATTTGCAGATCATTTGGTCACACCGCATATAAAATGCTCCTCAAAAGTAATCAAAATTTTAACATTTGTACCATTTATCCCACAATTCATAACAATATTTATTTTTAAAGAGAACAACCCACTATAAAGGGTCCACGATATTGAATTGGACAAACGCAAGATAAGCAGAGAGATTAAACATTTAAGCACAAAATGTCACTGAAAAGGGCACACTCCCCCACACTTAAATTGAACAATGTCCTCATTGTTCACCAGAAAACAAGGGAAGGTTTCAAAGACCTTTTCGGTAAGTAGATAAAATAGAGATAACACAAAGGTCACAATTAAACATTTAAGCACATAAACGCTCTCTGCAGTTTTTATTTAAATAAAAGCATAATTAAAGAAACTGGTACTCCCCTGATATTATTTTTGCTTGTTAAAGGAGTTCCCCCACACTTGAGCTTCAGCCTCAAGTAGCATAGCTTGGTTGCAGTGTGGATATGAAGGTGCACCTGCATAAAACACTAGAAGCACCCATACTACATACGGGGTTAAAAGTTAGCAAAAATAAAATTTAAAGAGAACCTGAAAATTAAAAGAGCATAAAAGTAAATAAAAGTTCATCCGGGTTGCCTCCCGGGAAGCTGCCCTTCTTTAACGTCTTTGGCTAGACGCCCGCTTCGTTATCCTGGATCAAAACAAAACGTTACTTCGGCATATAAAATAGGAAAATGAATACTCCACAAAATCTGGTGTTTGAGGAGGTACTGCCGGGAACGTAGTTCTAATAGAAGACCCGGTGGAAATGATTTTTCTTCCTCAAATTGGAGGATGTAAACATCATCCTTTTGTAGGTGAGGCTCGTAGAAAGAACGCTGATTGATATCATCTTCAGAGAAAGTTAATTCTTCGAAGGTGATAGTGGCGTTTTGTTTGGATATCTTGGCGGGAGGTGATGGCAATTCCTTCTTTTCATTTTCGAGGATGTAAATATCCTCATCTTCTGGATAGAGCACAGAGAAGGATGGAAACTGGCGGTAGGCGACCGTAGAGGGAAGAGAGTAACTTACATCCGTAGTGGGGTGTTCTACCTCATGAATTATTTCGCCTTTTGGTTGGTGTTCTTTGAGCGAGTCTCTCCAGGTAATCTGGTTGATCTTCTAACCAGAGTTGCTCTTGGAATATGAGACAATCCTCATAATCATGAGCTCCCCCACATACGGAGCAGTATAAATACTGCGAATAGCAGTACCCTTGGTCGAACACCTGTTCCATTTGTTGGAGTTGGACTGGAGTCGCGCTGTGTTCTTCTCTTCGGTTTCGAACTGGAGAAATTTAATAGTTGGAAGAAGAACAGAGACTAAACGCGGCGTTTTTTTTTAAAGTGCTGGTGACGTCCGCTGGACGTCCGCCTGGAATGGTGCGGACAGGTGGGCGGTCAGGTGTGTGGTGTGGGCGTCCGCATCTCCGTCCGCATGATGTTGGGCGGTTGTGCTCGCGGCTGCTTCTCTTTTTTTTCCTACGAACGTATATATATTAGAATACATACACACGAATAATATAAACAAAATAAAAAAAAGATAATTAAAATAAACAACAACAAAATAATATAAACTAAATATTCTAATATAACAAGTGAATAATCCGGGCTTAGGGACTAGAATAAATCTAGTCCCCGGCAACGCGCCATTTTGCAGACGTTGTAGGCTGAGTGGTTAAACTGGTGTAAAAATAAAGAAAAGAAATTTAAAACTCAAAATAAACGTCGGGCTGCAAACAAATCCCAGTCGTGGTAGTATAGTGAAATGTAAGCGACCGGATGTCAACCGTGGACTAATGTGCATATAATAGTACCTAAGCGTGTCATGAGAGGGGGATTAATTGACTTGCATTATATAAATAAAGGAAGATAAAATAAACTAAGTTAATAAATTAAACGGGACTCTGGTCAGGTTAATATAATCTGCTTAATATGCTATCTCTACTGGTTTAATATAATTGTTTGACAATTCCTCTTATATCTAAGGACTAAATCATAGCCTCAAAAGAACTCGTTTACCTGAAAATGCGAGGTTCTAATCAAGGTTCAAGCACATACGTGTAACGGACGTTTAGATATGAGAAATTATTTATGCATCTGAAATACTAACTCATTAATTCATAATAAGCTTTCTCCAAATTTACGGCTTATTAACCTATCTATTTATCACCTGGTCTGATCAAAATAGACTTAGCAAGCAATTTAATAAACTCATGACATTTATTAAAAAGGCGAGAGATAGCTTTAAACGCAACAAACTGTATATAATTAAACCAGTAAATATATTGCATAATTAATACAAACACATAATAACCGTTCCCAGAATATAAATATTCTAGCCTAACATATTAAATAGAATAACAGGAACAAGAGTAGTAGAAATCATCTGTAGTCACTCCTGTATCCGTTCTGCTATTTTATATACGTAGGACTAGAGGTGGATATGGTGGAATGTAGAAATAAATAAAATGGAGAAGGCGGGAGAAGAGAAATGGGATGATGTGTGGTGAAGTGGATGTTGGGTCGTGGATGGATTGTATGGGTGGTGGATGTATTTTGAGCAGAAGGCTCATGGGTTTATATAGAGGAAGGAAGAGGCAGCAGAGAAGATAGACAGACGCGTGAGGATTTGATTGAGGCGGTGGAAGATCATTTATTGCATTTGATTGCAGCTCATTGATTGCTCTCATTTATTGCAGGGGACAGACAGCTGAACACAGGCGTGAATTAAGGTAGGCGCCTGCAAGTTAGAGACGGTGGACGAGTTGCAGCGAGCGAGTTGCAGACAGTCGGTGCGAAGAAGAACTGTTCGTCATTTTCAGATCTAGATTTTTACTCGTGTCCGCATGGTGGTCCTCCCTGTTGTCCGCCTGACTAGAGGCGGATGTAGGTACGTGGCTGTGTGTTGTCCGCCTCAAACAAGGCGGTTGCATTGGCGGTTGCTTCGTCTCACGCATGGTCTCACGTCCGCCTCACTACCTCACCACGTCCGCCCAGCAAATTCACTCACGTGCGCCTTCAATAGGGCGGTTGCCTAGGCGGTTTGATGGCCACCACGTCCGCCTCCAATCAGGCGGTGGTCTAGGCGGTTGTATGTATTGTCGTACTTATTCTCTTCAAACTTTGACCGGCTCTAGATTCTTCGTTTGGACTCTGTTTTCAGAGCCGTTTGCGCCTATGCGTTCGTCTCCTTGTCTACTTTACTCCAAGCTAGGTTTTCCTCATGTTAAACCAATAAATTTGGTGAGATAACAATAAAACATAAACTAGAGGAAAACTAACCGAAGTGGAGAAATGAGCAATTAAAGTGTTAATATAATATATGAAATACACCTATAAATCATGCTCATTTAGACACTTATCAAGTGACTCTGGTTTTCCTATCAAGGATTCTCACTGGGGTCTCGACATATCTCATGGTCGGCTCAATAGATAGGTGCTGGGGCTCTAGGACATGAGAAGGATCAGCAATGTACTTCTTGAGTTGTGACACATGAAAGACATCATGGACACGCCTCAAGTCCTCAGGTAGTGCTAACCTATAGGCTACGACTCTAACTCTTTCGGTGATAGCATATGGCCCTACAAACTTTGGGCTCAGCTTGCCCTTCTGGCCAAGTCGGAAGACACCCTTCATAGGTGAAACGCGCAAGAACACTTGGTCGCCTACGGCGAACTCAAGGTCGCGTCGTCGCACATCCGATAGGATTTCTGTCTATCTTGGGCTGCCTTCATATTAGCTCGGATCTGCTGAACTTCAGCTTGGACTTGCTCTAAGTACTCCGGTCCTATGATGACCGCTTCACTCGACTCATCCCAACATAAGGGTGTACGGCAAGGTCTACCGTATAAAGCTTGGAAATGCGACATCTTTTTTGAGGCATGGTAGCTATTATTTTATGAAAATTCGATAAGATGAAGCTTGTCTAACCAACTCCCCTGAAAGTCTAAGGCACATGCCCTAAGCATGTCCTCCAGTGTCGGATGGTCTTTCCGTCTGACCGTCGGTCTGAGGATGGAAGCGGACTCAACTTCAATTCTGTACCCAACGCTTCCCGTGTAGCTCTCCAGTATCTCGAAAGAAACCTGGGTCACGGTCAGATACTATGGTCTTTGGGACTCCGTTGTGTTTGATAATCTCCTTGTCGAATAGCTCAGCTAGCTTCACTACCTTCCATGTGTCCTTCATCGGTATGAATCTGGCAACCTTGGTAAGGCGATCGACTACAACCTAGATCATGTTGAGTCCTCCCCTATCAGGTGGGAGTCCTACAACAAAATCCATGGAGATATCATGAAATTTCCACCACGGAACTGGCATCGATTGTACCATTCCGCCCGGTCTACGATGTTCAAACTTCACTTTCTGGCATGTCAAGCATCTCAATACATATTCTGTCACATCTGACTTCATTCCAGACCACCAGAAGTACCTCTTCATGTCCTTGTACATCTTGGAGGCTCTGGATGGACTGACAATGTGGAGCAGTGTGACTCTCACAGGATGCGATCCCTTAGCTCAGCATTGCTTCGGGGGACGCATAGCCTGCCATTCAGCCGAATTAGACCACCTTCATGTAGCTTGAAGTCATAATTTTTCTTCTCAAATGTACCATTCTCGATCTTTTGTCTGATTTCGGTTAGGTAAGGGTCGCTCAACTGAGCGTCGCACACTCATCAACCAAGCTAGAAGAAGCGAGTAGCGAATGGAGCGAGTGTGCTCGACGACTCAGGGCGTCGGCTACCACGTTTGCCTTCCTTCCTTATACTGTAGGTCGATGTCGTAGTCTGAGAGGAACTCCATCCACCTCTCTGTCTCAAGTTCAATTCTTTCTGCGTGAATACGTACTATAAGCTCTTATGGTCGGAGTAGATGATGATACTTACCCATAGAGATAGTGTCGCCATATCTTAAGGCGAAGACAATGGCTCCTAACTCTAAGTAGTGTGTGGGTAATTCTCCTCATGCTTCTTCAGCTGGCGGGAGGCATAAGCTACAACCTTGCCATGCTACATGAGTACGCATCCCATTCCCTTGCCTGATGCATCACAATATACCTCAAATCCCTCTGTGCCCTCTGGAAGAGTAAGGATGGGCGCTGAGGTCAATGAGTCTTTTAGGCTCTGAAATGATACTTCGCACTCGTCTGTCCATACAAACGGTGCATCTTTCTTCATCAGTGTAGTCATGGGCTTAGCGACTTTCGAGAAGTCCTTTACAAATCTCCGGTAGTAACCGGCTAGACCAAGAAAGCTCCTAATGTCGGTAACAGTCTTGGGTCTAGGCCATGATCGTACAGCTTCTATCTTAGAAGGGTCAACTGAGATACCTGCGCTCGAGATGACATGACCGAGGAATGATACCTGATCTAGCCAGAACTCGCATTTAGAGAACTTCGCATACAGCTGGTTCTCGCGCAGTGTCTCAAGCACTTTCCTCAAATGAATTTCATGTTCCTCTGCTGATTTGGAGTATACAAGGATGTCGTCGATGAAGACAACAACTAAAGTGTCCAACTGCTTACTGAATAGTCTATTCATGAGATCCATGAATTTTGCTGGTGCATTTGACAACCGAATGGCATGACGGTGAATTCGTAGTGGCCATATCTGGTGCGGAATACCGTTTTCTCAATGTCTTGCTCTTTTATAGCAATCTGATGATACCCAGACGGAGGTCGATCTTGGAGAAGACTGAGACTCCTTTCAGCTGGTCGAATAAGTCATCGATGCGTGGCAATGGGTATTTATTCTTGACTATGACCGCATTCAGCTCGCGGTAGTCAATACAAAGTCGGAGGCTACCGTCCTTCTTCTTCACAAAGAGAACGGTGCTCCCCAGGGTGATACGCTCGGGCGTATGAAACCTTTGTCGAGAAGGTCACTCAACTGCTCTTTCAACTCTGTCATTTCAGCAGGTGCCATGCGGTACGGTGCCCTAGCAATGGGACCGGTACCTGACAAGAGGTCAATCTCAAACTCTACCGCTCTCTGAGGTGGCATGCCGGGTAGCTCCTTAGGGAATACATCGGGAAATTCGGATACAATCGGTACATCATCACTGAACTCTGGATCTCTCTCCAGGTCTTGTACATAAACAAATATACCTCATGGCCCTTTCTGAGCTCCCGGTACATAGCCATGGCGGAGATGACTGTGGTCGAAGGCTCTCTCGGTCTCTGGCGGTAAGATACAGTAACCCCAGAAGGACTCTTGAGCAGCAATCGATGCTCGGCGCAGTGGATTCTACCCTTGTGCCGCTCCAACCAATTCATTACGATTATCAAGTCGAATCCCAATCCATTAAACTCAATGAAGGAGACGGGAAACGCTTCGCCTTTGATCTGGATCATGGCTGCTTTATAGTTTGGTACACTGTACTCGCTCCTCGATGGGAGAGTAACCAGAAAATTCGGTAGCTCATCCGCATCTAGCTTCAACCTCTTCACAAAAGATGGTGATACAAAGGTGTGAGAGGCGCCGGAGTCGAATAACACATTGGCTTCAATGCCGTTCACTGGGAAGGTTCTGTTAAGATGGTGCCGCTTTTGCCGGTTTGTGCTTCGGTGAGGATACTCAGGTTACCTCGGTACCGAGTCCACAACCTATTGAATTCACAAGTGGTTAAGTAATGATGGTGGACACAAGTGGAATTTAGATCAACACTGCTCTTTATTGATAAACCAACCATCATACATACCGTGTCTCTAATACACGTTACTAACACATTACATGATACTACGAATTAATACTTCCTAAAGGTGAGGTTCAGGCGTCCAGGGTTTCATGTGTGTGGCATTGATTATTGCAGGCGTGTGCCGTATTCAACTTGATCTTGTTGATCCCGTGATACAACATCCTAGAATTTCCACCCATGATTAGGACATCTCCTGATTTCAATACCAGTTTCTGTGCGAGGTCCACACGCTTCTGCTGCGCTATACATAAATACGGCGTCATCACCAATGGACCAAGACACTACGGGCACTCCTTGTTCAAGAGATTCCGCTGTCTCGTCCTTGTCTTGGTGTAACCCAAGTTGTCCTTCTTTCTCATAGAAGTTGACGATACAGAGGTCCACTTCAAGTGCGGGGATTGGATCATATTCACATTGTGTGCAAGTTCTACTGCTTGTGTGACAAGTGTCTGAAATTCTGGAGGTATTGTCGGTGGCGTCGCTCCGTCTTGTGTTCGTGTCTCTTGGTATGTCTTGGTATAAGGATTCAAGTCCTTTCCCAAGCACATCATCTTCAGCTTCATCTTCGCTCCACCAGGGAATTCGGGTGTATAAAATCCTCCTTGACCCGTTCCTAGCTCGTTGCATCGTCGAATGATTGAGATTTGTGCTTCGGGTGTCAAGTATCCCCTTAATAATATCATACCTGGTCGGATGACCTGACACTGCTCGTTGGTGTAGTAGTGATTGGTGATGTCGATCTCCTCTTGATTCGGTTTCAAAGGTATCGGATAACAGATACTAAAGCTTCCTATGGTTATAAATTTCATCTACGGTGAGTACTAGTTTCAACTACTTCATTTCATGCTCAATACACACTTCCATTCATTCACTCATACATTCATTCAAACAAATACTCCAATTCTTAGACATGCTTCTCAAGGATTCAAGGTTTAGATTAATTACCTGGGCCGGACTTAGAACCGGACCCGTCACGGTCAATCACATGCAAGGCAGGCTGCCGCTGGGGTGCGCCCCTCTGAGGTCCCCGGGATCCCTGTCCCTGTGGCGCCTGCTGGGTTGGTGCATCGCCAGATGCAACCTCCTTGCCTTCCCTTTGCTTGTAGCTTTGGAAGTTTCCTCGAGGTTTGGCATTTTCGGGGCACATGTTGGCTCGGTGTCCGGGCTTCTGACAGTTGTAGCACCGGATTTCTCTCCCTTGGCAATCCTTGCCGGGATGGTCTGATTGCATTTTCTGCACACATAGGTGGCCATCTGAGAAGTTCTTGGTGAAACCGGAGCCAGAACCTAAGTTTAGAGGGTTAGCACATGTGTGCGTGGATATACTAGATATGATACTTGTACGATATGAACTAGGAATAGAAGTTTACCCTTAGGCAGGTGTGATCTCAGTGGCTTCGCAGCCACCGGCAGAAGACCCTAGCTGAAGAATCTCAACCGGGTTTTCCCTTCTCAGCATGGGCGCTGCTCTCACTTGGGAAGTTCTTTTGAGTTTGATTGAAGAACTTTCCCTTCTTCTTCTTCTTCAGCTTTTCCCTTGGTTCTGCTCCTCAGAACTGGTGTTTTTACTGTTAGCCTTGCGCTTTAGCGCGGTTTCTTCATCCCGGAGGTGGCAAGTGATCTCAACGCGAGAAGCCGCGTGATAACACTCCTGAAGTTTCAGGTATTAGCCGGGATTCTTATTTAAAGAGATAGAGGTAAAAATGAAGTATTTAAGGAATTACAATGGTACTAGGGTTTAACCGATATTTACCTGAAGGGAGGTAAATCTAGTGTATCCCATACCGTACCGAGGCGATGGCTCAGACCGCCATAAAGCGATCGACCAACACCTGGCCGGTGTACCCTAGGTCGGGTAGAAGACGGAGGATAGAGGTAAAAGTTCTGTAGTACTCATCGACAAACATCTTCTCTGTCATTTTCAAAGCATCGAGTTCAAGCCTTTTCTTGGTCTTGACATGTTCCGGGTAATACTTGGATCGGGGAGAGAGGCAAAAGATTCCCAGTCGAATGTGGGGTCGTTGACATGCTCATTCTTGATTAGCTTCCTCCAATCCATGGCTGCATCTTTTAGATAGTACGCCGCTAACCTCACTCGAACTCCAGCAGGACATTCGAGAGTCTCAAATGCGGTCTCCATTTCGGATATGTAGGATTCAAGTTTAGCAGGATCGCTCTCGCCTCTCTAAGCATGGAGGATGGAGATCTGCGATAGCTTTTACCCAGTTGACTTCTCTGGGTGGAGGGGGCGGGGCTGGTCCCGTCTGAGTCTGTTGGTTTGTTGGGTTTGTTGCATTGCGGTGATTACTTGTGGTAGCATCTGTGCTACCGTGGCGGCGACGATCTCAGCTATGTCTGCGCGCCCGGTCCGTCATTGGTCCCTTGGCGACCTGGACCTCTTCCTGACATTTGAATATTTAACATTCGCATTAGGCTGTGACATATGACTAAGGGTCTTGAATTTAAGCAAGAGTATCGTTCGTAAGAACGTCAAGGGTATCCGTTGTTAACAACGGTAGTTCCTAGTTAGGTTTCTAAGTATCCGTCTTAAGACGGTTGAAATCCTAACTCGGTAATCCCTATGCTCGGTAACTATGGACATCAGAGCGTAACTACGCTCTGATACCACTTTTTGTAACACCCCTACCGTTAATCATATGCTTACCGTCCAATCATCCCTTAACTCTATCAGTTCGCAGCGGAAGACTACTACTACTACGGCGGGTGGTACAACGCCGCTAATTGCCCATACGGCTAGCTAGGCTTACCTTACTTACAGTTACGGCATGATGATCATAGTATACCGAGCTACTACATTACTCACCGATTACCGAATACCAAATACTTACATTAATGGATTACCGAGTACCAAGGTATATTCAATTACATCATTCCAAGTTTACCAAAAATATGAGTTTCTACCAACTACTGATCTATACCAATTTCCATCCTTCCATTATCCAAAAAGGGTGTACCCTATGGTACACCGGCTAACAAAAACCTACAGCCGTGTACAACATAGTACACTTTCACAATTCATTGTTTACAGACAAAAAGAAATCAAACTAAAATCTTCCTAATCTTCACCCTTCTCGTGTACCTGCATTCATATTAAAAACGGTGCCCCAAGGGGCTCAGCAAAAGCTGCGCATAAACTCCGCATATACCGAGTGCTAACAGGGCACGCCGACTATTTAAGGTCAAATAGACATGCGGTTCATTAATTTCATGCATACATGCCTTACATACATCATACAATCATGCTCAATACAATACATAATCCAAACCACAATACAATGGTACACACAATGCTTACCTTCCAAAGGTTAGCCAAATTATGCATCCGGTTAATCGGAATGTTGTTTACTCTTTTACTCATTACACCTTACTTACTCTTACTTACACTTACTTACTTTACCATACTTGTTTACTCATTCTTACTTACTTACTCTTACTCATGTTAAGTCGGTATGACCTCCGGCCCGGGGACTACACCGTCCCACCACCGGGATTTACTTGACTCACCAATCCGGGATGCTACCCATTTAAGGGGTTTGGCCGCGGACCAGTTTAAGAGTCAGGAATCGGATCCAACCTTTTGTGTCTCCTCATCCTCACGCGTGGCCGAAACTATATCGGACTTCTACTCATTCCAATTTAATTACCAATTTATTAAGTTAGATTGGTTAGCTTGTTAGGAATCAAATAGAAGTCCAATCACAAGTGATATTCGGTCACAGTACAATATATCATACATTCCACACACTCATATTCATCCATACATTTCATGAATTATACAAACTATGATTTAAAGATGACATTCAACAAATACAGCACTACATATTCACAAGTAAGCATAATAACTCCGATTCGTGTGTTTATCTTATTGGTGATCAATTAGCACACAACACACAAATCAGAGTAACCAAGGTAGCATACGGGGCATGAGGAATTCATACCGTTCACACGTGTACTTGTATCCGACGTTCCTCCGGTGTTCACAAATCAAACCCTATGATGTACATACAATCGAGTGATTAATCTAACTATCATTAACTTAACTCGATTACTCTTACGTTTCCTATCTCATACTTACTAAGTCTTTGCAAATTCTTATACTTACAAATGTTTACTTACTTCCCTTTACTTTAAGTTACTCCTTACTTAACAAGGGTGTTCTCATATACATATGTATATAATATGTGGGTATACATATATACATACAATATATATATACTTATTATAATTATACATTTTTTTTTGTTTGACCCGACCGACCTTACCCAGGGTCGGACCCAAGGTCGGTCGAAGTCAGTAGGGTACATACGCTGGAAAATTACAGGGCCGACCGACCTTGCAAGTCCGGTCCCAAGGTCGGTCCATTCCAGTGAGTTTTGGTTTCGACATTCTGGAGTCGACCGACCTTGCATGTCCGGTCCCAAGGTCGGTCCATTCCAGTAAGTTACATTACGGCGAATTTTAGGCCGACCGACCTTGCAAGTCCGGTCCCCAAGGTCGGTCCGTTCCAGAAGGTTTTTTGACGGGAATTTTCTGGCCGACCGACCTTGCAAGTTCGGTCCCCAAGGTCGGTCCATTCCAGAAGCTTTCCGTCCCTTGTAAATCTGGGCTCGACCGACCTGCAAGTTCGGTCCCAAGGTCGGTCCAGTCCAGTATTTGCATTTTTATTTCTGTTTCAGTCCCTCTTCTTACCCATTATTTCCCCATTGTTCCTACACTTAATCCCCATGTTTTAACACTAATTAAACACTCTAAATCATGTTATTCATCCATTAATTCATTACGCATTTCTATACTAATTTACACACATAATTTCCAAGTTTCATTTCAGCACTTCATTGTTTCTTCCTTAGTTGCATTTTGCTACAGATTTCTACCCTAACTCTCCCCATCCATAGCTCCCTCTTCTAATGACATTCCTAGAGCTTCTAATGCATTACTCACCTCTTCAAACCTACCCATTAATTAGCTCCATTCAAAATCTATTACAAGGGTGTAATTCCTACCTAGTTAATCTCTTAAGCCCTCTAGTTTCTAGGTAAAATTTGCCATAGTCTCCCCTATATTTTTATACTCTCTCCACATTGTTTCACACACATAATGATCCATCTCACCTGTTTTGAACATTCACCAATATACAAACTCTTATACACAAACCAAACACTAAACACTCTTATAAATTCCTGCACATTACATTCAATTCCCATCCCATTTGTGACAGTTTTTCAACAGGTCTTTCAAGCTTCAATAACAGTTTGATTCTTCTTTCACATTACACTACTCATTACCATTTTACAATACACATCTAAGAGCTTCTAAATCTATTACATAGGTATATACAAGACAACCACTGAGCACAATTACCTTGTTTCTCTTCTAGTTTTTCCTTTCCTCCTTCTTGCTTCTTCCTTCTTCCTTCTCTCTCTTTCCACTGGTTTTAGTAACCCAAATCCTCTAACACTACAACCCATACATACACACCATTTTATTACATTAACCCTTAACCATTCTTTAAAGCTTAATGCATATTTAGGGTTTAGAAATTCCCTTACCTTGCAAGGGTGTAGTAATGCTTGGAACAGCTCAAGAACAATATTTCTCACCCTCCAAGAGTGCCAAAATCGGCTAGAGTACAAAGGTGCAAACAAGAGTTTAGCTTTAAATTTCGTTTTGCCCACAAGGCTAGAAAAACAATGAGGTTTCAAGACAATTTTTACCTCAAAATAACAAGGAAAGGAGGTGGTTCTAATGGTGGTCTTGAAGCTCCAAATGCTACACACCCATGGAGATGAAAGTTGTTGTTTTCGAATTTTGAAGAGAGGCTAGTGTTCTCCTTGAAGAGAGGAACACAATGGTATACTTTTGTGATTTTTGGTGGAGGGGTTCAAGGGAGTAACAAGAGGAGAGAAGTTGAGTTTGTGTGTGGGTTTCTCATTTCTCCATAGCCATCGGTTGGAGGGAGAAGAAGAGAATAGAGAGTGAGGGAGATGGGTGCTGTTACGTGAGTGAAGAGAATGGGGTAGAGAGAGAATGTGAGATAGGTAAGTAAAGTAGTGTTTTACTTTTTGCTTTTTAATGTTTTGTTGTTTTGTACATTAGAAGAGAATTAAGAGGGGGTGTGAGAGAGGGGTAAAAATCGGACCACACAGCCCCACACACACACTCTACTTTTTATTTTAAAAGTGAACACATAAGTTTGGTTTATTTATGTTTCTATCCCACAACTTCCCGTTTTTGACAGTTTTTACTAATTTCTCGTTTTATTGATTTTATTGGTTCTAAAGCTTCACTAATATTTATTATGACTATTTAGTTGACCAAATTGTTTACGAGTCTATTTGACCCGCTTAAAGTCAGTTTTTTCCCGGTTTCCTCGAAAAACCGCGCTTTAAGGTTATTAATGTTTTTAATCCGTTTTAAGGATCCGTTTTCTTCGGGATTTGTTCCTTATGATTTTTACACTTAATTAAGCTTCTAAATTACTTATTAGCCTAATTAATCACTATTTTTAATTACGGGTATTTCAACATCGATGAGAAGATATTGATAAGGCCTTTGGTAATGGCCTAACACACCCTTGGCTCGCTGGAAAAATAGCCACCAAGGCCGCCTAAGTCGCACGGGGAACTAGCCGAGATGATCCACTCCTTCCTTAAGTCAGAGGTTGCGGAGATAAGCCAAGGAACTGCTCAATAGCTTTAAAGCCCCTGCCACCATGAGAAAAATGGAGGACATGCAGGCGGAGCAATTACGACCGGGAGCTCGTTTCCAGGGGGGTGCCCGGTACAAACCTTATTCCAAGTTGGCCCCGGCTACCCAGAGACAACAAGCCCCAAGCGCAAGGGTCTTTCCGACGGTCCAGATAGACCCAGGGAAGTACGCCGCCGTTGTAAGAGAGGGACTCTTACCTCCTCCAAGAAAGCCCCACCCGGGAGAAGTACCGGTAGCCTTCTGTGAGTACCACAGACATCGCAGCCACAGGACCATCAACTGCGCGAACCTCGCCAAGGAGTTAAGGTTGATCGAGGAAAACAAGAAGAAGGGGAAAGGAGGACAACACAGGCAACACTCTGGCAGCCAGCCCTCCCTGCCTAAATCAGAAGAAGAAGTCCACCCCGAGTTGGATCTTAGCAAGTCTTTTGGAGTAATCACAGGTCTGTAGATTGCCCAGGATAACTCTCTAGGGAAGAGTGTGAGATGTTCCTTTGGGAAGGGAGAATCCTCTTTGTACCCCGCCGGAAGTACTAGCTTGTTACTATTTCATGAAAATTCTCTTGTTGTTATATAACGAATGTTTATATCTCAATAAAGTTTCTCATGTCATAAACTCACAAATAAACAGTGTTAGCGTGACAAAGTAAGAAAACTAACAAAACTCTCCCTAAGAACATTCACAGGGCTATTCTCGGAGGTAGGACCACTGACCCCCCAACGAAAGAAAAAAACATATCCACGAGGTCCACCAGGAACTTCCGGACAAGAAGGCCGCTAAACATAGAAAGCTCCCCCCGATCTACTTCACCGAGGACGATGAAGACGGAGTCCTGTACCCACATAATGATCCGCTTGTCATAAGAGCTCAGGTGAACGACCGCATGATGGAAGGAATCTTGGTTGACAGCGGAGCAGGGGCGAATGTTATTCCGCAGAGGCAGTAAAAAAACTTGAGATACCCGAAGACAAAATCAAGCCCTACTCAGCCGTGCTGGGAGGTTTTGTGGGAGGAATCTCTGCTAAATCAACGGGGAGCATCGACTTCACCATTACCCTAGGGCAGGGGGATGAGAGGCGCACGGAAAAGCTGACGGCCTTCATTCTTCCCGGACTCTTCGGGTACAACATGTATCTTGGGCGACCAGGGATAAATGCTTTCAGGGCCATATGCAACACCCACCACCTGAAGATGAAATACCTGACTAGATCCGGAAAGCTCGTTATGGTAAGAGGAAGTCAGAAAAGTAGCACAGGTATGTGAGGTTTGAATCATGGAAGACCTTCCAGGAGATGGGACAGTCAAGACTGTAGGGTCCGAAAAGGAGTTCAAAGGAAGACTCCCCCTTCCTGACGAAGTAGTCGAGCGGTATGAGGCTCCCGCCGATCTCCCAAAAGAGGTACCCCTACGAACCGATCCCAACAAATTCTTTAAAATTGGAAATGCATTTGACAGCGGAGAACAAACCATCTAACAAGATTCCTGGAAAAAAGAAGAGCCACATTTGCTTGGAGTACAGAGGAAATTCCCGAAATAGACCCAAGCGTTATCCAGCATAGCCTCCACGTGGACCAGCGCACCCGCTGATCCGACAAAGAAAGAGGATAATCGGAGCAGAAAGGGACCGGGCCGCTCGGGAAGAAGTTCAGAGGCTGCTGCAGGCAGGTTTCATCAAAGAAGTATCATATCCCAGATGGCTGGCAAATGGGGTTATGGTAAGGAAGTTCAACAGAAAAATGGAGAATGTGCGTAGACTTAACCGATCTGAACAAAGCATGCCCCAAAGACTTTTACCCATTACCATCGTTAGATCGGCTGGTCGTCTCCACGGCTCAGAGTTCCGTCTTGAGTTTCTTGGACGAAGACGACTCCGAAAAAACTTCCTTTGTCACTTCAGCATGAACTTTCTGCTATATGGTAATGCCATTCGGGTTGGTTAAAAAATGCTGGTGCAACCTTCCAAGGGATGATTGATAAGGTGTTCCGGGAACAACTCTCTTAGAACGTGGAGGCCTATGTGGACGACATAGTCGTAAGGAGCCCGTCTAAAGAACAGCACATGAAAGACTTGGAAGAAACGTTCGCTACACTTGACAAGTTTTAGATCAAGCTGAACCCCGAGAAATGTGTGTTCGGGGTAACCAAGGGGATATTCCTTGGTTTCATAGTCGGGCAACGAGGGATAGAGGTAGATCCAGAAAAGAGCCAGGCGGTTCTCAACCTCAGCCCCCCGAGGAGCATCAAGGACGTCCAGGCCCTTAACGGAAGGCTCACGGCCTTAAGCAGATTCTGTTCAAAGTTACAAGAGAAGACAATCTCATTCTTAAACATATTGAGAAAGAACAATAGTTCCAGTGGGGGAAAGAATGCAGAGAAGCCTTCGAAAAGATAAAAAAAATGCTCCGAGAACTACCAAACTAGGGGTCCCAGCACCCGGCCAGGATCTGTACCTCTACCTATCCGCCTCGGAATGGGCCATAGCAGCAGTCCTAATAATGGAAGAAGAAAAGAAAGAGATTCCCGTCTACTATACTGGGAAAATCCTGACCCCAGTAGAGAGACGCTACATCAACATCAAAAAAATCCTCTTCGCTCTGGTGGTGGCATCCCGAAAACTACTGCTAACAGGAAAATTGTAGGAAAACTATATACATAAAAAGAATAAAATACTAAACTAAACCTACAACTCTACTACGGGTAGCAAATAAAACTCGGTCGGAGTATAGTGTAAATATATTACGACCGAGAGTATCGAACCCAAGGGACTTATAGAAAACTAGTCCTAATCCGGTAATAACCTATTCTAAAACAAGGGGGAAATTGAATGTAATTCTAAACCTAATTAAAACTAACTAAACTACGTGGTAATTACAATGAAATTATCCTTGATCCAGGGTGTAAAACCATCTAGGTATCAATATGAACTCGAAACATAAACACAAGCCTTTGAATTAACCAACAATTGAATGCGCCGGACATCCTGTCGGGCACCACATGCACGGCACATTCAAAGACATTGAATGCGCCGGACACAGGAGATCCGGCATTACACCCGACACCTTCAAAGTGTAAATGCCACTCTCTTGCTCCAAGTCCGATAACAAGAAACTCATCCCTATTAACAAATCGAGCATATATCATGCCACGAAATGAACAAGGAAATGGGGGAAGATGGATTAATTCTCACTCTTACTACTAACCCTTAATTCATAAGAAGAAAGTAGGAAGATCATTAAGAGTGTCTAACCTATTCTACTCTTAGGCTTTTCTTCCTCAAGTAAAATTTGCATAAAGAGAATGAGTGATCAACTAATTCTCTTACATTAAGAACCATCTCTTAATAAACTTGAAATTATATTAAGAAGAACACATTGTTTTACAAGGAGAGTTTATTCTAAGAAAGAACTAAAGAGACAATCACCATCCTACTCCACCATCCACACAGATCAAGAGAGAGAATACACAGGAAATAAGAAAATTGGATGTAGCCTTAACCCGCCATGGATTTCTTCTCTTCGCGTGGAAAGTTGCATAGAACTTCTTTGGACACCAACACCTTGGAGGAGTGCGGAAATGGCGATGTGAATGGAGTGTAAAGGGGGTGTTGAAGTGTGTCCTCAAATGACCACATGTGTAGGGTATTTATAGGTGTTGGAAGTGAATCTATGGAAAGACATATCTTAAATGATGTCTTTCCATAAAGATACACCTTCAAGACATGTCTTTAGCAAAAAGATACCTTTTACCCTAGTTGTATTGGTATGGAAAGACACATCACCAAATGATGTCTTTCCATAGTGTCTTCTCATCCAAAAGACATCTTTCCAACTAAAAGACACCTCTTCACCATATGACACCTTTTCACCATGAGACACCTTTTCACCAAAAGACACATTTTTTCCAAGAGACACCTCTTCATCAAAAGGCACCTTTTTGCCAAAAGGCACCTCTTCATCAAAAGAAACCTCTTCATGTACTGCTAACTTCTGGTGAACTGAGGCAACTTTTTACTTGTGCCGGCTAGGATGTACCCGACAACATACCCGACATAGCACCTTTTTCTGCTCCACGCTTGTGCCATGCAGGAGTTAACCGGCCTTATGTCCGGCATTTTGGTCAAAAGTGTTTCCTTGCATGAAAAACATATAAAAACATAAGACTGAACAAATGATACACTTTAATACATAATATAACATAAATATTAACTACTTAACCTTATTTAGATAAATATAATCCTAGATCTAGTACATAAAATATGATAAGTTTGCGGCTTATCAACTGCGCCCATACTTCCAGTCACATCGAGTCTTTGTAAGAACCAATTGGCCGCTGAAGCAAATAACGAATAACCCAAACGCTTCCGGACGCATGGTAAGCTAGATAATCGAGCTTACCCAGTATGAAATTTTTCTTCCTGCCACGAACGACGATCAAAGCACAGGCGCTAGCGGACTTTATAACTGAAACCAGCTTCGATCAAGAAGAAGGGAAGCCACTCACTCCTTCATCATCCAGGTGGATGGAGCCCGGTGCAAAACGGGAGCAGGGGCGGGGATTGTAGTCCAAACCCCCGACGGGCGAGACCTCAACTATGCCTTCCGGTTAGAGTTCGAGGTAACAAACAATGAAGCCCTCATTCAAGGCCTAGAGGTCGCCATTGCCCTAGGCGCGACGGACCTAGAGATATACTCAGACTCGATGCTGGTAACCCGGCAACACGACAACATATATGAAGTGAAAGAGGAGAAACTCTGGAAGTACTTACTCAGGGTTCAAGAACTCAAGGCAAATTTCTTAAGGTGCGAGCTGAAGCACCTCCCCCGAATAAAGAACACCGAGGCAGGCACGCTAGCAAAACTGGCAAGTATGGCCGAAAGAATCCCAAGCAAAGTATGGTTAGAGACCAAAACCAATTCAAGCATCGACGAGACTCAAGTCTTGGTAGCCGAACCCCTCGCACTAGGGGAATCATGGATGGCCCTGATCTTGGAGTACATCCTCGAAGGAAAGTTACCCCTGGAAGATAAAGAAGCCAAGACCATAAGAAGACGAGCGGCATCATTCTTTTTCGAGGAGGGATGCCTCTACAAGAGGTCATTTGCAAAATCCGCCCTCAGGTGCGTCACCAATGAGGAAGGAAGCGAACTTATAAGGGAAGTGCGTGAGGGGGCTTGCGGGAACCACCAAGGGGAAAGGGCCACGACCCATAAGATCATGAGGCTTGGTTACTATTGGCCAAAGATGCAGGACCATTGCAAGGAGTACATCCGGAAGTGCACCAGATGCCAGGAGCAAGGAAGCAGGATACATAACCCCCGGCCGTACAAAAGGCCATCCTATCTCCAATACCTTTCGCAATATGGGGACTACACATCATCGGCCCATTTCCTGAGGCATCCCCCGGGAGGTTCAAATTCGCGTATGTGGCCATTGATTACTTCACAAAGTGGGTTGAGGCAATGCCAACAGTATCCATCACAGCCAAGAAATCACAAGAGTTTGTGTGGAAGCACATTGTGTGTAGGTTTGGATTGCCAAGAACAATAATAACGGATAACGGAATGCAGTTCAATTGTGACAGTTTCTGGGAATTTTGTGAGCAGTGGAAGATAGAGGTAAGGTTCGTGTCGGTGGCACACCCCCAGGCTAACGGACAAGTCGAAAACGCAAATGGACAGATCATAAAGGCTTTGAAAAGAAGATTGGGTAGCAGAAAAAGGGGGTTGGACAGAACTACTGCACCAGACCCTGTGGTCCTACCGGACGACGAAAAAAGGGCCGATCAGTGAAACACCTTTCAGATTAACGTATGGCTTGGAAGCAGTCGTTCCAGCCGAAGTCATGATACCGTCAATCCATTGGGAATTCTATGATGAGCAGCTCAACAGTGAAGGAATAAAAGACAATCTAGACCTACTCGAAGAAACAAGGACCGCTGCGGCAGCGCGGATGGTAGAAGACAAAATGAAAGTGGAAAAATACTTCAATCGTAGGGTCAGGGAGCAAAGCTTCGTTCCCGGCGAGCTAGTCCTAAGAGAGGTTAAGCAGCCCAAGAAACTCGATCCTCAATGGGAAGACCCTTATATTGTCCATCAAAGGGTCGGGCGAGCCTCATATCACCTAAAGAATGTTGAGGGATACGAATTGCCCCATTCCTGGCACGTAGAATGCCTCAAGAAATTCTATGTGTAAAACTCGATTTAATGCTTTGCAAACATCAATAAAATGGGATTATTTTTCAGAAAACCATGTCTCGAAAGAAAGACCCGGGCTATGTCCCGGCCTCGAAAGAAAGACCCGGGCTATGTCTCGGCGACTATAAAAGCCTCAAAAAGAAACACCCGGGCCACGCCCTACAGGATGCAATGCCCTGTAAAACCTTATCACGGGTTGTCGCACCCGGTCAAGAACAAAACAAAAAAAAACCCACCTCCAGAAACATGAGGAGCTCTGGTCACCTGTAATGGGTGAATCACTAGGTGTGAGACTCCACACCATACCTTGGTCAAAACTCCCACGAAACTCTTTCTCCCTTTTAGGAGAAAGAGAAAGGGAGGGGAAAACCACAAGTACCATCGCTTGGCTATTGAAAGCAAGTATAGGGAAACGATAAATGGGAACGACCGGTCGCTAAGTTCGACCGGTCGTATCCTCAAAATAGGAACGACCGATTGCTAAGTTTGACCGATCGTATCCTCAAAACGGGAATGACCGGTCGCTAAGTTCGACCGGTCCGTATCCTCAAAATGGGAACGACCGGTCACAAAGTTCAACCGGTCCCCACCTCCAAAGTGCACGGAGCGACCGGTCACAAGCGACCGGGCGCTAGCGAGCGGGCGATCGCACATCAAAAGAATAACTGTCAATAATGAAGTAAAACGCGCAAACCAGCTTCATTAACCATTGAAAAGTATATACATCCATGGATAAAAAAAAAGAGAGCTACACAAAAAAAGAAAAAAAACTAAGGCCTATCTAAAGTCTCCTTTGCAGGATTCGAATCTGTGGCGCCAGCCTCCCGCGCAGCCAGTCGCTCGCCGGGTTGGGAAACACTCTCTGAGGATTTAGACTTCCCAGCAGATGACTGAAGGCCCGCATCACCCTGAGGCACGTTGCTCCCGGGAGGGAAGAAAATATGCCTGGCCAGGAACAAAGCATGTCTCCCCAGGAAGGCGCCCGAACCTCTCAAGCACCTCATGAAAGGAGGTCTTCTGCGCGACTTCCTTGAAGTCCAGCTTCTGATAAAGACCGTCGTCCATAACCTCGGCCTTGCTTGTGAAGAATCTCGAGACGATCTGACGACACGACTTAACCATCCTCCCGCATTGAGAAGCGAAGGACTCTTTCAGGTAGGCGAGTTTTGTGCTTTGCTTCGGCAAATCCTCTCGCACCTTCCGCGAATAAGTCTCAAGACTAGCAACCTGCTCCTCAAGGGTCTAGGCAAAGGCCCGATACCGGTCACGATTAGCGTTCGCAGTAATCAGCTCTCTTCAAGGTCGTCGATTCGCTGGTTCAGCTTCTCCAGCCCCTCCACGGAATGCACGGGTTTTGAACCTAAATTTTTTCTTATTAGCAACAGTGCAATAAAAGCCATCAAGCACAGCTGAGAAAGCACGAATTACCCTTCATGGTTAGCTCGGAGTTTTCAAGCCGAAGCCGGGCCAAGTCCTCTTCCAGCGTCTTCACCATCTCTTCGTGTGAAAGTCGCTGCTCCTTAGAGATTGCGAGCTCACTGGACAACACTCGGAGTTCCTCATATAGCCTCTCCATCCCGGCAGCCAAGGCAGAGCCCTCCCGGGCCACCTCCGCCGCCCTTGCCTCAGAAGACGGCCGCACCTTTTCAAGAGATGCTTTCACCTCGGAGGCAGCCCTAAGCTCTTGCACAAGTTTGGCCTTGTCCTCAGCAAGCACCATTCTCTCCTGCATCAAAGCAGTCTTCTCGGCCAGAAGACTCTTCACTTCTTGGTCGTGAGCAGCCTAGGCCTGCCTCACTAATGACTCCAAATCAGAAAAAGCACGCAACCGAGCATCACCAAACTCACTTCGTACCTTTTTTAGGGAGGCAACCTCCGTCTCTAGCGGCTGGACCCGACTCTTGAGAGAGAAGTTTTCCTCTCACAGCTTCTTCAACTACGCCTCATACTCGTCGCTCCGCCTTGTGCACAGTCGGCGAGCGTCATCCAGCTCCTTCTTCATGGTGTTAGTCTGCTCACGTACCCTCCTAGAAATCTCCTCCTGAACAGTATCAACGAAGATACTGTGAGAGGACCGCTCTATTCTTAACTCCTCCTGAGCATTGCGGGCCCGGCATTCCTCAAGATGAAGCTTAGAACGGAGAGCCCGCGTGTGCACGTCCACACTCTGAGCAAAAGCCACCGTCTGCACGGACCGGAGCAAATGACATAAGAGAATTAAGGGGGAAGGACGGTAGAATTAGCCCAAGACAAGTCACTTACCCGGAAGATCCCCCGCCACATAAGATCAAGTGAATGATCCAGAGGAAAGGAGTGGCGCATGATGGCATCCGCCCCACCTTCTCCACACCTCAGCCTCTCCTTGGCAGCAGTCACAGTCTTCATAGGCGCAAAGAGGCCGTCAGGCACGCCGGATTTACGAATCGCCTCCTTCCACAGGTCGAAGTAGGAGGACGACTCCGACACAGACAACAAAAGAAGAGCCTAGCCGCAATGATAAAACCATCCGTCCTTCTCCGACAGCCCACAGAAGGAACCGCTAGCAGCCAGAGAAGGCGAAGACGACGAAGAAGCGTTGGCATCCTCCTTCATCTTTGTGTGTAACTCCGGGTTCTCGGGCACTGCCCGGTACTTCGAACCTTCAGCGGCCGTGACTCTTTTGATAGAGCTCAGCGGGGTGTCCACCTTGCGACCATCTCCTCCGGGTAGAGAGGCTCCCGGCCCGATAAGGGCAGTCTCCTCCGGGAGGTCTTGTTCAGCGGCGGCGCCCGCGGCGTCCGAACCCTCGATGTCTATGATATCGGAGGCCTTCGCCTTCTTGGCGGCGTGCTTCACTCTCCTGGTAGTCTTCGAAGCCAGGACCTTCCGGCGTTGCTGAGTGAAAGTTGGTTGACCGGTCGCCACACCAGAAGCAGGATAGCCCGCACCCGTCCCCTCAGCCTCAAACTCATGATCTCGGGAGCTGCAAAGCAGCAAAGCGCACATATGAAAATGACCTCAAAAGCGAAGAGAACATTAAAAGAAAAAACAACGATCACAACGATGGCAAAAAAAAGGGAAAACGAAAGCGACAAGGCTTGAACGACAAAGATACAGAGATGGGGACCGCACACGCAAGATCTCTCTCTCCCACGAACTAAGATTGAGATTTGACTCAAGCGTGAGAGGGAGAAACACCCGACGGCCGGAAACTGGACTAGTATACCAAGTACCTGGCTGGGTAGCAACATCATGTGACCGGGTCTCCGGCGTCCTCGGAGACATATCCTCACTAAACTCTTCTAACTTATGTTTCTTCGATGCACCTTCAACTTCTTTTTCAGGCCTCTTCCTGCCGGGAGGCACCACCTCCTCCTCGCGCAGAGCCGCTTCCTCCGCAGCATCCAGGGAGGCGTAATAATCTACCTTTTTGTACCCCGTCTTAAAGGAAACCAGCTGCCAACTATAGAAGAGGCCCACCTTCGACCCAAGTTGAGGGAAATCTGCGAGGAAAGAGACGTAAATAACATAAAGAGCCGAGACAGAACCAAAAATTGAGAAACAGAAGACAAGGCCCTTACTCTCGGAATGTGCTAGCGCGGCCAGGCACGCATTAGTAAAGAACTCCTCCACACTCCTGCGACGCTTGCTCTCTGTCTCCAGAACCCGCAACATCGGAAGTTCTGATTTGGCGATGCAAGACAATAGAGGGAGCCCTTGATAATCGAGGGGCAGTAAGCAACCCCGAAAAATCGCCCGGCGGGAGGGACAATGACAAACCATCAAGCGTTCCACCGCTGTGCAAGTTTCTTATACTCGAAGAGTGAGTACCCAGTCCGGCTAGCTATGGTCAAACTGCCAGCGTCAACCCTGCTAGTGAAAAATTGAACGAATTCCGTGGCGGAGAGCGCAACCTTGGCCTCGGCGCAGAGAGCGATGAAGGCGTGAAATTGGCACACGGCCTTCGGATGGAGCTGGGCAAGTGTGCAGCACCGGCAAATCAGAAAGCCAAGCACGAGCGGATGAGGAGGAATCGTCATCCCCCGAAGGAAGGAGTCGGCATACACAACGTAGCCACGACCAAAATCGTCGAAGGGGTGCGAGTCAGAGGAGGGAATCGAGAGCCTTAACATCCAAGATACTAGGCAATGGTTGCCGATTTTTAGAGAAAGGGGATTTAGGTTTTAGGTAAGTTGGACGAAACTTACCACCGATTTCGAACCTTCAATGGCGTCGAGTGCAGAAGAGAGAGCCATCTTCGAGCTAGAGGATGCCATTAGAGCGAAGAGAGCGAGAGGTGAAAACAGAGTAGACGGAGAAAACGGAAGAACGGGGGAAAGCAAGGAGAGCACGAAGGTTCACGAATCGCAAAAGGCACAAGGAGATAGAAGATGTTGTCCTTCCAAAACCCATAAAAAGCGGTAAAAACAACTTCGAAAATATTTAAAATATTAAAAACAAAAAAAAAAAACACTTTTTGCAGGGAAAAGTGTAGGGACTCTGCACATTCCACAGCGCCAGCTGGCACGCGTGAGACGATAAAATTCTGCAACGGCCCTGCTCCGTACAAAGACAGGCACGAGCGTAGCACGAGCCGTAAGAAGTTCCACCCTTTTCTCCGATAGGAAAAGGTAGAACTTATGGGACTGGGAGATAAGGGATAAGAAGGCAAGGCCCGACGCAAAGCAAAAAAATATTTATTCCACAAACCCAACCAGAAGAAGCATGCTCTAACTTCAACTTTCTTCGTCAAGACATCAAAAGTAGAACTTGTGGGACTGATGAAGAGGGGAAAATATGCCCAGAAGCCCCAAAGGAAACAAGAACTAGTAGAACAAAGGAGGAAAGAAGAGCTCGTGGCGACCGGACCAGCTTGACCGATCGAATAACAGAAAGAAAGCACACGGAAGCGATCGGGCATTCTTGACTGGCCGCAAAAGACTCCAAACGAAGCACGAGCAGTGACCGGTCGCTTATGGCCGGTCGCCAGAGACACTGGAGCGTAGCATAGGCGGTGACCGGTCGCCTGTGACTGGTCACTAAAAGCGTCGCTACGACCGGTCGCCTATGACCGGTGCTAGAAATGCCAAATACAATGTAAGCAGCGACCGGTCGCTGTGACCGGTCACCAAACATGCCAAACATAGTACGAGTAACGTACGACCGGTGACTGTGACCGGTCGATAGAGGTACAGAGTGGGCACAGATAGCGGTCAAAAGTAGGGAAGTTAGGATAAGATATTTATGAGATATTTTGTAGGCCTATCAAGATATTTACGTGCTCGGCTGGCACGACGTGATAGGCCAGACAGCCCATTAGAAACACTATAAATAGGGGTTCACCCCTTAATAAAGGGATACATGATCTGAACTTGAGGAATTTCTCTGTTCCATTGCTATTGCGAACCTCTTTTCTCTTTGAATTCGGTTTACTCGGTAGCACGGTAATTCGGTAGAACTTGAGGAACTTGATGTTAGTAGGCTAAGAATCCAATTAGAGATTAGACTGAAGATCGTCGGGACTCGGGAAATTACCATTTCAGAAACCTAAACCAACCAACGATGATTGGTCAAGTTCAGGAGTAACCAGAGGTTTGCAGTAGTCAAAGGAGATCGAAGGTATATGAGGGAAGACGAGCATGGTCAACGAGAACGGGTATATGTGATAGATTTCGATAGAGGGAAGATTCACCACTGAGTACATGGAACACATTGGAAGATTAATCGCTGAGTAAGTTTTCTCACTCGAGTTCCCAATCTGCTTTGTCTACGAACAAGAAAGCAATAAGTAATGCAACTATGAATCTCATGGAGTTTGATCCTTGCTTAGGATGAACGTTGGCGGCATGCTTAACTCATGTAAGTCAGACGGGAAGTGTGTTTCCAGTGACGGATGAGTGAGTAACGCGTAAGAACCTTTCCTTGGAAGGGGAAGAACAACTGAAAATGATTGTGAATACCCCGTAGGCCGAGGAGCAAAAGGAGGAATCCGCTCGAGGAGGGCTCCCGTCAGACTGTGAATCGGTTTTAGGGTTTGAAAAAATTGTTGCTTTCATGTACATTTATAAGTAATTTAAATTATATTCTTTTCTTAGTGAGGTTTCTTAAGGGTTAGAGGAACAAATCCAAAAATTAGTGGAATCACGAACAAAATGTAGTAGCATACATGGGTCTGAATCAATCTTAGCCTAGTCGTTTACATTTAAGCTCTGCTATGGCTCTAAATGATTATTGATTTCAACGCAAACCAATTGCTTTAAATAACCTTTGAAACAAAAACCAAGTGTACATTTTATTTATACCAACTTTTCAAAAACATTAATAGTATTATGTATTGTAGATAGCAAAGATAAGATAACTTGTTACTAAACATAACTTCAATTCTTATTTTCCTTTTCTCCTAATACTGTGAGAATTTTCATTCTCACTTCATTCCATAACCAAATAATTTTATATTTTCCTGTTACCATTCACATTGTGACATTTTACTAAACTGTCTTAAAAGTATACTGTATGTATTAAGTATGATCATATACCAATATGAAACTATATATTAATAACCAAAAATATATTTTATATAATTGTACACATATATTTGATCTCTTATGTGTTTGCTTATATGCTAATATTAGTATATAATGGTTAAAGATATATTTGTTAGTATAAAAAGAGTTGATATATGAAATGAATTAGGCAGAATTTTGGTATAAAAAGTGTGTAAATATAACTAAATATAAGAGAGATTATAATCTTATAGAACTTGTTTGAAAAAAAAGAGATAAAAGGTCAATTCTCTTTCCATATTACCTTGGCAGATGATAAGTGGTGAAATTATGTAATTAAAGGGTCTAACTTTCACCTTCATTTAATGGTTAATAACCTAATTCACCACTTTACAAAGTATTTTGTTAATATAGATGAACTTATACATTTTGGATATAATTTAGGTAAAATATCATTGGAGCATGAATGAAAAATGCAAAAAGAGTTGTTCGGGTGCATGTATGAGGTCTTGAAATACATGCCAAAAGGCTAAGGACCAAATGAAACCAAACGTGAGCAAATGACATATCTGGTGCATTTTGGATTTTGTTATGGTCTGTGTCCAGGTTAACAGACCCGGACCAATCGTCGGAAAAAGCTACCACTAGTGCAGAAAATGTTTTTAACCACGGTTATTTTGCCTAAAAACCATGGTTAGAAACCGTGGTATATACTTGCATCGCATAAAACAATTCCTATAAACCACGGTTTAAAACCGTCGTTTAAAGTAAGACTTTAAACGACGATTTGTGATGACCGTCGTTTAAAGACCGTTTCTGTCGCGGTCTCAACGTTTTTATACGACGGTTTATTGACAGAACCGTGGTATATAGTGCCTCTTATACGACGGTACTTAATGACCGTGGTATATAGTGCCTCTTATACGACGGTTTTTAATAAACCGTGGTTTATAAACTCGTTCGTTGAGTATTAAACCACGGTTTTTACTTAACCGTGGTTTTTTTCATTTATTTTGTTTTTTCAGCCTCTACCATGTGTTTCCCAACACAACCCAATATATAATCACATATACAACCTGTACAGGGCATCCAACTGGTATTGCCCATCGGTAACCAACCACACTATATATGACTATAAAACAAGTTGCCAATTTGAATTGCAACATCGAAAACGAATTGCAAACAAACCCATTCAAACTTTCAAAAATAAGAGAGAGTTGAACTTTACAAACTTTGAGAGTCTACGTTGCTTCAGCACAAACAAAAGTGTAAGTCTAACTACACTAGGATAAGATCTAAGAAACGCTCAAGTAATTTCTACACCAAAACTGTGATAAATGATCTCTTACAAAGTCTAGATCCGCTTGGAATACGTGCCCCGTGCTTTTGTGAAAAAAGAAACGATCTGTCCATAAAAAGAAACTGATCATCATTAGTACACACATTTTATTTAAATGCAATAACTTTAACTACAACTTTGATTGGTATCGGTTACCTTGTCATCATCATCAAGCGTGTCAATATTTGAACAATCTCATACATGTACCGCATCACATAATAGTCACAGCTCCATGAATCAGGCTGCTTAGGACATGTCATCACACCATCCATGGATTACCAACTTTAGACAGATCAAGAAATTAAACATTTATTTTAATACAAACATGGTTAAATTAAATGATTACTTACACGTATGTATTGGAAGTTCAAGATGGTAAATGGTTTTCTCATATCACTTAAACCCAGCTTATGGCCCCTGCATAAATATCACATTTTAAAATGAAGCCATTTATTGCCAATAATCCAGGACAAGTTTAAAAAAATACAAAATGCTTTAAAAATTTAAATACTCACTCCTTCAAAAATTTCTCTATAGCGATCTCTCGAAGGTTATCAGCGCCTAACGGGTCAAGTATCAACAAGCATGAGGTGTCGATACACAACACCATCAACATCCAATGATTGCTACCACAGGTAAAATAAGAATGTGTTATAGAACAATATTTAATTATCACATAAATGTAATTATGAAGCAAAAAATTCCAGTTATTGTGTACTTACATTTGATAATATGGGATCAGCACATATTTGCTTCGTCTTCGCACCGCAGCACAAAATCCCTGCCTCATGTGCTGTGAACATCCTTCATCCAATGCGGCCTGACTTGCTGACATTAATTGCGGACACAAGAAAGTGATGGCAGATAATCTCTTGTTCGATATCAGTCTAGTAGTCAAACACCTAAACAACATTTTTTCAAAAGATATGTTAAATATCTTAAAAAATGAAAGATAATTTAATAATTTAAAAAAGACTTACACACAATAGGCCTGAATCACAGAGATGTTAAGCAAGTCTCCCATCAAAAATTCTCTTAGATCGCTCACGGTAATCATTAGATCTCTGGGCTCGAGGGAGTGGAAAATATGCTGAGACACTTTCATGTTGAAGTTGGTGACAGACTGCTCCCTCGTCATGAAAAAGTCATACAACATTCTTTGTTTGTCTGTCAACTTCTTCAGAAACTTGGGTGTCAGAATGGGGATCTCCCAGGAGTCATATCGAAAGGTTTCACCACTTCCTTCCACACTCTGACTCTCCTCATTTGATTTCACCACTTCCTTCCCCTTATCCACTTTCCTCTTCTTAACCGGTCTTTCCTTATCAATCTAATAGTATACAAAATTTAAATAATACACATACCAGTCAACAATCAAGTTAAAAATAAACAATAAGCATGTAAATAGTTTACCAGGTCAATGACATCAATTGAGAGAATATGGCCATGGAACAACTAAAGATTACGTGTGAATTAATTTACTCCACTGATTCCACTCCAATGGAAGCGGAGAGTCCTCATGGCCACGCACAATGTCGTCTACCAACACAAGAGCGTGGAGAGGTGGGATGAGCTTGAAATGTACTACAGCGTTCGGTCCGGTCTGTAAAACCCGACCGTATGCAACATGCACAGTCCCACCATCCAACGCTTGAAACAGATGGCATGATTTAGACACCTACATCAACTCACAACAGTAAGCAAGCTAATAAAATTATATTGTTTTAAAAGTAATGTTAAAATAACTAAGGAGGAAAAAAGAACAAACCGAAAGGTTTTCATAAGGAAATGTGTCTCTTGTAGAAGAAGAAGGTGCAAGATGAGTAGGGTCTGTGAAGCAGGGACCAATGCAGTACTAGCAGCGATCGGTGTAGGATCATCGACCATCGGAGGTTCTGCCGTCACGGTAGGAGCAGACGTCGGTGTTGGACCGACGACCATCGGTGTATCCGCTGTCGTGGTAGGAGCAGACGTCGATGTAGGAGTAGGTGTCGGTGTAGGATCGTCGGCCACTGTCGGTGTATCCGCCGTCACACGTAGGAGCAGACATCGGTGTAGGAGTAGGTGTCGGTGTAGGAGCATGCACCTGGCCAATACTAAAGCCTCAAGTCTTCGCAGGCGCTCCTCGTAGGCTTGACGCTCCTCAGCAAAACGTCTTTCCGACTCCTGCACCGTGCATCCACCATTCTCTCTATTATTTCAGCCTGCGGTACTCTCGGTCGAGACAAAGGAAACACGTCTTTTTGGCGAACTTCTCCTCCAAGCCCCCGCACTCGCCCTGGATGATCCTTTTGCCCAAGGGCCTTATTCAGTGGATCATCCTGAGACGGAGGGGCCGGAACCATCTCCCATCGCTCAGTAGATCCAGACTATTTTAAATTACAAAAATATTAGAAATGAACTTACTAATGAGTAAACAACAACTTTTAAAAATATATACTTACAATCTTTGAAGCCAACTCAACAGTCTCGCTCTGCGGGCACATATACTCCCTCGTCATTTTTCTTCATGCGACCCAGCATATATGTCTGCACCCTACTTGCATCTTCAACATTCTCAATAACTGACTGAGTGCCGTCTTCATTAACTTTCGTCAAGCCCTCGCTCTTCCACTTCTCCAAGCGCCCCGTATATCCAGCTCGCCCATGAAGTGCTTATATATTCTTCGCCCGGTTACGTCTCGCTTGTTCTTGACGTAACTATTACAAAATTTGTATATTTGTAAGTTATACATAATAATAAAAATATTGTTAAATTTTATTCCTTAAATAATTAAGAAAAAATCATTGTAAAAGTACCTTAAACTCTTCAGTCTGGCGACAACCGTAGAATATCTTCCAGTCCTCCTCCGTCATCATACATCATACACTACCCACGGCGGTGACCTTTTGGAGCCCGGTTTGTTAATCCAACCATCTACCAACCGATGCTTGAACTGTCGCAGCGATGTCGCTAGAAGTGATTCAATCTTAGTCCGAAGATCATCCGCGACTTTGTACCGCTTCTGCACCACCGCTTCTGCACCACCGCTTCTGCACCATCTGCCACATGATGTCTTTGTCTGCCTTTTCTTGATCCTTTCAATCCTTATTAATCGAGTAATGGGATTTTACCATCAATCCCAAGTAAGAAGCAAACTGGTGCTTCGACCCACTAGAATGTCTGAGGTACTTGTCCCAGACCAAATCGATGGGAGAATCCTTCTTCACCTTCAACCCACGGGTCGGTCCACGTCCCTTCTGAGGGTTTTGCGAAGTAGATGCAGCTGGTGGTTCTTCAGTTTGGACGTCATCGTTAATATCATCCAACACCAACAGTACGTCCTCTTCGACTCTATCGTCAGGATCCATAATCTGAAAAATAATCAATAATTAACAAGGTTAATACAAACATCTACTGAATCAAATGTTGAAATATGAAAAAATGAGATATATAATATTGTCAACTGTTGGATAAAACTACACGTTAATATAATAGATTTATAGCAAACTAATAGGCAAGTGCACCTATTCGGAGTAGTAAAACAAGTGTCGTATCCACAGGAAATTGTTCAATTATCCTAGTCTTGGTAGTTAATAAAAACTGTAAAAAGGGGTTTAGCCGGAGGCAAGCTTGATTTGTTGTTGGATTAGTACAGAAATAATAAAAACAGTAAAAACAGTTGTGTATTAAGTGGATGGAAAATGTGCTAAGGAAGGTGAAATCGCCCAACTATAATTCAGATATTAATTATAATCCTGGTTTGCTCTTATTTGTCTGTTAAGAATTTATCTTGTGGCCTTCCTAAATCATAGATAAGGACAACTCTTAATTAATTCAATAGACTTTTTACAAAGAAAAAGTCTAAAATCATTAATTAGCTTTAGCGAGAATTCTTTTATAACAGCGATGGATTTTATCTGCTAATCAAGGAGATAATATCTAACGTTTATCTCTCTTTGTGGCCTATTCTCTAATTTACAAAATCATTGAAATTAGAGAAATCGTAAATGCATAAAAATGATCAGTTGTTAGCATTAAAATTAATACAAATATTTAGAGCAAGATTATAAAACAAATTTACCATCTCCCTTGATTGGTTACACGGGTTAAACACCCATCCTAAGCATAATATAAAATTACTCAGACATTGACAGTACTAAAAACAGAGTAAAGATAGAAATAGCCATTATTCAGAACTGCTTGCGAAGAACGGGTCTGCACTCGCTCTCACTTCTGCTGCCTCTTTTCTCTCTTTGTAAAACACTGCTTCTGTTTGAGTACGTACGTGAGTAAATGTGGTGAAGTGGTGAAATAAAAAAGATGGAGAGTTATGGTGTTACGGGAGGAATTGAATGGAAGAGAATGGAGTGTGGTGCTGTTTTTGTGATTTCTTTCAGTCTCTCGTACGTGGTGTAGTTTATTTATGGTAGAAGGAGTGGGTTATATAGAGGCAGAGGAGAAGTTGATTGCAGATCTGTAGTGGAGAAGAGACAGACTGATTGGAGCTTGAGCTGGAGAACGCGTGAAAGGATTACAGGATAAGGAGGTGCCTGATATTGTTAATGGAGCAGTTTCGACATGTCTGTAGGCGCCGCAACAAGCAACTGGGCAATTGGGGAAGAAAACTGTCGCGACAGTGGATCTGCGCTGCATTTTACTCTTGTCCGCGTGTTGTCCGCGTAGATGTCCGCCTTCAGTTAGGCGGACGTCTCACGTCCTCGCTTGTGTCCTCGCTTGTGTCCGCGTTGTTTTGGGCGGACGCTCATGCGGACACAAATATGCCTTACGCGGATACATTCCTGTCCGCCTGTGTGTCCTCGCTTGTGTCCTCGTTATTTTGGGCGGACGCTCATGCGACACCATGCGGACACCATGCGGACACCAACTTTGACCGGCTCTAGATTCTTTGTTTGGACTCCGTTTTTCGAGCCGTCTGCACCTATGCGTTCGTCTCTTCGTGTACTTTGCTCCTAGCTTGGTTTTTCCTCATGTTTTAACCAATAAATTTGTGAGATAATCAATAAAACATAAACTAGAGGAAAAACATACGATAAGTGAGAAATGAGCAGAAAAGTGCTGAATAATATATGAATACACCCATAAAACATGCTCATTTAGACACTTATCACACCCCACACTTACCTTTTGCTTGTCCCAAGCAAAACCATGTACTCAAGCAAGTAGGGAATGCTCAATATTAACAAATACTATTATGAAGGGTAGGATTAAGAAGTTAATAGTACATGATCTTAAACTTTTTAGAGGAGTGCGATCCATCACCTACTGGTGGCATAGGTGTACTCAGGGCAAAAATAAAAATTAGAGTTCGGGGTATGATCCGGAGTACTTCAATGCTTCTTAGTTAAGGTGACTTTGAGAACTTTTACCATGGCCAACTTCTCTCAAGAATGGGCATTGAGGAGAAAACAAAAGAAAAATAGATTTATGCATTTGTTTCACTTTTGCATAAGAGATGAGAAGATAATATGTAGGTATCAAGCCTTTGTATTTAAGAACACTCAACTCTCTTTGTTGGTTACCAATGGTGTCTCGCAAGTCCCTTATTTATTATATTTTTTTCTCTTTTTTTGACAGAGAAGCACCCCTTAGCAATCCCTAGAGAGAAGACAGAAAGAACCCCTGAGTAATAAAAATCCATCCATTTCAGATCATTTGGTCACACCGCATAAAAATGCTCCTCAAAAGTAATCAAAATTTTAAAATTTTGTACATTTTTGTACCATTTATCCCACAATTCATAACAGTATTTATTCTTAAAGAGAACAACCCACATATAAAGGGTCCACGATATTGAATTTGGACAAACGCAAGATAAGCAGAGAGATTAAGCATTTAAGCATAAAATGTCACCGAAAAGGGCACACTCCCCCACACTTAAATTGAACAATGTCCTCATTGTTCACCAGAAAAAAAACAAGGGAAAGTTTCAGAAGACCTTTTCGGTAAGTAGATAAAATAGAGAAAACACAAAGGTCACAAATAACATTTAAGCACATAAACTCTCCTCTGCATGATTTATTTAAATAAAAGCATAATTAAAGAGACTGGTACTCCCCTGAGATTATTTTTGCTTGTGTTATAGGAGTTCCCCCACACTTGAGCTTCAGCCTCAAGTAGCGTAGCTTGGTTGCAGTGTAGACATGAATTTGCACCTGCATAAGACATTAGAAGCAACCATACTACAAACGGAGTTCAAAGTTTAGCAAAAATAAAATTTAAAGAGAACCTGGAAATTAAAAGAGCATAAAAGCAAAATAAAATAAAAGTTCATCCGGGTTGCCTCCCGGAAAGCTACCCTTCTTTAACGTCTTTGGCTAGACGCTTTCACCATGAAGTCATCCGGGATCGAATATGAATGTTGAAGTCGGCTTCAACGGTTGGGTGGGACGGTCATCATGAATTTTTGAAATTTGTTGAGTGGAATGCTCTAATGGTTCTGGTGGTGGGTAGCGTGGTTTGGTATATAATTTTCTTTTATCCAGAGCTGCTACCATTTTGATTGTGTCAGGGTGTATTAGTGGTTATCACAGGATTCAACTAAAGCATTTTCAAGAGCATCATTACGAATAATAGCAGATGAATTATTATCCTGCACAATAGAGTCGACAATGTCCATGGAAAAGGTGTCTTCTATATGAGCGGGTTTCTTTATAACCTTGGACATGTCGTATTCTAAAGTTTCGTTATGCAGCCTTAAAATGTTTTCCTTTTTCAACATCGATTAGTGCTCTAGCAGTTCTCATGAAAGGTCGTCCTAAGATTAAGGGCACCCTAGTGTCTTCTTCCATGTTAATTACAATAAAATCAGCGGGGAATACAAAAGTTCCTACAGTAACAATCAAATCTTCTATTATCCCTTTTGGGAATACTAAAGATCTATCTGCTAATTGTAATTGAATAGAAGTAGGCATGCATTACCAATCTTAAGTTTGTTGAAAGTTGAGAGTGGCATTAAATTGATACTAGCTCCTAGATCACATAGCCCACTACCACAATCAACATTATCAATGGAACATGGAATAATTGGCAAAACCTGGGTCTCCAAGTTTTGGAGGGAGACTCTTGAGAAGCACTGCTGACACTTCTTGTGTAAGGTGTACAGTTTCCACTTCCTGCAACGATCTTTGTTGGTGATGATATCCTTCATGAACTTTGCGTATATTGGCATTTGTTTTAAAGCATCTGCAAAAGGAATATTAATCGTTAGTTTCTTGAAGTGAGTTAGAAACTTTCCAAATTGTTCATCTAAATTTTTCTTTCTTATTCTGTTTGGAAAAGGAAGTGGGGGGAAGAATTTTAGTGAGAGAGGAAGGAGTAGATTCAGGAGGCTCCTTCTCCTCGGAAATAATTTTCGTAGGAGGTGGGGCTTCTTCAGCATCTTCCTGTTCTTCGGATTTTCTTGAGGCTCATGAGCTTGCTGTCTTGGTTATCAGTATCATCTCGGGGAAGAGATGAGTTGAGCGGCCTACCACTTCTCAACGTCACTGCCTTGGCCTGTTCCCTTGGATTTGGATTTGGCTGACTAGGGAAGGCACCAGGTGGCCTTGTGCAAGCTGCTGGCTGATTTGCTCCAACTGTTGGTTGGTTTGTTGTATCTGGGCTTCAACCCTTCTGTTAGTGGCTTCTTGATCCACGAGCCTGGTGTGGGTTGTAGTCACGAATCCTTTCAAGGTTCCTGAATTCCTCATTTGGATCAGAAGAGGTTGAGGATGGTTGTTGTTGTTGCTGGAAACCTGGAGGGGCACCCTGTGCTCTATACCCATATTAGAATTTGGTTGGGGTCTGTTTCCCTGATAGGTATTGGAATTGTTGTTCTGCCCTCCTTGGTTCTGATCATTATTTTTCCATGAGAAATTCAGGTGATTTCTCCATGGGTAGTTGTTGTTGAAGTTATTGCTGTAGGAATTACCGTGGCGGTTTCCTATGAAGTTTACATCCTCGTACTGGTTTTTACCTTCGCACTGATGGGTTTCATGAGACCGGCGCATATGACACATCCTTCTGTAGGTGGAACTGGTGGTGAACTTGTAGGTGGGGAAGCTATTGTTTTTACGATTTCGTTTTGAGATGTTGTTAGCTTTTCCACCATCTTTGCAAGGGATGAGATCTGGGCTGATAAATGATCCGTAGGCTCAACGTGGAGTAGGCCTACTGCTCATGGCGTTCTTCCCTTGGATCTCGTCCACTGTCTTGTATTGCTCGTCATGGTTTCGAGAAGGTCCATTCCTCTTTAGGAGATTTCATCATGAAACCTCCTCCTGCAGAGGAATTGACGAGTAGTCGGTTTCCATCATCTAGACCATTGAAGAATGACAGGCAGAGGGATTGATCGTCGAGACCATGGTGGGAACATTCATTAGCATATCCTTGAATCTGTCCCATGCGTCGTACAACGTTTCTCCCGGTTCCTGACAGAAGTGTTGATTTCTCCGATCAATTGCCTCGTTCTACTGGTTGGGTAGTATTGGCAAGGAATTTTTGGGCCATTTGCAGCCATGTGGTGATTGATTGGGAGGGAGACTTCGGTACCACCTGTTTGCTGAATCTGACAACGATGAGGAAATAGTTGTAGACGGATTCTTTCTTTGACGTTGCCGGTCTGACCAAAGGAACTGCAGAAGTCTAGGAAGAGACTCAGATGATTGGGGGCTTCATCTGGGTTCGCTCCACTAAACTTGCCTAAATCCCGGACGGCGGTGATTGTAGTGGGTTTTGAAAGCCCATCGTCCGGCTTCTAGCGGTGTTAGTTCGGGGAGAACTATGGCTGATGCCCTTCCTTCGGTATCCGGTTGGTGGTAGTCAGAGAGAGCACGGTGTTCTGGTTGATTTGGTTGGTTTTCATGGTCCATTCATCTATACTATAACTTCGTTATCGGCCATGGCTTGATTTCTCAGGTTTCTTTGTGCTTGTAATAAAGTGCGCTCGGGTTCGGGTCTCGGACTGATAGGTGGAGAACCTCGGGTTCGAGTATTTGGCATGCACAGAAGATAACTTGTGGTTTGTCAGAAACTGTGAAATTAATTAGTAAATAGAATAAGAAAGGCAGAGATATTGGTTAGGCTGATAAACGTTAATTAAACAACACTGATATATATTTTTTTTTTTATATTTTTTTTACAAGAGTAAAATGACAGAAAATAAGTGACAAGGGAAATTAAATGACAGAAATTATAAGTTAGTAGTTAAATGACAGAAATTATAAGTTAGTAGTTAGATGACAGAAATTATAAGTTAGTAGTTAGATGACAGAAATTATAAGTTAGTAGTTAGTACTGGAAATTTTAATGACAGAAAATTAAATGTTAAGGACAATGGAAATTAAATGTTAAGGACAATGGAATTTAAATGTTAAGGACAATGGAAATTAAATGTTAAGGACAATGGAAATTAAATGACAATAATATTAAGAAGTCAGAAGTCAGATGTCCGAAGTCAAATGTCCGAAGTCAGATGTCCGAAATTAGATGTCCGAGTTAGATTAACAACAGAATAATATAAACAAAATATTACAGTATAGCAAGTGAACTACCGGAAACTAGGGAAATTGATGGAATCAATTTCCCCGGCAACGGCGCCAAAAACTTGTTGGGATAAAACTACACGTTATATATATAGATTTATAGCAAACTAATAGGCAAGTGCACCTATTCGGAGTAGTAAAACAAGTGTCGTATCCACAGGGAAATTGTTCAATTATCCTAGTCTTGGTAGTTAATAAAAACTGTAAAAAGGGTTTAGCCGGAGGCAAGCTTGATTTGTTGTTGGATTAGTACAGAAATAATAAAAACAGTAAAAACAGTTGTGTATTAAGTGGATGGAAAATGTGCTAAGGAAGGTGAAATCACCCAAATATAATTCAGATATTAATTATAATCCTGGTTTGCTCTTATTTGTCTGTTAAGAATTTATCTTGTGGCCTTCCTAAATCATAGATAAGGACAACTCTTAATTAATTCAATAGACTTTTTACAATCAGAAAAGTCTAAAATCATTAATTAGCTTTAAGCGAGAATTCTTTTTATAACAGCGATGGATTTTATCTGCTAATCAAGGAGATAATATCTAACGTTTATCTCTTTGTGGCCTATTCTCTAATTTACAAAATCATTGAAATTAGAGAAACCGTAAATGCATAAAAATGATCAGTTGTTAAGCATTTAATAATTTCGAGAGATAAACAAATATTTATAAGCAAACCCGGTATTATAAATACGCCTGAATTATTTTAGGGTTAAACACCCATCCTAAGCACAAATATAAAATTACTCAGACATTGACAGTACTAAAAACAGAGTAAAGATAGAAAGCCATTATTCAGAAACTGCTTGCGAAGAACGGGTCTGCACTCGCTCTCACTTCTGCTGCCTCTTTTCTCTCTTTGTAAAACACTGCTTCTGTTTGAGTACGTACGTGAGTAAATGTGGTGAAGTGGTGAAATAAATAAAAGATGGAGAGTTATGGTGTTACGGGAGGAATTGAATGGAAGAGAATGGAGTGTGGTGCTGTTTTTGTGATTTCTTTCAGTCTCTCGTACGTGGTGTAGTTTATTTATGGTAGAAGGAGTGGTTTATATAGAGGCAGAGGAGAAGTTGATTGCAGATCTGTAGTGGAGAAGAGACAGAACTGATTGGAGCTTGAGCTGGAGAACGCGTGAAAGGATTACAGGATAAGGGAGGTGCCTGATATTGTTAACGGAGCAGTTCGACATTGAAGTGGGGTTTCACCACACGGAGTAACCAAATGGCTAAGCGGAGGGTACATAATGCCTGCGGAGACAATAGATGGAACTCTCTCCGACCAAACCCTCTTCCGACTCCAATAAACGGACCCTTGCAAGCAGAGAGCCAACGGTCGCCTCCGAAGAAGAGCAAGACCCTCTCCGAGAAGACGGGAGTAATAAGTAGTCATTAATAAAAGGGGGTAAAGTTGTACGAAAACCTTGTATATTTGGGAATATTCTAGAGTAATGTAGGCCCACGGAAACGGTTATACACTGTAGGGGGGCCTAAAATAAGGGTCATAAGTCATGTAATGGATCACGCTTTCATCAATACAACAGTTGGAGCTCTCTTTACAATCTTGGTTTGAGTAAGAGTACCATACACTTTCATTTGGCGCCGTCTGTGGGAAACGAACGACAACCGCGATCCAATCCACAAGAGTCACGGATCTTGTCCTTTGTTCAACCATGGCACCACGATCAAGCAAGGGGAAGGGAAGATGACTGCGACCGGGGAGAGCTCGTTCTCAAAGGAAGACCTCACCGATCTGATGAGGAGTTTTGCGCAAGAAGTTAATGAAAAGATGGCTGAGAATAATGAGCGATTCCAACAGGAACTGGCGGATAGAGATCTGGAGCACCAGAAGAAGATCGAGGAGATGGCGAGTGTAATCGAGAATCTGAAAGCGAAAAGCGGATCAAAAAGTGACGAAAGCCGGAAAGAGAAGTCACCACCGAAGGATACAGAGGAAGACCTCGTCGACATGTCGCTGTATCCCTTCACCGAAAACATTCGGAAGGCAAAACTTCCACCGTTCTTTGTCGCTCCAGCAATCGAGAAGTACGACGGAACTGGAGATCCCGCTCAACATATCAAGAAGTTCATCTTTGCGATGAACACTCAGGGGATCAGTTCCCAGGCACTCTGCAATCTGTTTCCGGGAACGCTTACTAAGAGAGCTCTAAACTGGATCTCCTCTCGGAAACCTCAATCCATCTCAAGTTTCAAGCAACTTACAGAGGAATTCCAGCTTTACTTCGCGCAAGTAAAAAAATCCAGAAGGATACGATCGAGCTGATGGACGTCAGGCAGAGAAGGGAGAGACGGTGAAGGAATACAGCGAACGCTTCCATAAGCAAGTGGCTGAAATAGACGATGTGGATGAGAAGATACTGGTGAAAGCTTTCGGGAATGGATTGGCAAATCCAAGGCTGGCAGGGAAAATTGCTACCAAAGCACCGCAAACTCACGGAGAGTTAGCAGAAATGCTGCACGATTTCTTGAAATCGGAGATTGCGGAAAATAAGGCGAGAGAATTGGCCAATAGCTTCAGACCGCCTAGTGAGAAGAAACAACGTAGCGTCGTCTGTTGGCGCGAGTTATGGGGAGACGTCCGCTCCGAAACCTTGGGGAGCAAGGTACAAGCCCTACGGAAGGATCCGGTCATACCTTCCCATTCTAGGGGTAAGATGACGTACGGAGCAAAAGTTATTTCTATCGCTCCAGGAAGGTATGCAGCTGCAGTAAGGGAAGGCTATCTTCCGCCTCCGAAGAAGCCTGCCTCAGGTGAGAGCACATTGGCGTTTTGTGAATTCCACGGACACTACAGCCACAGAACGACCAATTGTGTAACATTATCAAGAGAACTGAACAAAATCGATGAGCAAAAAAGGAAACAAGAAAAGCAGAAACAGGAAGCTCCCAAACAGCAAAAGAGTAACAACGACTATCAAATCGATCTCGTTACGGGCATAACGGGGGCGGCATGAGGAATGAAGATCACCCCGAGCTAGACCATAGCAAATCTTTTGATTTTGGGGTCATAACTGGTTTATTCTCAGAAAAGGGTCGTTCACGACAAAGAAAAGAAAAGGCACGTACACGAAGTCCATGAGAAGCTACCGGAGAAGAAAGTTCAGAAAGGGAACCCCTACCACCTATCTACTTCACGGAGGAAGATGAAGAGGGAGTCTACTACCCCCACAATGACCCCCTCGTCATTCGAGCTCAGATCAATGATAGGATGGTGGGAAACATCCTTGTCGACAGCGGAGCGGGAGCAAACGTGATCTCCCTCGCGGCGTTCCGGAAACTGGAAATCCCGGATGAAAAGGTCAAGCCATTTACTGCTACTTTCGGAGGATTCATTGGAGGAATCACGGCCCAGGCCAGCGGCAGTGTCGATGTCACAGTGACGTTAGGCCAAAAGGATGATCGGAGAACAGAAAGAATAACCTTATATATCATGCGAGATCTGTCCGGATACAACGTCTATTTGGGGCGGCCCGGGATCAATGCTTTCGGAGCTGTCTGTAGCACCTATTATCTCAAGCTCAAATACTTGACAAGGGGCGGAAAGCTGGTGTCCATCCCCGGGAGCCAGAAAACGGCAAGGGTATGTGAAGTTCGGATCACCGAGGATTTTCCGGAGGAAGATGTAGTCAAAGAGGTCGGCTCTAGTCGAGAGTACGAAGAAGGAGAGGCCAGAGCACGGATGCCTGAAGAAACCTCCGAGAAGGCAGTGGTACCGGCGGAACAGCCAAAAGAGGTACCCCTGAACACCGATCCTTCTAAATTTTTCAAAATTGGAAATGCTTTTCACCATGATGAGCAGATTCGCTTAATGAGATTTTGGAAAAAAGAAGAAAGACATTCGCCTGGAGCCCAAAGGACATGCCCGGAGTGGACGCCAGCGTTATCCAGCATAACTTGAACGTCGATCCGAAGTTTCCCGCCATCCGACAGAGGAAGAGGATTATAGGAAGAGAAAGGGACGAGGCGCGCGGACGGAGGTCGAAAGGTTGCTGGAGGCCGGCTTTATTAGAAAAGTCTTTTATCCAAAATGGCTATCAAATGTAGTTTTGGTTAAAAAAGCAAACGGAAAATGGAGGATGTGCGTGGATTTCACGGATTTGAATAAAGCTTGTCCGAAAGATTTTTATCCTTTACCTTCCATAGATAAGCTTGTAGCGGCAACAGCGCAGAGTAGCGTGATGAGTTTTTTGGACGCGTTTTCTGGGTATAACCAATAATGATGAACAAAAATGACCAAGAGAAAACATCTTTTGTCACCTCAACTGGTATTTTTTGTTACAAGGTCATGCATGCGTTGGATTAAAAAATGCAGGAGCAACCTTCCAGCGAATGATTGATGAGGTATTTCGGGGGCAGTTGTCTCGAAATGTGGAGGCATATGTGGATGATATAGTGGTAAGAAGTGATTCGATAGCCCAGCACATGGAAGACCTTGAGGAAACCTTCAATACCCTAGATAAATACGAAATCAAGTTAAATCCTGAAAAATGCGTCTTCGGAGTCACCCGAGGGAAGTTTTTGGGGTTTATAGTCGGGCAGAGAGGAATTGAGGTTGATCCGGAGAAAACCCAAGCAGTCCTCAACCTTCCGCAGCCAAGAAACATTAAGGATGTACAAGCCCTGAACGGGAGGCTCACTGCCTTAAGTAGATTTTGCTCCAAACTCCAGGAAAAGTCTATTCCATTTTTTAATATCCTCCGGAAAAATAAAAAATTCCAGTGGGATACGGAGTGTGTGGATGCCTTCGAGCAAATCAAGAAAATGCTTCAAGAGCTTCCAAAGCTTGGCGTTCCGACACCAGGCCAGGATCTATTCTTATACCTATCGGTCTCAGAATGGGCGGTGGCAGCGGTATTAATCATGGAAGAGGAAAAGAAAGAAATCCCAGTCTATTTTACCGGAAAGATCTTAACCGCTGTGGAGACAAGATATTCTAATATCGAGAAGGTTTTGTTCGCCCTTGTGATTGCATCCAGGAAACTGAAACCGTATTTCCAGTCGCATCGAATCACCGTCCGAACTAATTGGCCCTTAAAGCAAATCACCAATAACCCAAACGCCTCCGGAAGGATGATTACTTGGACAGTGGAGCTGACTCAATTTGAAATCCATTATGTTCCTCGGACAGCAATAAGAGCCCAAGCCCTGGTTTTATTTTATCACCGAGGCAAGTTTCTTCCGTCAAGAAGAGCGGGAAGTCCCGTATAAGATGTGGGTGGATGGAGCTAGGTGTAAAACTGGTGCGGGGGTTGGAGTTGTGATCCAGACTCCTGATGGAAGGAAAATAAATCATGCAGTAAGGTTGGAATTCGAAATAACGAACAATGAAGCAGAATACGAGGCATTAGTACACGGACTGGAGATAGCCTGTGCTCTGGGGGTGACGGAGCTGGAAGTACAATCTGACTCCTTACTTGTGGCAAGACAAAGTGAGAATATCTTCGAAACAAGGAGGAAAAACTGAAACTTTACTTAATAAAGGTACAGGATCTAAGGGCAAGATTTACGAAATGCAATCTCCGACACATATCCAGAGACCAAAACTCGGAGGCCGATGTACTGGCTAAATTAGCAAGTATAGCGGAAGGAATACCGGAAGAAGTTCAGCTACGACTAAAGAAGCTCCCAAGTATAGAAGAAGCGGAGACAATGGTAGTTGAGATAACTGATTTAAGCAAATCGTGGATGACTCCCATTGTCCGGTATATCCAGCAGGGGACACTACCGGAGGACGAAAAAGAGGCCAAAACAATAAAAAGAAGGGCACATCGTTCTTTTTCAAAAACGGCCAACTGTATAAGTGATCTTTCGGCAGACCATCGTTGAAGTGTTTGACGGAAAGCCAAGGGCTAGAGCTCGTCACCGAAGTCCATAATGGGGTATGCGGTAACCACCAAGGAGGAAGGGCGGTAATGCATAAAATATTAAGGATGGGCTACTTCTGGCCGGCAATCCAGAAGATGTGCGGAGACTATGTCAAAAAATGCGTGCAATGCCAGTTACATGGTCCAAGGGTTGGAAACCCGCCTGCGGAGATGAAATATTATTACCTCTCCGATCCCCTTTGCGAAAGGGGATTAGATATTGTCGGACCGTTTCCAGAGGCTTCCCCCGGAAGGTATAAGTACTTATATGTGGCAGTAGATTACTTCACCAAGTGGGTAGAAGCTCTTCCGGTGGTAAACATAACTGCACGAAAGACAGAGGAGTTTGTTTGGAAGAACGTCGTATGTCGGTTTGGTATACCGAGGGTAATCATAACGGACAACGGTGCGCAGCTCAATTGCAAGAGCTTTAGGGATTTTTGCGAAGAATGGAAGATTGACCTGAGATTTGCCTCTGTAGCTCATCCACAAGCGAATGGCCAGGTAGAGAATACAAATGGACAAATTGTAAAAGCTCTGAGAAGAAAGTTGGAAGGGAAAAGAGGAAGGTGGGAGGAGGTTCTACCGCAGGTTCTATGGGCTAATAGGATGACTGTCAAGGGACCAACTGGAGAAACCCCTTTCAGACTGACGTACGGTCTGGAAGCGGTGGTACCCGCAGAAATCATGATACCATCAAAAAGAATTGAAGGGTACAAGGAGGAAGAGAACGATGAGGGCATCCGAGACGAGTTGGACATCTTGGATGAAAGGCGAATGATCGCTGACTTAAGAAATCAAAGTGACAAGTTGAGAATCGAGCGACATTTCAATAAAAAGGTAAGGGAACGGTCCTTCTCCGCAGGTGACTTGGTGCTCCGGGAAGTGAAGCAACCAGCAAAGCTACAACCTCAGTGGGAAGGCCCATACATCGCTCAAACTAAGACTGACCGAGCATCTTATAGGCTCCGAAATATGGATGGAGACGATTTACCACATTCCTGGCACGCAGAGTGCCTCAAGAAGTTTTATGTTTAATATTTTCTTTCAAATGCAGGATAATGAGTTGCTTAGTAAAAAGCGCAAGAATAATCTCATACAGGTGTCCGATGACCTTGCAAATGGTGGCAATAAAGCATTTTGCTTAAAGATCTCAGTTATCTTGTTTTCAAAATGTCTTGCTCTCCGGTAATAATATATAAAGTTTCCAGACAAAACAAGAAACAAAGAGTTTTTCAAAAAAGACGGGCAAAGAATGTATTCGACGATCTCACCATTGGCCATGGTAGAGTGTTTTGTATCCGACGATCTACCATCAACGATGGTAGTGTAATTCATCCGACGATCTCGCTGTCTTACTGACAGTAGAGTGTTAATCCGACGATCTCACTGACTCAAAGTCGGTAGAGTGTTAATCGACGATCTCACCATGTGTACAGTGGTAGAGTGTGAAAGCGGAAGAGTGTAACTAAAAGGTTACCGGAAAAGAGAGCCTTTACAAAAGTGAAAAGCAACTTAAAAATTCTGTATTAATAAAAGTCTTCGACTTTCAGGAGACCGGTCGCTCCGGTCATACCCGAAAGGTCTGGTTGGTCTATTAAAAAAAAGATGTTAATTACAAATACGAGAGTACTCCGAAACAAATAATCATAACAAACTGTAAAGCAAAAAGGAAAAATTTTATGTTGCAGGCTCTGTAGGGTCTTCCGCAAGCTTTTCGGACTCATGTGTTCGCTTCTGGAGGGTTGAGGTGCTTCCTTCGGAGTCTTCCTTCTCACCTACCGGTGTAAGGCGGCATCACTCCAAGCCCGCGCGGCAACTGATCCCATAAAGGATGGGGCAAAACATGTGTTCCCCGCGGGACGTGAAAACCTCACTAACTCCTCATGATATCCGGTGGCGCGGGCAAGTGCTTCAAACTCCAAGCTTTCGTAAAGAACTTCGTCAACAGATTGTTGCCTCTCGGAGAAGAACTCCGACACGATCCGTTGGCTCTCTCCAGCAAGCTTGCGGCATTGGGAAGAGAGCGCCTCTTTAAGGCCTGAAACAGAGCGGTCCTTCGCTTGAAGTTCCGATCGTGTCTCCTTGAGGGCCCCCTTCAACTTTGCAACCTGATTCTCATAGGAATGGGTAAGGCTTCGGTATCGTTCCCTCTCCGACTCCGAAGTGATTAGTGAGGCTTTAAGTCCGGACACCTTTTTAAGCCAAAAGTCGGAGTTTCGGGCAGCCTCCGACGAAGGACTTGGATTTTCTGCAAAAAATACAAAGGTTTAACAAAGAATAACAAGCAAAAGAGGAAGCTTTCGAAGATATGAAAATTACCGGAAGCCTTTTTCTTCTGAGCTTCCACCTCTGCCTCAAGCTCTTCAATCCGGAGAGCGGCTTCCGCAAGCTTCTGCCTCTCCGATTCAAGATAGCTTGCGCCTCCGCAAGATTCTGCCTCTCCGATCCAAGGTCAGCTTGGATATCGTTCTGTTTGGCCTCAGCTGCTTGCAGGAGTTGGTTCTTCTTTCCAGCTCAGACTCGAAAGAAGACCGAAGGTCCTCAGTGGATTTCCGGATCTCTTCAGCAACCTTCCGGAGGTCTTCAGCTTCCTCTTCCAGCACCCGCTTTTGGTCTTCAAAAGAAGCCTGCAGCCTGTTAACAGTATCCTCCTGGTCGACGGAGGCAAATTCTTGAATTTCCTCCCGGAGAGCGGCCTTTTCGGCTTCGAATTGGGCCTCTGCTCGCTTCAAAGTTTCTTGAGCCTTAGCCTTCTCTTCATCCGCAGCCTTCTTGTATCTCTCCGCACGAGCCCCATGGTAGCGGAGAGCTTCGGAGGAATATTGAGACTGGGTCTCGACGCATTGGGCCATCGCCATGGCCTAAAGGACAAGGATATTAGAATAAAACAGAAGGTTCTCGCGACGAGTTTATACAAAGAAGACAAACCTGGATTAAAGCAGCCCAGAGACGCTCAAAAGCCACCCTCTCCGGAAGAGAGTGGCAGACGATGGCATCAGAACTACCCTCCCCAATCCGAAGTTTTTGTTTTAGAGGGGTCAGGCGAGAGCCTGGGGCAAAAATGCCGTTGTCATTTTGGCCGCCTTCGCAGCGGTAGACCAGAAGGCCTTGTACCTCATCCCACGCACAAATGGAATACGTGGAACCGGATTCCCTCGGTGGTAGCCCCAGTCCAATTTTGAAGAAGGACCGCAGACTGAAGGATCGGCCCGCGGAGGAGGAGAAGATCTATCGTCTGCGTGCTTGCTCCTAACTCCGGACGGAGGAGCCCCCTGCGAAGGAGCATCGGACGAGTCAGAGGAAGAATTTTCCTCCGCACTAGCCTCAGCAATGCCCTTGCCTTTCCCAGGCGGGTTCTCGTGGGCCTTTTTTCTCTCCGGAGCGCCGCCTTCCTTAATCGCAACACCTGCGTGGGACGACGCGCCCGTTCAGGCTCAGGGTCTGCGGAGGGCGGAACGGTGGCTACAAAAAGCAAAACTATAAGTAATCTGACAAAAACAAAGTAAAAGCAAAGGAAGGGCACAAAGGAGCTGCGGAAGGATATACCGGTGGAAAAAATGGAATCGGTATTTTGAGTTAAAGCTTCGTCTACGCAAGAAAAAGCCATGCAGATCAGGGAAGAGGGACGATATGGGGGTTAAATCCACATCTTTCTCAACTCTGCCCGGACTACAGGCAGGGTTGGTAGATACGGGAGTACCTGTTTCTGAAGGGAGAGCAGCAAGGGGACCGGTGGAACCAGTTTGGTAACTAGCTTTTCCCTTCGTACTAACTTTATTTTCGACTGATCAACTTTTTTGGGCCCTTCGGGGGCTTTCCTCTTAGTACCAGCGGTTTTGCTACCGGAGGGACTCCGAGTTTTTCCACCGGAAGGAGCAGGGGGAGCTCCTTTTTTCTCCTCGGTGGACCTATAGTCGACGAGCTCCCAGTTGTACCGGAGGGAAAATTTTCCGCCCGATTGAACAAAGGCTGCGGAACAAACAAAAATAAGAAAGCATCCAAAAACTAATAAAGAAAGAAGACATATAAGAAAAGTACGTACGGTCAATCTTCGCCCGAGTTTTGTTTAACTTCTCTTCGGAGAGAAAGAAGGTGATGGGGTGGAGCGCAGAAGAAGTCAAACTCTTGAGTATATCCCCAATTGGAGATGAATTTGCGGAAGGGGGTAGCGGAGCGGCAAGCTGCCCCTTAGCTATGTCTCCGACATGAGAAACTCCGATGAAAGTCCCCCTCGGAGGGTAGAAAACGAACCAGTTGGAAGACCAGCCGCTCTCCAGGCTCACACGTTTAAAAAAGGAGTACCCGGAAACAGCCAAGACGGAGATGTCCTCCTCCGTCGTAGTAGTATTCACCCTGGTGGTGAAAAAATTTACAAATTCCCGCGCGTCGGGAGTAATGTCGTTCTCCGCGCAGACGGAGAGGAAGGCGTGCAGGCAGCCCAGGGCGTTGGGGTTCAAGTGGGCAAGAGTGCAACGCCGGCGGGAAAGAAAAGCCAAGCACAAAGGGGTGCGGGGGGAAACGCAGGCCGCGGTGAAGGTGCTCCCGATACACCACGAAACCATCCCCGAAGGAGTTAAAAGGGTGCGCCGTCGGCTCCGGCACGCGAATCTTCGATCCCAGTGGGACTGGCACGCCCTTCATGAGCTTTTTTAAATCCCTCACAGTAAGGCTGGAGCCGGTGCCCTGGCGAGGGTAGTCCCCGGCGATATCTTCAAGAGGGATAGCAGGATCCTCAACAACACACTTTTCCCCGTCGGTGAAGAGTGTTGATCCCGCCGGCATCAGAGCAGAGGAGCCTGGGTTTGACAGAGCCATTGCAAACAGAAGTAACCGTCAAATACAAACGAACAAGTAGGGGGAGGAATACGAAGGAGAAAATACGCAAGAGCGAGAATCGGGGATTAAGGAGCAGAGAGGAAGAAGAAGAAGAGGAGTGGCCGCTGTATGTGTGAAAGATCAGAGAAACTGGAAAGTTTGAAAGATTAAAAAGAAGAGTAGAGGGGAGAGAATGGTTTAAATAGGCGGGAATTAAGGCACGCCCTACCAAAAAGTAATCATAACCTACGCCTGCAAATGTGTCAAGAAAGAAGTTTCGGAAGATGAGGGGGCGGCAGTTGCAGCAACGCGCGATTGCTCAACCTCCGCTAGGACTCCAACGGTAGGAAATCTAAAGCAGAAAAGAGCAACTCCGAAGACCTCTTTCTTTTTCTCTTATAAAAAAAAGAGAAGAGATCTTGTGGGACTAGGAGGAGCGGAGCGGAGCGGAAACACAAGGAGGAGCGGAGGGAGCGGAACACCAAAATTTTTTTTTAAAAAAGAAAGGGCAACAACGAAAGTGATCTTTCCTTATAAAACAAGAAAAGATCTTGTGGGACTGATGAAGTGGGGTTTCACCACACACGGAGTAACCAAATGGCTAAGCGGAGGGTACATACTGCCTGCGGAGACAATAGATGGAACTCTCTCCGACCAAACCCTCTTCCGACTCCAATAAACGGACCCTTGCGAGCAGAGAGCCAACTGTCGCCCGCCGAAGAAGAGCAAGACCCTCTCCGAGAAGACTGAGAGTAATAAAGTAGTCATTAATAAAAGGGGGGTAAAGTTGTACGAAAACCTTGTATATTTGGGAATATTCTAGAGTAATGTAGGCCCACGGAAAAGGTTATACACTGTAGGGGGGCCTATAAATAAGGGTCATAAGTCATGTAATGGATCACGCTTTCATCAATAGAACAGTTGGAGCTCTCTTTACAATCTTGGTTTGAGTAAGAGTACCATACACTTTCAGACATGTCTGTAGGCGCCGCAACAAGCAACTGGGCAATTGCGGAAGAAAACTGTCGCAACAGTGGATCTGCGCTGCATTTTACTCTTGTCCGCGTGTTGTCCGCGTAGATGTCCCGCCTTCAGTTAGGCGGACGTCTCACGTCCTCGCTTGTGTCCTCGCTGTGTCCGCGTTGTTTTGGTGGGCGGACGCTCATGCGGACACAAATATGCCTTACGCGGATACATTCCTGTCCGCCTGTGTGTCCTCGCTTGTGTCCTCATTGTTTTGGGCGGACGCTCATGCGGACACCATGCGGACACCATGCGAACACCAACTTTGACCGGCTCTAGATTCTTCTTCGTTGGACTCCGTTTTTTTGAGCCCGTCTGTGCCTATGTGTTCGTCTCTTCATGTACTTTGCTCCTAGATTGGTTTTTCCTCATGTTTTAACCAATAAATTTGTGAGATATCATAAAACATAAACTAGAGGAAAAACATACGATAAGTGAGAAATGAGCAGAAAGTGCTGATATAATATATGAAATACACCCATAAAACATGCTCATTTAGACACTTATCATCAACCAGACTTACAAAATAATATTTCATCGTTCAATCCACACTCCTTCATTGTGGTCGGACCTTCAATATTCAAAATTAGTTATATTATCCACCTCCAACGGCAACCGAATAGGTACATTTGTTTCATCTTCACAGTCGTATTCATCCTCATCACAATATCATCAATCTCAACTATCGATATTTTACTCTGTATTACAATAGACCATCTGGGATTACACTGATCACGACATAGAATACTTGTTTTGCCTTTGATGCAACAATAAAGGGTTCATCGGTAGGAGCCGCTGTCGTTAATCAACTAGCTTCATACCATGATCCTCCTCACGATATCCCTGTTTGTTGTCCACACCATTTGCAATGAAATACGCAAGTTTCATAACTAGTGTAATTCAAGACCCAGATATCTTCAATAACACCATAATATTCGTTCTTCAGTGTATTACGACTTTTTCCTGTGAAAATGTCTTGTGAAGCGATAAGATGCACACAACTGTTATGGTTTATCGATTTACAATCTTGACCTTCAGTGTAAAAGAAAATCCATTTACAATCATATCCTTCATAAGACAAACACATCGAGATTTGAAGAACAGTGCCAACAACTGATCATTTCATCCATCCACGTTCCTTGAATCTTCATACAACACCTTCTGTCTGAACCACTTAAAAAATGTTGCATTCTGCTTTTTTTTTTTAATTTGGCATTACTCATCGTTGGGTTTTTTGATTTGAGGTAGGCTAGGTGTGCATCGAAATACGGTTTGACACTTTCAGAGTGATTCAACACAACTAGATGTGTCTTGTTCAATGTATCAATATCAACTCTGCATAATTTTTTTCCACAGGTACCAACACCTTTAAGCTTGCCATCGTGTCTTGCTTTTGGTAATCCATACATCAACACCGTGTAAGTAGTGAGTGCAGAAGTCAACTACCTCCTCTGTTACTGTCCCTTCAATATGCTTCCCTCTGGACGCCGACGGTTTTTCATTTTCTTTTTTCAGTATACCCATATATCTCTCAAACGGATACATGTATCGAATAACGGACCACAATGTTTGATCTCTCTAACAATATAAACAAGTAGATGCCACCATAATATCAAAAAATGAAGGAGGAAAATACATTTCCAATCGACACATGGTGATCACAAGGTCATTCTGTAGTTTATCCAGCATCTCCACATCAAGCACTTTACATGAAATTCCTTTGAAGAAACACATAAATTTGTAATAGTTTTTCTGACATCAGCTTGAAGGATCCCACAAATTGCAACCGGAACTAAGTGCTGCATCAGCACATGATAGTCGTGAGACTTCATCCCTACCAATTTAAGATCAGACATTGATACCAAACTTGATATGTTCGATGAGTAACCAGATGGCACTTTAATATGACGAAGAGAACTACAAAAACTTATTTTCTCTTCTTTGGATAATGTATGACAAGCGGGAGGCAGAATGTTCGTTTCCCTCTTTTTGTGGCACGAGTTCTTCTCGTATACCCAATTCAACCAGATCTTTTCTACCCTTCAAATGGTCTTTTGTCTTTCCTTTCACGTTTAGTAGTGTCGCAGTTACACTTTCACCAATGTTTTTCTCCCACGTGCATAGGATCAATGCAATGTCTCACCTCTAAATGTTGTCAATATTCAATTTCCCAAAATATTGATTTTTTCTTCCAGATGCTCTTTTCAGTGGCTTTAATTGGTGGGCCGAAGTTGTTCACAACATTCTTCAACTGATTGAAAGTCTCAGCAGCAGATAGTGGTGTCGTGCGACTGCATGATCGTTTTTCCATTAAACTCTTTCGTCATCTTACGGTATTTGTGACCTTTCGGGAGGAATTTCCGATGGCCCATGTACACATTTTTTCCACTGTCTGTGTTTAAACCTTATGCTGCAAGTTCTATCTCCACATATAGGGCACGCTAGTTGCTTAGGGGTGGCAAAACGGTTTCACGGGTCTGTTAGGCCTAAACCCAACCCGACCCGTTTATTAACGGGTTGACCCGACCCAACCCATTTGATTAATCGGGTCAAATATATGAAACCCAACCCGACCTGTTTATTAAACAGTTTGACCGGGTTATCAAACGGGTTGACCCGTCTGACCCAATTAACTAATTATGTCCAAATTTAAAACTCAAATCTGCATATATTTAACTCAAACCTAACATGTTTAGTTATATAAAGAAATAATTGATTAAATTAACATTAGATTTGTCATTCTATGATATTAAACTTTAATTTAGTTAAATACTTAATTTTAATATTATATATCTTATTTATATTAAAATTTGATAATAAAAAATGAATAATCTATAATTTATAATATATATTTATAAATATAAATTACTTAAACGGGTTAGCGGGTTACATACCCAAACCCAAACCCGACACGGTTATTAAACGAGTCGTGTTTCAGGTTGACCCGTTTATTTAATCGTGTCAATTTTAAAACCAAAACCAAACCCGCTAACTTCGTGTCGGGTTCGTGTTGGTCAAACGGGTCGTGTTGAAATTGTCGAGAGGTTGCCGTATGCAGGGAAATCATTGATTGTACAAAACAACATAGCCCGGAGTGTGAAGTTTTCCATACCGTATGAATCATACACTGTCGCACCTTCATTCCACAACAGTTGTAAATCGTCAATAAGTGGTTGTTGCAAAATACATCAATTTTGTTTCCCCGTTGTTTTGGGGACCCGATATCAACAGAGAGAGTAGAAATTGTCTGGTTTCATTACACAACCTTGGCGGCAGATTGTAAATATTGTCAATAAAACAGGCCAAGTACTGTGTATACTGCTCAAAGCCAAGGGTTCATCCCATCAGTGCATAAACCAAGTCTTAAGTTCCTTGGGTCTGTACCGAACCTGAGGGTATATTGTTGTCAATGTTTTCTCCATTGTGGTGAATCGGTTGGATGTCTCAATTTAACCATCATCCTTTCTATGGGTGTAGCATGCCATCGGAGGTTCTCAGCATCTTTCTGAACTGCAAAACAAACGTTTGAATCGGGAGATTTATCGTAGATACCACACAACACCTTCGCAGGAGAACCCACTTTAGTGCTTATGTGGTTTCTCTCCTCACCCTTTTTTACATAACGTGATTCCCCACATTCAAGCCATGGTCATCCAACTCATTCTCCTTCCAGTACAAACATACACCCATTTGGACAAGCATGTATTTTTTTATATTCCATACCCATCGGAAACATTAACTTCTTTGATTCATAAGTTGTTGTGGGTATAACATTGTCCTTTGGTAGTACATCCTTCAGCATTTGTAAAAGAGCTGTAAAACTAACTGACTCACTCATCCTGCCTCTCGCCTTCAGATTGAATAGTTTTAGGACAATGCTCAATTTGTTTTGCTTCTACGTATCCCATCCACTGTACAACGGTTCCTTGGATGACTACATCAGATTTTCGAATGTTTTGGGGTTGTTGGAAAAATGTTGGTTCAACATCTTCCATCATTGCATTAAGGTCCTCCTCATCTGAATCACTAACTAGTGAATCATCTTAAGTAGCCCCAAAATCGTGTGAAGCATCCATTTCTGATTGTTCTGCAACGACGTTATTAGCACATTTAAACACTTGTATTGAATGTTGACCATGCAGTATTTTTAATGGCTTCATAATCTTCTCTGTAAACCCTCTGCGAATCAGATGATCCTTAATCTCGTCCACACCTCGGTATTTGAAGTTGTTTCTTGCAATCGATACAGGACATCGAATATATCCCTTATCCCTTGGTTTAAGACTGTCAACAAGGACTTTGCAAAATTTATTGACCCCTTCTAGGTACTTTGGATGTCCAATCTGTCACTGTACATCACTGAGCGCTCCATCTCCTTTTTCAACACACACCAGATGTCGTGAACTTGTTCCACTGATCTCCTTTTTTTTTTTACAGATTTAACAACCTAAACCTATCCAATCACCTTCGATCTCACCTAGGAACAAGTTAATAATATACAGTAGTTCAGTGATAATTTCGGCAACATTACCCTACAGTTCTCCTAGTGTAGATATATATGTACACTAGAAGAACACTAGGGTAATGCTGCCGAAATTATCACTGAACTACGGTATATTATTAACTTATTCACAACCTAGATGGTGAGATCAAAGGTCATTGGACAGTCCCAACAGGGACTATCTAAGACATACCTCTATCAGGTAAATCTCAGACAGGTAATTCTATGTTGAATTGATTTTCCATTGTTTAATAGAAAAACAAAAATAAATTGAAACGTTTTAAATACCAACCTGTGAGTACTAGATGGTCAGCGCGAACAACACAAGATAGAGAGAGACAAGTAGACAGATGTTCTTGCACGTAGTATATGACACCTATTCAATGAAATTAAAATAAGGTTTTAATTTTATAAAAACTTGAATAATTGAACATATATAAACAAACGAGCATAGCTAATGTTATTACCGGTTATTTTTGCTCTCCTCGTCTTAATTCGATTGTCTTCTACCTCAGAGCAACCTGCAAGAGATGAAAAATTGAAATTGAGTAATTATGAAGAAAGTTAAATCGATGAAATTAGAATCAGCTTAAATTCAGAAATGCAAGTGTTTTACCGTGGGTTCTGATCAAACAAACCGGTGTCAGAGGTTGACAGTAGTAGATAGTGCGATAAGTAGAAAATCCGACCGTGTGTAGTGACACCTATTCAATGAAATTAGAATATAAGGTTTTAATTGAAAAAAACATGAATTGAACAAATAAACAAACGAATATATTTTGAATAAACCATGTTATTAAAACATTTTTAAAAAACTAACCTAATGAATAGTGATGATCAACTCACAAATGGGATGGAAGAGGGATTATTCAACCGTAATAACACCTATTCAATGAAATTAGAATAAGGTTAAATTCTGGAAAAAATTTGGCATGTCCATTGCGTAGTTTTAGATACTCCACACTTTTTCAGCAAAAACAAACACAATAGCAGCATCAGATCAAGGTTCAAGTGATTCTCAGCAAAACACACAGACATTTAAGCATCATTCTCAACAAAACACACAGACACTTAAGGGATAAAAATAAGACCTTTGTCATATATTAAGGGCGGGGATCAAGACACTAACCAATTAACAAACAATAATAATGGATTTGGGCTGCAAATAAATGCTAAAATTTTACAAATTAATTACCGGAGTGGCGATGAGGGAGTGGCGATGAGGGCGGAAGCAGAGCGACGACGGTGGCAGAGGTTGACGGGGCGGCGGTGGCAGGGTGATAGACGACCTTCAGGCGGTGGGAGAACAAGGCAATTTCCCTTTGAAGCAACCTACAAATTGCCAAAGAAAAGAAAAATATTCACCACCCCAATATACTCTATAATTTGAAATCATGATTAGACACATTGATGCATTCAAACTTCATCTCGATTTCAACATAATCCCTCGACTCTGCTCTTTATCTCTTAATATAACTTTGAGGTCTGATTTTGTCGTATTTTTCTCTCCCAAATTAAACAAGACAACATGGTTTCCAGCAGTCAATATATATAACCTAAATTCGCCATTCGGTACGTACGTCTATGTTCTATCAAATCTAAATCAAGCATGTGCATACCACCAGCCAGCTGCCTCTTCTATTATGTCATGCCCAAAGATGAAAAACAAATACGCCCTACGCCTAATGACAAGAATTAAGGCTAGCTACCTTAATTCGTTAGGAAACTATAAATTACATATAAATGAACATCCAACTTCTCCAAAACTCAAAACTGGCCGGTATATTGACGACAGTATGTGTTAGAGTAAATATATAATAAGCTTTACACATATATATATACCCAATACGTTAAAAAAATAGCTAGCTAGTAGGGTTACCGAAGTGAAGGTTTGGAGTGGTGGCGTTCGCGGAGACGCTAGAGGACCGGTGGAGGCGCGACGGGGCTATCAGGCGAGAGGGGGGGGGTGGAGGCGGTGACTTGAAAACTGGTATGGTTGGCGACGCGGGACGGGGCTAGCGGAGTAGGGCTCGACGGGGAGGAGGACGGGCACACACTAGGCTCGACGGCGGAGGAGGACGGGCACACATTGGGCTCGACGATGACTGGGAAGACGGGGGTGGAAATCGTCGATGAAATCACAGGAAAACCAGAGAACGCGGGGAGGAGGAAGAAGAAAGGAGGTGTCGGGGTTTTTAATTAAAAGACTTTTAAACAAAGGTTCATAAAGAAACCATCGTCTAAGACCTATGTGACGGGAGCAATAAACGACGGTTTCAGCAAAACCATGGTTTATAATGTTTGGTGTAAATCCTTTAACGACGGTTCGAATTGAACCGTGGTTTATATGGACTTTATACGACGGTTAGCACGGAACCATCATTTTATCTTCTAGGCGGACGAACTATAAATGACGGTTTTATAAAGAACCATCATTTATATGATGAGCCGTGCAACATAATTGACGGTTTTCTTAATAACCGTGGTTTAAAAGCTTTAAACGATGGTTATATGTTTAAGCGTGGTTTAAAGTGCATCATTTAAAATCTTTTTTCTACTACCAGTTTCCAGGTGTGGTCCAGGTATACAAACCCGGACCAAATGCTTCTGCCAAGTTTTGGGACCTGTCCGGGTATGTGTCCGAGATAACAAACCTGGATCAACCATTGGACGAACTTTCTGCAACTTTTAGGTATACTATGGGTATCTGTCCAGGTATGCAATCCCGAACCAATGTTTTAGAGATGTCCAGGGATGCAAGTCCAGATATAAGTCCGGACGCAGGAAAAGAAAGATTAGGAACGTGCTACACCATCTAGTCCGTGTATACAGACCCGGACGCATACCCGTAGCACTAGGAGCAACTCTTCACACGGGCTAAAAGAAAAAAATCAGAGGCAACCATTAAAACATTCATTCACACACGAAAGATAACACAACAAAGAGCAGAAGAAAGAAGAAAAGAAAGGGAAAAGAAGAGAAGTAGAGAAGATGAAGGAGGACAACCCCACGTCCATTAAAGCTTTGCTATCTCATTAATTGTTATTTCTCACTCTTTTACTCTCCTTTACTTTACAATGCTTGAGTAGTTTCATTTTGTATCTTGGGATGGGGTTTGACCTAAATCCCTAAACATGCTTGTAATACCTAAATTCATCTACTATAGTTTTTTTTCTCTCTCTCTAGTGCTTATTAATGCTCTAGATTGATCATTTATATGGTTCCTAGCAATATATGATTTGAGTTCGAGTTTGTGACCAAGAGAGAGAAAAGCCCTAGGTTTTGCTAACTATACTAGTTGGTTTGGAAACTTATGGTTATTGTTTTGAACCGAACTTGATTATAGGGGTGAAATTAGCTAAGTAATATTTGATTTGTCCATGATTTAGGAAATCATTACATAAATTCTAACAAACAACTAGAGTTAAATGGGATTAAGAGCAATTTAGGTGAATTAAGGTGATAACAACCATCATAGGTTACATTTCCATCCAATCAACTAAAACTCTATTTTAGTTTACTTAATGCTGCTTTTCTTTTGCATTGAATTGGACAACTATGCTTGCCGTCGGCTAAACCCCCATTTACCGCTTTTATTTACTAATACCAAAGCTTGGGAGATAGTAACCCATTCCTTGTGGATGCGATACTTGTTGTACTGCATCGATTGGGTGCATTTTTCCTTTGTTAGCACAGTTTATAATATTATAGTATTTTACACAATAATAGGGGAGATACCACTGACAAATTTCTAGAAGTTAAGCCTAACTATAGGTGAACGAATAGAGGAGATACTTTCATAAGAGATTTGATGGCCTGAGTTCAATCTTGAATGACCTCTTTGAAACTTCTTTTAAAGGAAGGAATATGCTAACTTGACTGAGTATTGATGATATTGATGATTTTTTTGAAGCACTAAACCCGTTCATGCTGGAACTTTCATAGATAATAATTTTGAGATGAGATCTACATCAATGGGATGGAGAACTTCCAGAAGCAAGTCAATATTCCATGATGATTAGGAATTATTAATATAATTTTAAGGTAGTTGGGATTCGCCCTAGTGAGAAAAAGAGAAATGAGTTAAAGGTTGATGGTTTAGAAATCTAAAGGAAGTCTTAGAAAGGAGTCCCTCAATGATTACCAAGTTGCATTCTAGTTCCTTAAGCTAACAACTCAATATTTTCCACCATAGATCTCCAGATAGAGATGTCATTGTTACCAGGTCTAGGATCTCTAATACTCTTATTAAGGAAGTAGATGTGCTGGAGACTATTGGCCACAAGAGAGTGAGGTGATCAAGGATACACCATAGTTGTGTAGTAATCAAAGCTTTGTTAAAATTGTCAATTGATCTGAAGCCCAACCTCCTTTCTCAGAATTATTACGGACTCTGGACCATTGGTCCAGTACATAGATTTGGAGTCAACTTTACCCCCTCCCCCACTAGAAAGTAGCATATGTAGCATCTAGCTTAGCAATGATTCTTTTGCGAGGAAAAAAGGGACATAATGAAGTTTGAAATAGCCTGCAAGACACTAGTCACAATAACTGATCTTGCTACATAAGACATACACTTAGTCTAGGAGCCCATTATCTCATTAGTTCGTTTCTTATTCTTACAACTTTAAAAGGGAGCCCAGATACTTAGAATATTGATAAGTAGATAAGTGAGTATGTATTAAGGGTTTGTTTTATATGTTTTATTAATATTTATCTTGCTCATTTCTTCACTTTAGCTAGTTTTCCTTTAGTTTTGTGTATTATTGGTGTTCTTACACATTTGATGTTTAAACATTAGGATAACTTAGGTAGGGGCAAAGTAGACAAAGAGAGGAGTATGCATAGAAGATGCAAACAAATGTTGTGGCAAGAATGAAGGCTTTTGAAGTATGTTAAGGACAGCAAGACATTTCGGGAATATATCGGTGTAAGCAAGAATATTTGGGAGCCGGCCAACCCACATGATCGCTCCAGTAGGTCGGCCGATTTGTCAATTTCAGTTTGACTTTAGACCGACCCACGAAACCGCCCTGGTGGGTTGGTTAAAATGTCAATTTCAATTCAACGTTGGACCGACCCACACGACCGTCCTAGTGGGTCGATCAAGCTTAAGTTCCACACATGGTTTCTTCTTCTAGTGTGGGTCTATCGGACATAAAATATGCCCATTCTTTGTGCTTTAAAAGTCAGGTATTGGATTTTCTTTTTCCCAATTTTGGTGGACCTATATAAGATGGAAATAGAGAGAGTATAAGAGCATTTTGGAGCTACAAGGAGAGGAAGTGAAGAAACTTCCCCACCATTTGAGTTCTTATCACCTACTTCCATTTCTATTTCTTCTCTCTTTCTATTATTTATGCTCTAATGGAGGAATAACCTCCTTGTACCTAGAGATTGGAATTTTACCCTAAATCCCTAAAACTTCATTGTCGGTTCTTGAACTTATCTATAACTTTATTTAGTTCTTGTTGTTAATGAATGATGATATTGAGCACTAATGACTCTTTAGCTTATCAACATATGATTTTGAGATTTGCTTGAGGATTTTTGCTGAATTTCACATTATGTGTTGGATTTGGTTGGTTTTGCTCTAAATCTGTTAACATGTGATTTTGAGATAGATTCAAGGGTTCCAGTTAGTCTAGCATTTATATGGGTTTCTATCAACTTGAGATTTGTGATAGAAACCTAGACCAAGGGAACTAAATCAGTTGAGTTTATCATCATGTGATTCTGAGATAGATTTCATTGCAACTTAGTGGAAGCTCAAGCTTAAAGCTATCAATGACCAAGTACTTGAATGATTCATCCGGTTACAACTTAATTAGTTAGAATTAATAAGGCGTCATTTGGTTATTAATTAGTTGAGTGCTCCCATTGTTTAACATTTGAGTTCAAGAATCGAATATGTTGTTCAAGGGTGAAAAGGGTAAGGATCTATCCAAGGGTACACCTAACTTAGATAATAATCTTCAGTTTAGAGCTATATTTTGTTTCTTTTATCTTCCCAACAAACAAAACCCAGATTTATATCACTTGCACCTTTGGTAAATTTTAGTACATGACTAAACTAGTAGTAAACTAAATACTCTAATTCCCAGTGGAACGACATATAATCCACTCATCCTCTTGACAAATCCGCTCACCCCAGAGCACCATTTTAATTCTTTCTATCGAAGATATCTGCACACATGAACTCAAAAAAAATGAAGTCTATTTTTTAAATTTATAATGGGGGCCATTGACCAAGGGACCACATATGGCACATTAATTCAACATATGGTAAACTAAAACTCTACAACTATCATCCCTAAACCCTACCTACCTATCTTTATTATCGACTAAACATCCTCATCCTTTTTGTCTCTTTCAAGTCCTATCGTGATCATATGGGCTTTCCTTATCCATGAGGACTTATTCTGTTTGTGGATCTTGTTGGCTTTTGCCATCAATTTCTGTGCTGATTCCATAATTTCTCCTCAGCTTTATTCAAACAGTTACTTTTAAAAACTGTTTTGACGGTTAACATCAATTTCAATGCCGCTCCTAATTTCTCCTCTACTTTATCCTAACACTAACTCGTTGCTTTTCGTTTCATCATTTAAAATTTCATGAGTTTGTGCTTACCCTTGTCTCATCTTCTTTCTTTGTCATATAACTATTGGAGATTTGTTTTTCTTTTTTTTTTAGTAATTGGGGCCTTTGATCCTTAATGCGTTTGTGGCGTTTGTACAATAGTCCATTAAAAGCTTCACGTCATCGGAGTGACCCAAACCTATTCATGTTTTTTTTATTTCATCAAATATTATTGAGTTTTTGCTTAATTCACTATATACCATTATGCTACATACTAAATGAATATTCTTGAAAAATGATTAAATTACCCTATTATTAATTAATAACCTGACAACGATTATCATACTGATAATTCATGAGATACCACTTTCATTTAACTAGTACATAGATAGTCTAGTTTTTTTCTAGAGATATTTAGGGAACAGTTAATGAAACATGAGATAATGTATTATTTGGTAAAATAAGAAAAACTAAGAGTTATCCTATATAGTTTAAAAACACGTGAATTAAACAAAAACTAAATGATATTAGTAAAATTTTACAGTCAGTTTCTTCATTTATAATTCAGGTACAATACAATACAACACATTTAAAAGATGACATTCAATGATGACTAGTCTGAAGTCTGAACGGCAGCAGTAGGGGACATAAGATATGAATCATATACAGCTGCGAATTGCTTTGTCTACCGATCTACAGAAATACTCCCTCCGCCGAATTGACCGTCTTGTTTACTATTGGACATGTCGTTTGACTTCATTTTTAACATATAGATAATAATTTGGAAATTTAAGTTTTGCATATGATTCCTACATATAAACTATAGTTACAATTTAGTTTTATAAAATTATTTTATCTATATGTTAATATTGAAGTGGAAAACGTGATAAGCAAACAGGACGGTCAATCAGACGGAGGAGTATACAGTTGCGGTGACTTTCGCACCTTCAGTTCTCTTGCACGGTTAACATGCATCATGTCAGAGCAGGTAGCTGTACTCTCGGCAGTAACTTAGACGGTTTGGGCCCATTTGGAAAAAAAAAAGAAGCTGAACGAGTTAATGTCATGGGTCCCTCCCTCGATTTGACGAATGAATCGGAAAATAGATAGGAGTATGTATTCGATGTTCATCAAAGATTGAAAGAAGAGGATAGCAGCGAATAACTACAGACATCCACTTGAGACTTGAGAGTATGCCGGATTAAATTTACGTATATAACGGTGACCAAATTAAGACTTAGGGTTCATAGCAAATTTACACATGCGGTTCGAGAGATCGTTATGAAGCGAGAGAGGGATGGGGTCAAGAGAGCAAGGGAGACGAAATAACGGCGGAGGATGAGGGGAGAGAGGACCATATGACAAGAGATGAGCGAGAAGTGCAGGTATGGAAACAGGAGCGTGGAAGGAGAGAAGTCATTGCTGGAAGGCACGATCTTCACTTACAACTGACAAGAGAAGAGCAGTCTGTAATCCGCAAGGCCACAGT